>JARYHS010012519.1:207691564-207822529 GCA_031002005.1 Vandiemenella viatica | reverse complement strand
GGCGGCCATGGACCCTCACGCTTTATAACAAAGTTTTCATTTTCGGGTATCAACTAATATTCTCATTATTTTCTCTATTTCTCATTCGGCTGCGGCATCTGTAGAGAGTGAACCAGGTATTAAATTTTCTTGACAAATTAGAGTTAAATGTGTACTCCGTGAAGGTTTTCTATGATCTCATAGCGGAGGAACTGGAAGTCAAGTACGTTTAATGGGGCATGGAACATGGCGAACCAAAGGTGTACTGGGCCAGTTAGATTTGTTTGCAGGAATTACCGTGAACGCGAACAGTAATTTCTTACAGGTTAGGGAGAGTGAAGTGCATTCCATCTGACTTCAACAGCTACGACGAACGAAGGCATCCTAGCAATTCATATAGAAGTGGCAACTTAGCTACTCACACGGTCACGTTTCCTTTTATAGTTAAGGACGTTCAGTCGAGTTTGATAAAGGAGAGATAATGGTAATTTGTAGAGAGGCAAAAAAGAGTATTCCATCGATTGATACACACTAAGCTGGGTTTGATATCAAATATTATGTATTCTTTAGTTGAAAGAATGTTATGTTCCTAAACCATGTGATTATATTGCCGTTGATCGAATATTAGCCATCACTTCTCAGGCAGCATTACTCTGCCAATTTTCAGCGAGGTTTGCCCTAGCCCTGACCAGACTTTTAACAATACTGATTTCATGTCATCAAGAAAAACAGATATTAATGTCGCGACAGCTTCCTGATTTACATTTGCGTCGCAGGATGGATATAGGTGTTATATAGTGGATGATTCGTTCATTGAGAACACAATTTGATTATGTGCAACACATCGCTTTCCTGATACCATTTTTAACTAATGTTCATTTATTCATCTTAAATGATTTCTAATTATCAGATTTCCTACGTGGGTTACCCAGGTCTACTAATAATTTAAAATCATTCATAAAAAGTCGACACTGAATGTGATCGCAAAGTGTTTAAAGCCACTGTTCCTCGTTCAGGACTTCTTATAAGTTCTTTTAGCCTAGCAGTTATATCTTCTCCCGACACGAGCAATCTGA
This sequence comes from Vandiemenella viatica, assembly GCA_031002005.1. Lineage (NCBI taxonomy): Eukaryota > Metazoa > Arthropoda > Insecta > Orthoptera > Morabidae > Vandiemenella > Vandiemenella viatica. The sequence continues at coordinate 207,821,474 of JARYHS010012519.1, read as the reverse complement.
AATCTCTTCTTTGCCTTCTACGCGCATATATCGTGTGCTTGTTGAATTGATTTTATTTATGAAAGAATGTTTTCTTTCACTTTCATTGCATATGTATTTTTCATTTAATAGAGCTAAGAATATCTAGATGGAAAATTTTTGGTCACTATTTAAATTTATGCCTTGCAGTGGGATGTATTAAAACTGTATAGTATTCGAACCTGTCTTAGTAACCGTAGAACCGAAAACCTAACATTATCTTATGAACATGCCAACAAGTATTCTCTTCACGGTTGCTGATTGAAATCGTTTTTTTTTTTTTTTTTTTTTTTTTTTTTTTTTTTTTTTTTTTTTTTTTTTTTTTTAATGGCATTCGGCAACGGAGGCCATACAGCCAGCTCAATGTGTAATTTTTCCCAATGTATGGACGCCACAGGACGGACAAGACATTCACACAGACACACAACACTTAACATCCATGCCCGCGGCCGGATTCGAACCGGCGGCCTTCGGCACGTGGAGCTAGCACTCTAGCCCCCACGCTACCGAGGCCGGCGAAATCGTTGTATAAAAAGTCAATTCGTCCAGTGAATCTGACCTTCCTCCATCCGTTTCGTAAGCTTTTATACACACAAAAAAGAACTTGTGTGTAAATAACTTCCTGCTTTGAGTTTATGCCAAGTTTTAAGACTGCTGGAATAGCCAGTGTTGCCAACCCATTACAACTTGTTCATTGCTCTTTTCTTTCTAGCATAAAATGTCGTCAAATAAAGTTATTAGGAATTTTGTTTTAATCATTGTTTCACGACATACCGTAGTGACCGAACGTGGTGGGTGAGCGGTTAGCGCTCTGGTCTCGCATTCGGGAGGACGACGGTTCGAATCCCCGTCCGGGCATTCAAATTTGGGTTTTCCATGGTTTCCCCAAATCACTCAAGGTGAATGCCGGAATGCTTCCTTCAAAAGGCCATGGCCGAATTCCTTCCCGTTCCTTGTTCCAGGCCCATCCCGCCTCAACGTCGACGAGGCGTAAAGCCAAAAACAAAAAAAGCTATGTTGAACGCCGCTCTATGGTACGATTTGTCCACAAATGACCCAATACAGTAGGACTGGGTGGGAGGGGAGGGGACTTGACCTGGCTATTGTCCCGGATGGTCCTACGTCAAATAATCGTAAGTACTACTAGCTGGACTGTTAATAGATCGTTTAGCATTTTCGTCCAATTCGGTAAAATGAGTGTACAGATACTGTTTTCCTGTGTCTTTCAATCTTCTAAGTACCTTTCTTTGTTTACATTGGAAGTACCTTCAGTTTTAATATTGTAAGTAGCATTTTTTAATACAAGTTAGTGCCCGTACTTACCTACTACCTGTACTGGTAAAGGATTAGATTCCATTGGATCTTTGAGTGCAGGCCTATGTGCGAAATATGGCACGATGTTGTATTTAACGTAGAAGGTGTTTCTTTATTTATTTGTTGTTGTTGTTGTTGTTTGTTCTGTTTGTTTGTTTGTTTGTTTGTTTTTTTTTTTTTTTTTTTTTTTTTTTTTTTTTTTTTTTTTTTTGAGGCAACTTGTATCTCGATGTGTGTTCTTGAAGCACAGTGAATAGAAATATTGATAAGATTCATGCGATCAAGACAGTCTTGAGCAACTGCTACCTGAATTCTCCCACTTGGTTCGCTGTTGAAGTCGATACCAAAATGTTCCGTACTGTTATGTACACTACAGTTGCGTTTCTCCTATTACCCGATAGAGTTGTTCGGATTACATAATATCGGATAAATTCTGTTTGTTGCAAAGAATGGGACCAAATTTTAGACAGAGCTGCAGAATATTCGATAACTGCCTTTTGCTTGAAATTAGTGACCTTTCCCTCAATTACATTAAATAGAAAACAAGAGAAGGCAAGGGTACGCTTGTGTACAGGGTCTTGAGATATTGTTAATTTTCTATAACAGACTAACTGACGTTCACGTTTAATACCAATATATGTAATTAAAATACATTACACATTTCTATTAATCAGACATTTCCGATGCTCTCACATTGTTCCAAAATTAGGACTTGGGAGTGTTGAGGATTGCCTTCTTTTGGCGTTCCTGCAGGTCTTCAGCAACCTGCTCTACAGAATGATAGAACCTCGTCTACGTATCTCAATAATTTCAGTGACTGCCTACTGATGAATAACAGTGTCAGAGACACGTCGTCATCAATTCAGGACCACCCAACTCGGGCCTGAGTAATTTGTTCATCGTGTTTAGGTTTTAAGAAGTGACATACTTCCCCTCTCATATACAATAAAAGCTCCTTATTCGCGGGGTATAAATATGCCGCGAATATGGGATGGTAATTTGTATGGGATTATAGGGGATACGTTCCAATGGTCCAAAAAAAAAAATTCAAATCAACATCAATTTATTAAGAGATTTTAAGCAACATGTTTTACTATTACTATTACTCCGCGATTCACTAAAAGTGTGTGGCGGAGGGTGCATTGCACCTATCCGGGAAGGTAATGGTTTGGAAGGAATATACGGGATATGGCAGGTGGCGCCCATGGGTATTGTGAGGAACCATCCCAGCATTCGCATGGAAGCGATCTGGGGAAACCATGGAAAATCCCAGATCAGGATGGCCGGAGTACTTTATCGAAAGCTACTCCTGTCGGATTTTATGTTTAGTCGCACGGTAAATCCTTTCTATTCCACTCCCAAATCGCTCGTGGAAAAAATGAGTACAGAAATGAATCGGTTCTGGCCCTGATTTCTCTTATCTTATTTTCGCGGTCATTCCGGGATATGAATGTTGCTGGTAGCAATATTTGTTTACTGTCATTCCGAAATACGTGAGTCGAGAATTTTTCAATTAGCTTCTGTCGAGAGCAACGCCTTCGGTGCTCCAGGTCTTCCCAACCTAACTCCTTCAACATCGCACTTACGCTTTCTCTCCAACTATATATACCTGTCACGAATCGGGCGGCTCTTCTTTGGACCATCTCTAATGCCTCCATTAATCCCTTTTGATGGGGACCCCATACAGAGCAACAATATTCTAAGTGAGGCCGCACTAGTGACTTAATTATTATTGTCAGGCTTAGGCAATGTTTTAAAGAATTTAGTAATCTTTTTTTTGTTTTGCCACTTTTAAAAGGTCTTTCAATTCGGATTGATATTCAGCTGTGGCATTAACAATTTGTCTTTTAAAAGCAAGACTTCTTTCCATAGACGGATCAATTTTCATGAAGAAATCACAAAGCTCATTTACATTCAGCAGACCTTTACTCAGGTTTTTTAAATTAAATGTCACCATTTCAGTTCTGGTTGAAGCCTCTTCTTCAGTGGGTTGGGGATTTAACATTTCCTCCAAGTCGATTTCAGTCAAATCTTCGTCTTGCGATTCTAGAAACTCTTGAATGTCATTTGATTCTATCTGTTCAAAACCATCTCGTCTTATTCCATTCGCGACTTGAACAATGTTTGCAGTTAACGTTTGAATTTGCACGGATTCTCCATCATTTCTGACAGTGAGATCAGGCCACAGTTTTTTCCAGCAAGACTTCTAAGCGTATAGCTTCAGTTCTTGCAACGATTCTTTTATTGTAGCAATGCATTTTGCTATGTCAAAATTTTTCCAGCCTTGCATAACATTCATATCAGGATTGCGTTCTATGGTGACCAGTATGATTTTGATGGTTTGTCTAATGTGACAGAGCTTTAAGTCTTGGATTATTCCTTGGTCCATAGGTTGAAGTAAAGCTGTTGTATTAGGGGGCAAGAATATCAGCTTTATATTTGGATGCATAGTTTCAAGCTCACGAGGGTTACCTGGTGCATTGTACAAAACTAAAAAGGCCTTAAAGTCTAAATTACTTTTCTTTAAATAAGTTTCAACTTCACGAACAAATCAATTCTGGAACCATTCACAGAAAATAACACTTGTAACCCACGCTTTCTTATTTGCATGCCAAAACACCGGCAGGTTGTCATTTTTTTGATTTTTCAAAGCACGGGAATTCAAAGATCTGTAAAGTACAGGGTGTTCAAAAAGGACTTTACAACTTTGAAAATTCATATAAATTTTATGAAACAAGGTACAGAGCTGGTTTTGGTGTTGTTTTAAAGGAAAACACTTCAAGTTTTGACTCGCGTAGTCCGCTAGTGCCTAATCGCGCCGCACAAGCGCTAGCGGCAGTTACGTTAAAGATGGCTGCCTTCACTGGACCCGAGCGTGCTAGCTGTGTGTTTTGGTTTGAAGAATCGAAGTCTGCGACAACAGTTCAGCGTAATTTTCGTACCAAGTACGCTAAAGATCCTCCTAGTAGGCCTACAATTTATGAGTGGCATAGATGTTTTGTAGAAACAGGGTGCTCAGTAAAACATAAAAAATCCTCAGGTCGTCCAAGCACATCTGACGAGGTCGTTGAGCAAGTGAGAAAAAGTTTTGTCAACAGCCCTACGAAATCGACCCGGCGTGCATCTCGTGAGCTGCAAGTCCCACATACGACGGTTTGGCGTGTGTTGAGAAAACGTTTGCATTTGAAACCATACCGATATTCGCTTTTACAAGCAATTAAAGACACTGATAAGATTGCACGTAGGAACTTCTGTGTGGATATGTTAAATCGAGTGGATGATGATGAACATTTCTTGGACAACATAATCTTTTCTGACGAGTCAACTTTTCACTTAAGTGGCAAGGTTAACACACATAACTGTAGGATTTGGGGCAGTGAAAATCCACATGAAACATTGCAACATGTTCGTGATAGCCCTAAAGTGAACGTTTTTTGTGCGTTGAGCAAGAGGAAAATGTACGGCCCCTTTTTTTTCCAAGAGAGAACCATCAACGGGATAGTGTACCTTGATATGTTGCAACAATTTTTGATACCACAGATCGATGAGGATGACCGAGAACGAAATGTTTTCTTTATGCAAGATGGCGCACCACCACACTATCTGACTGACGTCCGGGATTTTCTCAATGACCGCTTTCCAGGTCAATGGATTGGCCGTGATGCGCCAATTGCATGCCCCCCCCCCCCCGTTCCCCAGACCTGACACCGCTAGATTTTTTCTGGGATTTCATAAAAGATATGGTGTACGTACCTCCTTTGCCGGCCACTCTACCTGAACTTAGAGCAAGAATTACGCTGCTGCTGAGCAAGTTACACCTGAAATGCTAGTGCGAGTCTGGGAAGAAATCGACTACCGATTGGATGTCTGCAGAATAACCAACGGAAGCCACCATAGCACATAGTTAGTTTAAGGTAAAAAAACTTGAAGTGCTTTTCCTTTTAAAACAACACCAAACCGACTCTGTACCTTGTTTCATAAAATTTATATGAATTTTCAAAGTTGTAAAGTCCTTTTTGAAACACCCTGGCTTTATAACGCAGTCAACCTCATGCGTTAGAAAGTGGCAGTGACGTCTTTTTGATAATGAACTTTAGTTTAGTTTTTTTTTAGTCGTTTCGGTTAGATAGAGTGACTCTAGGCACGTCAGACGATGGCGACACGTTAGTAAAGGATACCGACCTTCACTGAATGTACCGAATGGATCCACAAATAACAAACATTTCAAGCGGCGAATACAGAAAGTTGTCACACTCCACTTTATCCGCGAATATAGGAAGTTGTCCACAATTATGTTATCCGCGAATACTGAAACAGCGAATAAGGAGCTTTGACTGTACTCAAAAACGTTAATTGGACAACAACAGAAAATGAGTTGACGCGCAGATGATGCAGGCGTTGTACATAATAGTGACATCTTTCACTATACCATAACACTGGAATCAGGTTACTGAATTTTCAATTTTTATCCAAATGCCTTTATTTACTAAAATATACTGACTTTACAATTGAGGCCGACATGTAAACACAGAAAGTTGAGCTTTTAAAACTGAGAATACATTTGATTTTTATCACGGCTTATAGCAAAATAGTTTTTTAATTCTATTTTTAACGCAAGCCGGTTCAGTACAATTTTAAAGCGTGTGGTCGAGCTAGGAGGGGTCTCCGTAGTCGTAGTAGTGGTTGATGTAGTAGTAGTAGTAGTAGTTGTTGTAGTAGTAGTAGTGGTAGTACTACTGGAAGGCGGATAGGAACTGGAAGTGGAAGAGGTAGATCCACCACCACCGCCGCCGCCGCCGCCACATGCCGTTTGTGAACACCCAACACAGTGTTAACGTTACCTTCAAATAGTGCGCTACGAGATTAAGTAACGCATACCCGACTTGGAAGGCTTTTTCACGTATGAGTGGTGTACATATGCCTTCTTCACATGTCGCATTGAGTTGCTGATCTAGATTGTGTGTCAAACAGATCTTCCACTTCCAAAAAAAGGTCTTCGTATGATGTCGCTGCGGCTCCTGTTTCCCTCACTGATTTGATTCTGGTTGGTTTCTTTTTCATGTCCGAAGGTAATGGAACACTGCAGAAAAAAGAACACAATGTTAATCAACAGAGTTAAGAATTTGGGCCTTAAGTGGTTTTTTCGTCAATAACCTGTGTCACAGCGTGAGTTAGATAAGGGCTTTACTCCTCTAATTATTGATAGTTATTAATAATTTATTAATTGAATTAAGCTAAAGAAACTAACTTAGTTCTCAACCTGAAGGTTGGTTGGATCCTCACGAAGGAGGTACACTGAGCCATTGTGTCAGAGGTAGGACGGCCAGTTTAACCTACAGTTTAACGTGGAGTCCGAACCACGGCGCCACCTGGCGTAGCTCATATGGTCGAACAAAACTTAAAAATTCCTGCGCCTACCGGTAATCGAACCGGGAAGGGAGCAGTGAACTTTTTTGAAAGTGAGCACCAAAACCACTTTCTTTTTTAAAAAAAAAAAATCTTTCTGCGAAAAAAAAAAGTTTCATATTTACATTAATGTATCTCACTGGTTTAAACTATAAACTTTGAATATTTGTGTCTTAGCTGTCGCTCAGGTTCGCAGACTTTTGGCACCGTTCAACTTCTCTGCTTAGTTCTTTTCTCGTCTACTAGATGAAGCGAACATCTGCGAAAATTGCCTGCTGTATTCGCCGGTTATTGGACCCCGTTACTGCCAACAAATCAATTTACTGCACATCGTCTGGGAATCTACTAACCCATGTCACCCACGTGACAGGGTGCATTCTAACACTTTTATTTTAACAAGTTGGTTGTCAATATGGCATTACCTGAAGAAATCTAGCAAAATTGTCCTTATACCTGTTTTGTCTCAGTACTCTGTGATGTTCCACTATTAGGTGTTGCCAGTAGTCTTCCAGTTTTGCCCTTCCTCGATTTGTTACGATGTATGAGCCAAACAAGGGCGTTTCTTTTACTTAATGCATATTACCTCTGATCTGGTAACAAGATGCTGTCGGCTGTGTACATGTTTGGTGCCGATCTGTTTATTAAAGCTGGTTTTTTCTTCGTCAAACTCCATATCTTTGGTTATTCACAGCACAGAAGTCGGTGTTCTATAGTGACCTGTAAGCTACAGTTTACGCACAGCGATGAGGCACAGAGGTGAATTTTATACAGCTTGCTGTTCGTGCTTATTGCTCTGTTTAATACTCTATAGTCTGTACCATACTGCCCGAACATTTGAGCGCAGCAATTTGGTGTGTACGTTCTCCCACACAGTCTTCCAGTCCATTCTGTTGTAGAGTTTTTCTGTGCTGTTGGTGTATTTGTTGACTTTCTTTAAATTATAAAACATTTTGGTCGCTGAGCTACCAGGCCGCTTATTTGCATTTAATTACTTATCAAATTATTAAACAAATATAGTGTTCTAAATTATTCTGCAAACACATGTAAAACTAAAAATGTCATTAGCTGACCATTTTTTGAAACTTAAAATGGTCGACATGACGAAAGTAAATATAAGTTTTAAAAAAACTTAAAACAATGAAAAGCATCACCTCCGTCCTACATTAACTATCGTTATAGTAAGTAAGTTAATATCGTAAGACAAAACGAAAAATATTGTGTAATCAGGTTGATTAAGATTACCATAACGATACAAGAAACTGCAACCTCTGTATAAAAAAGAAAAGATTACAAACACAATGCACCAAGAATTACACGTAATAAGTTATTTTCTTTACTTAATATTCATACATGAATCACGGCCTTCATTTTAAGGTTTAAATTAAGACAAATGACAATGCTCAGTTCATTTATTCTGCAGAAAGATACTCTTGTCACGCGGGGTGCCAGTAGGTTTTCACAAGTGAAACATATGGAGAAGAACCGGGCAATGTGGCCATGGTGGGCAAAGTGGCCATGGTGGACAAAGTGGCCATGGTGGGCAAAGTGGCCATGGCGGGCAAAGTGGCCATGGCGGGCAAAGTGGCCATGGCGGGCAAAGTGGCCATGGTGGGCAAAGTGGCCATGGTGGGCAAAGTGGCCATGGTGGGCAAAGTGGCCATGGCGGGCAAAGTGGCCATGGCGGGCAAAGTGGCCATGGTGGGCAAAGTGGCCATGGTGGGCAAAGTGGCCATGGCGGGCAAAGTGGCCATGGTGGGCAAAGTGGCCATGGCGGGCAAAGTGGCCATGGTGGGCAAAGTGGCCATGGTGGACAAAGTGGCCATGGCGGGCAAAGTGGCCATGGTGGGCAAAGTGGCCATGATGGGCAAAGTGGCCATGGAGAGCAAAGTGGCCAGGGTGGGCAAAGTGGCCATGGTGGTAAAAGTGGTCATGGTGGGCAAAGTAGCCATGGTAGGCAAAGTGGCCATGCTGGGCAAAGTGGCAATGGTGGGCAAAGTGGCCATGGTGGGCAAAGTGGCCATGACGGGCAAAGTGGCCATGGTGGGCAAAGTGGCCATGGTGGGCAAAGTGGCCATGGCGGGCAAAGTGGCCATGGCGGGCAAAGTGGCCATGGTGGGCAAAGTGGCCATGGTGGGCAAAGTGGCCATGGTGGGCAAAGTGGCCATGGCGGGCAAAGTGGCCATGGTGGGCAAAGTGGCTATGGCGGGCAAAGTGGCCATGGTGGCCATGGTGGGCAATGTGGCCATGGTGGGCAAAGTGGCCATGGCGGGCAAAGTGGCCATGGTGGACAAAGTGGCCATGGAGGGCAAAGTTGCCATGGCAGGCAAAGTGGCCACGGGGGTTTTGGAGGTCAAGGGATGATGCCATCGCGTTCGAATCGATGCCCTTAGTTACCTTGAGAAGCCATAACCGGTTATCATGTCACCTCTAGAAGTTATTAGAATATTTATGGATTTTGAGCACCGTGATGTTTAGTAAGTGCTCTGTTTATGTAGGCCTACTCATTAAAAATAAATCAGGAGAGTACCGCTTCTGTGCGGAATTGTTTTGGAAAAGTGGTGTTTTGGCTACAGATTCACGCACACAACAGATTCACGGTTTGGTGATCGCATTGTTAAGTTAAAGCTTTGTTTCTGTAGCGGCGTGAAAATAAACAAAGTTGCCACGCTGCTGGCGGCCATGCATCCTTTGTCCACTGAGAACCAACCCTGTTGCTTTCGAATAATTCACATTCCAGACGTACAATAGTCTGAATAGATGTCTTATTATTATTTGAAGTTTAAGTGAGTACATTAATAATAATAATAAAAAAATCAAAATCAATTAAATTATTTCTATTTGAAAGTTGTTTTATTTTCAAAGTTGTGGTGGTATTTCAATGACGAAAACTTCATTTTCTGTGAGCCCAATGGATATTATTGCAGTGCCTCATGCCACAGTAGTAGAAAAAACGAGAAAGCAACATCTGAGACAAAAGTTCTGACATCAAGACCATACTAAAATGAAACTGAAACAACAAAAGTCTAATAAATAAAGAAAAAAAAGACAAAATACCAGTGTTGGAAAAAAACCCACCAAGCGCAAGATTTCTAACGCAAGAAGAGAGTTAGTTGATGGTGATGATTAAGAAGACGCACATTGCTTGTAATGCGGCGAAAATGTTTAAGCTGTAAGATGACAGAAACGATGGATCTAGAGCTAAACATGTTTCATTTGGGCTGGAGTTGAAGAAAACAACTTTTGTTTCATATGTAAAAATTGCAGTTAATGTCAGTTTTACCTTTCCCTGTTACAATTTCTACGATTTTCAAGTTACATAACTTTTCTCAGAAGTACATTTTTTTCTTATTTTCAAACTGGCCATTTGGTTACTTTTTTAAAAGTTAATTGTTTTAAGTACTAAACTTAATCCAAAGGAAACTAAAAAACTCTATTATTTGCTAGGATAGTTGAAGTATGTAACCACTAATTTTGATGATTTTAAGTTTATTGTAAGTTAGCTTAAAACACCATCAAACCTTAGAGTGGCCACTTTGCCCTGCTCTGCCCTACCTGCCAACACTTTATATTCAAATGAGATGAAATCTTTACGGTATGGTTGGCCATTGCAACCTCCAACACAATTAGACGCAGCATCGCCTGAGAAATCGCTATCACTGCCCGGGATGGTACATTTTGCTTTAGCACTTCAAAAATTCATTACTAATCGTTTATACTAGCTGCTAGTTGAATATTCGAATCGTGTTCTGACGACTACGATCCTTCAATCCTCGGCTCCAGTGTTTCTCACGACGCAAGTCGGCTAATCTCCTTTAGGCTCGTCTGGGATGATTTAGAATCCGCCAACCCAAGGGTGATTTCGTTGGGGCAGATCGCTTGATTGGCTCTACATGTGAAGAAAATTGTACAATCTGATAGTAAAATATCTTAAACAAATTTTCTATTGATAATCCATTTTCTCTGTTCAGGCATTCCAAGCCCCTTGCTCAGGGGGCCCCCAACCACTGCTCAGGGGCCCCTAAGCACAACTTAAGGGCCCCCATCCTCAGCTCAGGGAGCCCCTACCAGCAACACAAAACAAAAAAATTGCGTCCATCTGGCCTGAGGGCCCAAAATAAATTTTTTGCACCGGGGCCCTTGTTGACCTAGCTACGCCACTGATTCCAAGAACCGTAAGTTTTTACTTCACTTGATTAGCCAGTTAGATTGTAATCCTTCGGTGATTTCCCGTGACTGGTTGAGAGCTGTCTTCTCTCTCATTTTCAATATTTTGTCTTTCTCTGCTATCGAGTCCATGCCTAAACCACAATCTGGCGTATCAAGGCGGCGCGGCTTCATGAACTTGTAATTAGGCACGTGTTTTCAAGTGTCCTCGCCGTTTTCCATAAATCTGCATAATTTTTCAAGTCCGTCATTGTGTCCAAAATTATAATATTTGATTAAAATTGTAACGGAGTGCATGCTCCGGTGGCAAATTCCTCACACAGCCATCCCCCTTTCCTACACCCACCTATATTTTCCCTCTACAAATTTTAACTTTAAATTCTTTCAACATTTTTGGTAAATTATTCATCATTTCCTACGGTAACTTATTCCAATCCCTGACACCATTACCTAAGAAAGAGAATCTTCCTGCTTCCTTGTGCCTGAAATCGAGTACCAGCTTGTGGTCATGGTCATCTTTTCCCTTCCATGCATTACTTTTCATTCTTACACCAAAATCTTTCGATGCCTCATCAACAATACACGCTTTGTACACTCCCATGACCCTCTTCACCCTCCTTCTGTCTTCCAATGAATCCCATTCCAGCTCTTTTATCACATCTGTTACTGATTGCGTTCTGCGGTGATTTGCGGAAACAAATCTAGCAGCCCTTTTTTGCACCCTCTTCAGCTCCTGTATTTGATACTAAAAATGTGGGTCCCATACTACAGTACCATATTCAAGTAATGGTCTGAACAAAGTTTTGTAACCTAATTTCCTTACTATTCTAGTACATCCCCTCATCACTCTCTACAACAAGTGCAGAATTTTGAAACCTTTTCCTACTACCTGTCCAGTGTGCCTTGTCCAAAGATTGTTATCAAATGTAATGCCAAAATATTTACATTTCAAGTATTCAATAAGCAGTTCTTTCTTCACCTTGTAATCATAACCTAACTTTAGTTTTTAGGTAGGGTCCGTGCACAGAAAGTCAGTTGAACTCCCCGTAGCGCTGGACAGATCGTAAGTCTTATCACTGATTTTGCGACAGGTAGAGTAAGGTGCTGAGCACTTCCCTTTGAACTCCGGTGCCGTGTGAGCTCAGGTATGAATGAAGCTTCCTGGAGCTAACACTAACAAGTGGTAGCTGACCTAAGTTCTTCCGAAATTCACTTCCATACATCGTAATTTTTACATGACTTATCGTGTAATGCACATATCAGTCCTTTAATAAACAATATACGGTAGTAACAACACTGCAATGTCTGTGTGGCAAACAGTGGCTTCGACCTGATATCCATTCCTCCCACCCTTGTTTGTCTCTTCTATAATCACCAACTACTGGTATTTCGATTTTGAAACTGTACCATCAGCAGGTAACAATGCAATTTCTCCACAACATGAAATGAGATTGAGATTGTATGTACATATCGAGAACAGCAGTGAAGTAGCAGGGTTATCTCTCTAATTAACATAGACAAGAACATTGTATTATTTTTAGATGCGTCGTACTGGACAAATCAATTGATTGCCTGAAATGTAAGTAAGGTTGCACTAAAATAGCAGTGACATACGAGTGACACGATTCCCGTATGACACAAAATAAACCGCACACACATTTTCGTAATCTTGGCTGCTTCCGATAATGAAGATGCGTTGGACTTACTGGTCTTAACGAACATTATTAATTTCGGTAGTTCTGATATAAATAAAAGAAACTTTCGTCTGCATCTTTTTGCGAGTTTCTGCCACTGCCGGCAGCATTTTTGGCCAAAAAAAAAAAAGACGATGCTGACAAAGTATTTCGTGAGTAACATACAAGTATCCCGAAAAATTACAGTCGTTTTACAGAACGAGTAAAGAAACATTTTATTTATTACTTTAACAAAAATTGAACATTACAAGACACAAACTTAAGTACGTGTGTTTTTACACCGGAAAAACGCATTTTGCTATAATCAGCACTTGTGTAATCGTAAATACAAGGATATCTATCTGTTAATTCATCAAACTGTATATTGAATTCCGGATGTCTTTCATGAGTAATAATAAGCTACTAACTTGCTAGTAACACGTTACAAAAAGGGGAGCATGGCGCAATTGTCCAGTTGACTAAATTTGAAAAATAGGTTAATACTTTACCCCAGTATCTATTTTACTAAAAAATTATGTTATTTTTCAAAAAATCTAACATTTACATTATGTATTTTGTATATTAAAAAAGGTCTAGAATTAACACAGAAACCGACCTTAGGGGGGGTAGAGGGGTAAGGGGGGGGGTAGAGGGGTAAGGGGGGGGGTAGAGGGATATAACCGCCATCGGAAAAAGTTCTCAAAAAAAGCTAGCATGTCGATCAGCAGAGGGGATTTCTGTCAGAATATCACACGTCATCTTAGGGTGGGGGGGGGGGGTCCAACCACATCTCACCTGAAAAAGGGGGGGGGGTTCGGAATTCCGAAAAAACACCTCACGTAATTAATGAACGTCCCCAAGTTGTTGGACGAGCAGGCCATATGGTCAAGCGTGGTGAGGCCCGAGGATCCCTCAGTTCAACGAAGAAGACGCGTCGTTAATCTAGATCTTGGTTCTGGAAGGGACGGCGTGAATAAATCGAAATTTACAGCTCCAAATACTTCACCCGTTTCCTTTCGGAGTGCAAATAGTAAAAATGCGAATTTAGACTCTACAGATACAGATATTAAACCGCTAAGGATAATGGTCCTTAATTGTCGGAGTATTAGAGGGAAAGTAGCCGATTTCCACGCTGCAGTTGCGACCAACGATGTTGATATAATACTAGGAACCGAGAGCTGGTTGACGCCAGAGGTAGAATCTAGCGAAGTATTTGCTCCTCAATTCAATGTTTTTCGGAAAGACAGAACTACCTCAATGGGCGGAGGTGTGTTCGTGGCCGTTAATAAAAACATCAATTGCTCCGTAGTAAATGAAACGGAAAATTGTTGCGAGTTAATATGGGTGAAGGTAAAAATTGGCAGAAGTTTAAAGTTCATAATAGGATCAATTTACCGACCTCCGGACTCTGGATTAGATAACGCGGAATATTTTAGACAGTCACTTAATAGTATTTCTCAGAAATTTCAGGGACACACATTGATCATGGGAGGTGGTTTTAATATACCCTCTGTTAACTGGGACACATTTACGTTCAGGTCAGGCGGAAGAGATAGGTTAATAACCGAAACGTTCCTGGAATCATTCGCGGAAAATTCTCTTGAACAGATGGTCGAAGAGCCAACGCGGAGCGTCAAAGATTCCTCGTCCATTTTGGATCTTTTTCTTATTAACAATCCGGATATTGTAGATAAAGTTTGTATAGAAGACGGTATAAGTGATCACAAGGCGATTGTGGTAACTTTAAAATCTAGGCTGAATTTGAAGCATGATAAAGACAAACTCGTATATTGTTTCGATAAGGCAAATGATGCGTCTATGGTAGATCATTTGGCAAAAAATTTTGAAACGTACACGCTTAATACAAATGTTGAGGAACTTTGGTTTAATTTAAAAGAAATAATATGGACCGTCTTAAATCAATTTGTTCCCAAGAAGTTTATTAAGGTTAGTAAGAACTTCCCGTGGTTCAATAGAAAAGTGAAACGTTTGCTCAGGAAGCAAAGGCGTTTACATGCGACGGTAAAGAAATCGGGGGACTCATCTGATCGCGCTAAATTAGTCCACTTGCGAGCGGACGTGCGTAAGGCAATGCGTGATGCGTTTAAAGAATTCCAAGCCAGAAATTTATCCGAGGATCTGATTACTAATCGAAAAAAGTTCTGGTCATATGTCAAATTAATAAGAGGCTCTCGTAAGGTCATGCCGTCGTTGATTAATGAAAATGGGGAATTATCAGAAACTAGCGTCGAGAAAGCAGAAATTTTGAATAATGTATTTAAAAAAGCTTTCACGTCAGAGAACTCGGAGGAGATTCCGATATTTAACAATCGAACCAACAACATTATGAATGATCTCGTTCTCGATGTCGAAGGAATAACTAAACTGCTTATGAATGTAAATCCCAATAAGGCTCCCGGACCAGACGGTATTCCTACAAGATTCTACTCTAGGTACGCAAAGGAAATTGCGCCGTATTTGATGAAATTATATACCGCCTCCTTGGATCAGGGAAAAATACCAGCCGAATGGAAGACCGCCATCGTAAGTCCAGTGTTCAAAAGTGGGAATGTTAATGATCCTCAAAATTATAGGCCGATCTCGTTAACCTCAATATTTTGCAGGATTTTAGAACACATCATCTATTCAAATGTCATGCGGTTTTTGGATGAAGATGAGGTTTTAAAGCCAAATCAACAAAGATTCAGAAAAGGCCGATGCTGTGAAACACAACTTGCCCTCTTAATTCACCACTTGAGCCGTATTATAGATGAGCAATCACAGGTTGATTTAGTTTTATTAGACTTCAAAAAAGCTTTCGACACTGTGCCTCACACTAGGTTACTTATGAAACTTCGCGGTTACGGTATATCTAGACAAATATGTGATTGGGTTGCAGACTTTTTGAAGGACAGATCACAGTGTGTAGTTATCGACGGTGAGCGTTCATCACTTGCCGAAGTGAGGTCCGGGGTTCCCCAAGGAAGCGTGATAGGGCCTCTGTTGTTTCTCATATACATTAATGATTTGTGCGACATAATAAGGGGAATGAAAAGATTATTTGCCGATGATGCTATTATTTATCGTGAAATCACAACCCAGGACGACTGCGCTTTGTTACAAGACGATATTATGAAAATAATTGCGTGGTGTAAAGATTGGCAGTTGGAGTTAAACGCTAAAAAGAGCCAACTCATGCGTGTAAGTAAAAAGGTGATACCGGTTAGCTTTGAATATCAATTAATGGCACTGTCCTTAGAACGGTAGATTCCGCTAAATACCTAGGGGTAACAATTCGTAATAATTTGTCGTGGAATGAGCATATCGAGAATGTAATTGGGAAAGCAAATCGTATGCTTCGATTTCTAGGTCGTAATATAAAACAATGCACTCCGGAAGTTAAATCGATTGCGTACAAGTCACTAGTGAGGCCTCACTTGGAATATTGTTGCTCTGTATGGGGTCCTCATCAAAAGGGATTAATGGAGGCATTAGAGATGGTCCAGAGAAGAGCCGCCCGATTCGTGACAAGTATATATAGTTGGAGGGAAAGCGTAAGTGCCATGTTGAAGGAGTTAGGTTGGGAAGACCTGGAGCACCGAAGGCGTTGATCTCGACGGAAGCTAATTGAAAAATTCTCGACTGACGTATTTCGGAATGACAGCAAACAAATATTGCTACCAGCAACATTCATATCTCGGAATGACCGCGAAAATAAGATAAGAGAAATCAGGGCCAGAACCGATTCATTTCTCTACTCATTTTTTCCACGAGCGATTAGGGAATGGAATAGAATGGATTTACCGGGCGAGTAAACACAAAATCGGACAGGAGTAGCTTCCGATAAAGCACTCCGGCCATCCTGATCTGGGTTTTCCATGGTTTCCCTAGATCGCTCCAGGCGAATGCTGGGATGGTTCCTCACAATAGCCCATGGGCGCCACCTGCCATATCCCGTATATCCCTTCCAAACCATTACCCTTCCTGATAGGTGCAATGCACCCTCCGCCAAACACTTTTAGTGAATCGCGGAGTAATTGTAATAGAAGGAGAGAGGAAGATAAAGCCCTTAAAAGGGATGCTTTGGCTGTAGCATTCTGCCAGAGACCATTTGTATTTTAAACTGCGAATGACCTGAACTGTATAATATCAACAATTGGAATATTAATTTGTGAAAACGGATAATGTATTTGATTGATAGTGAACAACGTAACTAAAGTAATCAGTATATATAAAAGCGTTTTTTGCGGATGGTAATTGCATTTCAAAAAAAAAAAAAAAAATTGGTAGGTACTGCAAGAAGCAGCATCTATTATCCATTCATCTGATCGTCTTATTTGAGTCATTATTCAAGATCCCACCTTTCTAAAACCTGGACAAGAGAATGAGTGTGTTCATTACAAATTAGTTCCCAAATTACACTTAACAATCTATTTTGAAAAACGAGGAATATTACACACTGGAGTCACATGACAGAAAAACTTTTTTAATCTGGCGAATTTGAACATCACTCAGAATTAATTACTTTTACTATGTAATTAAAGAATCACGTCTTACAGATGACGAAAATTAGAGGCAATACTGATTGTTAAATAAAAGCAAAGGAGTTAAATAATTTTAAGTTAATGCAAATTTTAGGAATATACTGTGATTATTAGTTTCTGGCGTTCAAATGAAATCAGAGATAATATATCCATAATAGCTCCATTATTGCCAAATGTTAGTAAAAAAATTACTTTTTGCTGTTTCTAATTATATATGTCAAAAATGAAATGAACGAACTACGGTGAATAAAGTGTTATGTATATGGCTTGTTTAAATATTTTTAATATCCGTCGCTTCTATGTTATTACAAATTAACTGGTGGTATTACAATAGTCTCATTTGTAACAGCAAATGTGTTTTAGTTAAAGAACGTAATTGACTGATATCATCAGCGTCTTTTAAAATGAAAGAAAAATAACGGTTTACCAGATTCTGTGTATGTTTAGTATGTTGATCCTGCAGCAGTGTGTGGTTTAACGTACCTGAATTACCAACAGCACCATGCCAAACCATGTCACCATGGGAGACCACTGTCTGTCAATAAAAATGAACCAAGTCATTTCACTGAACTCAAATATATCAAAACAACATAATTCTCCTTTCAGAAGATTGATGTTACTTACGACAATACGTCTGCACTATAGATATATATAATTCACATTATTGTTAAATACTTCAAATCGAAAATATTTTGAAAACCATTTTTTACACAATCATAGTAAGATAGGCAGGTAAATTTACATTGCTGCCTTTTTCAAGTCAAAATATTTAATTTTCGTTTACAACCAATGCATTCGTCGACTGATTTTTGAGCCAGTGATAGATTTAGGAATGACGACACAGAGTACAAAACTTCGCATGCGTTGATGATCCAAAACGTTGTGACCACTTCATTAATAGCTTAATAGGTTATGTTTCCAGTTCCTCATTTAATGTTATAAATCAATCTCCTCATAATCATAACTGTCGTGTCCAGTGGAGGTTGCAAAGGTTGGGGAGCAGTGACTAAATCTACATAGTGCAGTGAACACTGTTTATCACGAACATGTTTTTGAGGAAGTCCCGAACACAATCTGAATAATTCCAAGTCGATAAAGAAGTTCTGAAGCATAATGTGATAGAAGGGAAAAGTAAAGTTCGAATGTCAATATTTACATTTAGGAATTATCTGTGGTTGCCTAAATGCCTTGCGAAGCCGGCTGGGCAAATCTCAAAACTCGATAGAGAGAATATTTTTAAATTCAAGAATTTAGGGTTGAGCCAAATCCTAACCGCGAAACATTCTGCAGCTTTTCATGCAACTGTACAAATCTTCCCCCTATCGGTATCTGATACTTTCACCCGTTAAGCAGGTGTCCGTTGTTTCCTTCTGAATTCAAACTTTAAACCTAGTTCCCATTGTCTGGCCTCATGATTTGTAAGATCCCTGTTCAGGTGATTTGATTTTAGAAATTGGTATACAATTTTTTAACCGTGTGAAAATCTCTCGTTGTTTTTCACTTCTTTTGTTCATTATTCCTTCGCCAGACTACCAGTATTCATCCTGATAAGCTGTGCCCTCTTGTGTCTCCTTTTGATTTTAATAACTTTTTCGTAACTAGCAGCAGACTAAAATATAAGGTTGCATTATATGGACAAACAAAATAGGCTACCGCTCAACTATAATTTTACGGAGACTAAGTGCTTCGATTGAACAGTACCCGAATATTCATGAGAATAACTTTAGACAGGTTTGCTTTTCAGTATTGTAACTGGTGTTCATGTTGCATCAAATAAACATTTAATTGCATTGCCATGATCACCTGTTGCCAAAATACTATTTATCGTATTTAGCGGCGTACTTGCTAAGAAAAGAAACTGGATATTTAAGATTATTAATGACAAAAAAGGCACCAAATATTGGAGAATTATTTTCATTACGCCGAACTTAGCACTCTAACTAATTATTTTTTCTTTTATAATTTGTGTTTGTTAATAAAACTGTGAACAACGGAAGTCCCACGTCAACTTTTTATTTCAGATTGCCGCCCTTTAAACAACAGTAGAGATAAAAAAAAAAATCAGAATCATGAGGTCGATCTCACGTTACGTGGGGGAGGGGGGGAAGGGGGGGTGGCTCACCAAATCTCACTCCAAGGGGGAGTGGAGGGTGGGGAGCCAGGATTATGAAAAAACACATCGCGTAATTTATGGACATCCCAAAAGATATACACTGTTATAAACTGATTAACAGTGTCTTGTGTTAATTTCCATAAATGTCGTGTATGCATCAACCGCTAAATAAAATAATTCCGAAATAATGATTTATCTGCGCGAAAACATTTGCGGGTCGCGAAATAGCAAGCCGAAATTACAGCTGACAGAAATTTTCTATGTTTCATACAAGGACAAATAAAAACAAATATGGAAATGTGGTAAACAAACTGCACAACATTTTTAATTTGACGGTGAAAAAAAATTGCAACCGGTCACTAAATTTTTGGAGGGGGAAGGGGGCGGTGAGCCACGTATACTCATTTTCAGTATTCCCTCCTAACATTATAAATAGCAACCGAATAATATGAAGGTATAAACATTACGGTTAGGTCCAAATAAAATCATTTTTTGTTATGTGCCTTAAAATAATAATAATATAGATTTAAGGGTCTCAACCTCCAAATATCGGTTCATCACATTTACAGTAGAGAAAATTGAAACATAAACCTTCAGTAATAGATTGAACGAGTGACGAAAATTGTTTTTCAATCTGAAATTTGTTTTATTAGATTGAATATTTCTGTCCGTATGAAACAAACAAAAAACAAAACAAAATTATTTTCTTCTCTCAATTTGGAAATGTGCTTAAAACGAACACAACAACAGCTAAACCTTGATTTATACACAATCTTAACTTATAATTGTTTCACTTTTTATGTTGCTAAATCGTAATGCTGACATACATAGCCATAATACTAGGAATAAATATAATATTCACAAGGATTACAAATCACTGTCAATTGTACAGAAAGGGCTAACATTTACTGGAGCTTCTTTATTCAATGTCTTACCAACAGAAATTAAATGTTATCTACAAAAACCCAACTACTTTAAGTCCAAACTGAAGGGTTTCTGCTTCAGAACCCATTTTACTCTGTTAAAGAATTTTCTTCTTGGAATTTGGTAACTAAGAAAGTAGTATATACTGATAAAGTAGTATATATGGTGTATGGAAGGGGAAGGTGACAAAGTTTTCCACAATTACTAAAATTATATATGGTTTTTAATTCTGTTGAAACTTTTGACAAATGAAGTAATTACACTGTTTACAAAATTTCACTCATATATAGTAACTCAAAAACTGCTGTGAAAAATTATGATACTAACAGCTTTTTAGGTAATTGACTGTTTATGAGTTGTTGGTAATATAATTGATATTGTTAATAGGTGTGTGTACTGTTCCACATAAATAGCAACTAACATAATATAATATGTGGTCGCAAGTTACAGTGAAACTTATCATGGTAACTGGTTGGTAAGAAAATAACTGGTTGTTAGATGCTGGTAACAAGTGAATGCACTGTTCCACATAATAAGTATTAATTAACTTGGGATTGTATTTGTAGATTACAGGAGATATTGGTTATACTAATGGGTTGTAACTAACGTGTTTTCAATATATAATAATATTATCAATTATATAGTAATATTGACATTACTAATAAGTGTATGTACTGTTCCACATCCCTGAGATTATTCTCACATGGGATCAAATTTAGAGGCATTTTTAAAACAAATTTTTAACATAGACTCTGAATCGTTATTAACTAGTATGAGAAAATCGAGATTGTTACCAATACTCACGAAAAACATTTTTTTTCAGTGCGTATGGTTACAAATTAAACAACGAAACTTTGTTTTACACCCAAACTTTAGCAGCCACTTCGCAACCTAAATACACGTTATCACTGATCCTTCGATTTTAATTTAGTGTCACCTAGGGCAAAGCTGTTAAGTTCGCATATAGTCTTTAATTTTTTTTTATCAAATTTCATTGCTGAATAACGATAAACATTAAAATTTTATAGCTCAAAACCCGTCATAAAAAAGAAAACTTTTCATTCATAGCCCGAAAACAGCATTCCTTATGTCAGTCATCCCGCATACTACCAATAGGAAAGAAGATATTTTAGTTTACTGGAGTTTTGAACTTAGCTAATCCCGCGTTAATGTATTTCTGAAATCCATATTCGATACGTTCAAATCAGAAATGCTAAAGAAATTACTTTTTGTGCTATGCGAATTTTGTTATGGTTACAAATTAATACAACGATAAGAAATATATTGAGAGGTACCTTACGTCCATGTGGCTTCAAGAGTATGATGCTGTGGTGAGGTGGTTTTTGACTGCAATACCCTCAGCAAAGAGACGACATCGCGATATAACGTTCACCGTCCAATTATAAAAAAGTTATGGGTTTGTAGAAACAACGATTGGAATGAAGCAAGTCAATAGGCAATAAAATTATTATCAACACAGAGATGTCTCGAAGCTTCATAAATTCTGAGGAATGGATAGCTTAATTGCTAAAATTTAGTTGTGTTATCGGAGCCAATTAAGTTTTACATGCAGGGACATGGCTTCTTGCGACAAAGGTAAGTGATTGCGAATGTAATAGCAAATACTGAACAGTTCTGTAAAATTTTTACTGACGAAAACTGAGCTGTTTGTTAAAGTCCAACCTGTTTTTTCAGAGCAGTACGTACTGTCTTAAGGTTTGTGGATTACAATTAACTGCATTTGTTGTGTAATAACGTAAGGGCGGAACATGCTAAAACCCGCTACATATAGATACAAACTATTCTTATGGAAAGACACTAAGTGATCTGTCGTATTTAACTTTTTCACCCAGCTAACAAATGCACTGACATCCCACAAGTCATGGGGAAGCAGGATTGACTGGGGCAGCTTGAAAATACGTCACCTCAGTATGACATAATTAGTGCCTTCAACTGTAAGTTCCCTGTATAACGTTTACTATTATTTGAACAGCTTTTAGACGACAACCGAGATTAAACATGGAAAAATAGCCGCATGTGAGATTAGAAACGAGGAATCGTAACGATACTTTTAAATATCTGGGTTTGGGTGTCTAATACAGGCGTTGGATGACGTGTGAAGAAGAGCAGCTAGATTTGTTTGTGGAAATTATTGCAGGACTCAGTCAGAATTTGATATGATTTAGGAGCTGGATTTGGAGTCATTGGAGGACAGGAGGAGGGTGAAAAAAGTGTTGGGAATGTACAAGATT
This sequence comes from Vandiemenella viatica, assembly GCA_031002005.1. NCBI lineage: Eukaryota > Metazoa > Arthropoda > Insecta > Orthoptera > Morabidae > Vandiemenella > Vandiemenella viatica. Next base: position 207,799,066 of record JARYHS010012519.1, on the reverse strand, counting down.
GGTGATGGGTCTTGGAGGGCTATTCGTCAAAAAATTAGATTTGTTGCATGGAAGGAGTAAGATGATAATTGGCTCTCCATTTCATGCGTAAAGGAGAGGGAAAATTTTCTTTTTTGGGTACGGATGTCGGAGATTGGAACAAATTATCAAGTAAAGCGATTAATAATTTACCAAATGCGCTGAAGAAATTTAAAATTAAAATTTGTATATCGCAAACGTAAATGAGGTAGGATTTTAACACTCAAATTATATAAGATGATTAAAAAAAAAAGATGTAGTTAGATGACAAAGGGAATTGCCACCGGACGTGTGCTTCATCGCAATTAAATTAATAATAAAACACTTTTTTATGCAGCCGAAACCTTGTTCTTGAATGCTGATAAAAAACTCTAGGGAGAATAGGAGAAAAAAGAGCGAAAAATTATTATAGGAATTCCGGGTTACAACTTCAAGAAGCGTCCTTCAAAAGAGATCCAACAAAGAAGTCTAAAACAAAATAGAGAAAATCGCCGAAACAATCCTCCAAGGTGGGCCGCTTCAGACGAATAGAGGAGAACAGACTAACGAAAAAAAAATTCTTGAATTTATTAGATTCAAAACACAAAACTGTAATGACCTAGTCCTTAAATATTTTTTTAAAAAAAGACCTTCATTTGATGGGATTAGAACCAGAAGATGCTTTTAATAGAGAACTTTTTCGGAAGAAGTTAATGACAAATGGAACAAAACCGAGAAGAACACTTCAACAGAAGACGCGGTACACCTTGGACAGAAGAGCGCAAACAGGACCAGTCAGAACGAATGAAGGACTTCTGGGCCCAAAAGAAGATGAAACTCGCTGCCAAGTACACAAAGGTTTAAGGTGGTTCTAGTTGGCCTCAGCGAATATGTATAACTGTTTCATCTGCTATTTGATAATCTTTGCAGACTGATTTGTCTTTGGAAATTACCGCAAAACACAATTGGTAACTAATATGATCAAGGAGCTGTAGTGCGATTCATTGAAGGAGGATGGAGATAGTCATGGGAGTGTGCAAGGCCTATATTGGTGATGAAGCATGGAAAGATATTGGTGGGAAAATTAAGAGTGGTTCTTGGAGGGGTAAAGATGATCATGACCACAAGCTGGCACTTGATTTCAGACATAAGGGTGTGGGGAAATTTTCTTTCGTAGGAAAGGCTGTGAGGGATTGGAATAAATTACCAAGAGAAAAGATGAATAATTTACCAAAAACACTGGAAGAATTTAAAGTAAAAATTAGTAGGGGGTAAAAGTATGTTGGAAGAGGAGATTGTAAGGAGATTGCTACCGGAGCGTGCTTTCCATCGCAATTTTTATCAATTATTGTTATTACTATAGATCTGAAACCCTGAAAAAGGAACTTGAAATTTATAGTAAGTGACATGGTGCAAATGAATGACTGATTCCGAAAACTGAGTTGCTGTTATTAGAGAATAAATACTTTGTAGTTACATATGGAAATACGTCAAATGTTTAATCTTAGAAATCCTTTTGCTAATGAATGGTCGAATGTATTCGGTGATGAGATGCAGTGCAGTCTGACAGCTCCCCTCGGGTGTGGTGAGTTGGTTTGCACTGATCCAGCAGACTGCGGGGCTGTAAGCGCCTTAGCTGCCTGCTTACACGACGCGGCACTCCAGCTTGGGAGATAACTGGCGACCAGAGACAAAACCTCATCCTGCAGCTACGAGGATCAGATACTCGGATTATCAGGAACGTCTGTCCTCTTCGAGGCTATGTTCAGGCGAGTGTGAATGCGTGTATAACAGTACGAGGTAAGAGATCAAGTAAACAAGGCGACAAGCGATGCTGTAGCAGACATTCTATGTCAGTGGCCAGTCTTATAGTCCACCTTAAAGTCATCGAGGAAATGACTAAACCCATTCGAAGAGACAGTTCTACAATGCCGAACCCAGTCAATAGAAACACCATCGCTTTCGAACCAAACAGAACAGCACACGCGACAAAGTGTTTGTTACAATCATTTCACACGGACATGGCTTCAATAATTATTATTATTATTACTTATGGTTTTACGCCTCGTCGACGTCGAGGTCATTAGAGGCGGTATGGGACTGGGGACAAGGAACGGGAAGGAATTCGGCCATGGCCTTTTGAATGAGGCCAGAGCGTTAACCGCTCACCATGCTCGGTCAGAAATTATTGTGAAGGTGTGTGGATTTGAGGTGATTTACTTAGATACCGGATCTAGATCCCAGTTTTTCAAACCTTTTCTTAAAAAAAAAAAAAAACCTTTCAAGATAGCATCACACAACTTGTACAGCAAGCTGATACAATTTTACAACTTCGCTGTCCTATTAATCTACAAGTAGCAAAATCGTAGCTGCGATTCCACAGTTTTTATTCACATTAACGGATACAACTCAGAATCAAAAGATTTGAGATTTAAAACAAAATCATGAAGTGGTAAAGTAGGAGTAAAGTGAAATTACCACTTAGGTACAATTTAAACGAATTAAGTTATGTCTTTCAATTTGAGGCTCCTTACTGATACTCCATTATAACTGTGATCTTGGTAATAACTTTCATTCAAATTACACTTACTTTCTTTAAAAAAAAAAAAAAAAAAAAAAATATAACCTGAAGAACGAATATGTACTTAATTACAACATATACCACTGTTTTATTTCATCATCGTTGTCTATTACCTGATAAGCAATTTGACACTCTAAAGACTTTGTCACGGTGTAGGACCTGCACATTAAACCTGGAATTAGAACCGCTAAGTGTTCATTGACTCTTTCGCACCAACAATTCAAACTGTGTCAGACAGCAAACTTATTAACACTGAGGTACCTACCTCACAATTTTTGCCTCCAATAATTACAGCTAGACATGATTTTAAAGTGAGGATAATGTTGAATATTATAAAGCTTGAAAGTTACGAACACGGTTAACAGATTGAGAAATCATTTGCGGAATGCGACCTCTTAGAAATTCTGCCGTGCACGAAATTACATTAGTCTTCTGAAAATTGTTTACACATCTTCCAAGCTTGATACTTAGAGTTCACTTATTATTGAGATACGTAATCCATCTGTATGATTTGCATAAAACTTAAGTTTAAGACTCGTTATAGTAAAGTAATTACACAGTCTCTTCTTCTTCTTCACCACCTTTTCCTAAAATTTTGGGGTCGGCTGCCTTTGATGAGATTTATTAATCGTTGGCGCGGTCAAAGTTGTAGCTATGGTTTTACGGTCGCATGCCCTTACTGAGCCAGGTCGTCTAACGGGGGATGTCAAGTGCTGCCACCTGTCTGCGAGACGGGTAACTATGTAAGTTCTCTACGCTCAACTAGAACTGAACAGGAAAGAAATTACTCTAATGAACAGACTTAGGACAGGACACACTTTATTACGTGACAAAAAATACGTCATGCGGTTGGTGGATTCGCCGATGTGCCCATCGTGTAATTCTGTAGAGGATATTTACCACTTCATGCTGAGCTGCAAGCAACATCAATCAGCGAGGAAACAACTGCTAGAAGAGGGTCTGAATATATATGATATAACTTCTCTGATGCAATCTCTCTCAGTTCCCAACAAGAAATCGGTCAAGATAATTTCCCTGTATGTTAAATGTACTAAAGGTGTAATTTAAAATTCACTCGAACATATTGTATGATGTTATTGGCTGTATTAGCCTTTGGCTAAAGCCATAAAATATAAAATTAAAAAAAAATTAAAACCAGTAACAAGACAGAGCACAGTTAAGCTGAAGCTTTCTTGGATGACGGAACTTTAAGGAAACAGTGAACAGTGCCGTGTTTACACATTCGAGTGAGAGAGGAAACAAGTAGTCGGAGTGGAAGCGGCTTTATGGCCCATACAGGTCGAATTTTGCTATCGTGTAGTAACCATTGTTAACTGGGAACAACACTTAATAACGTAAGCGTGTGATTGTGCATATACAGACTAAAGTTTACAATCAAAAACTTTTGGATTGTACGAGGGTTGTTTCAAAAATAAGGTTCCCACATTTTTTTTAGACACAAGGAATTTTATTCGAAAAAAACGATTACACCATTGGAAACGTTGATCTTTAAGCTATTTTTCCACATAGTCCCCATTTTGTTCAATGCATTTTTTCTGTCGAGTAATCCACTTTTGCATTCCCACCTCAAAGAAGTCGGCCGCCAACCAGTTGAGAAACTTGGAAACTTCTTCTTGCAACTCCTCGTCCGTCTGGAATCGTAGACCGCCTAGGTGCTCCTTCAATTTCGGAAACAGATGGAAATCGCTGGGTGCCAAATTGGGGCTGTAAGGGGGGTGGTCAATGACATCCCAGCCAAATTTGTCGATTAACTCCTTCGTTTGTTGCGACACACGTGGACGGGCATTGTCGTGGTGCAGCCTCACGCCTTTGCTGAGTTTTCCCCTACGACGATTTTGGATTTCCCGTCTGAGCTTTTTCAAGGTCTCGCAATAACCTGTGGAGTTTATGGTGGTCTCTCTAGGCATGAAATCAATGAGCAGTTCACCTCGCCGGTCCCAAAACACCGATGCCATGATTTTTACTGCTGACAGCTGCTGCTTAAACTTCTTTGGTGGTGGCGATCCGGTGTGTTTCCATTGGCGCAATTGTTGTTTTGCTACCGGAGTAACGTAATGGCACCACGATTCATCCCCCGTGACAATGGAATCAAGGAAGTCTTCGTTATTCTCGTCGTATTCACTGCACAACTTCCGAGCACAGTCGACGCGCTGCTGTTTGTGGACTTCTGAAAGCATGTGCGGCACCCAGCGCGCGCACACCTTGTGGTAGCCTAGCTTTTCATTCAATATCCTGTCAATTGAAGCTTCAGAAGCCTCAGGAATTTGAGCAGCCAGTTGCCGGAGGGTGATTCGCCGATCTTCGAGCAGGATTTTCTCAACTTTCGCCACAACGTCGTCGGAGATCGACTGCCTCCCGCTTCGTTGTTCGTCGTGGACGTCCGTACGGCCGTTGGCAAACTCCCTACTCCATTTGCGGACGTGTTGAATGCTTATACACGTTTCCCCATACACTTCACTCAATTGCCGATGAATTTCTACAGGTGGTAACTTTCTTGCGTGGAAAAATCGGATGACTGCACGAATTTCACACCTGGCGGTGACGGCGATGACTGGCTCCATCGCTTTTGGCTGTCAGGTCGGTACTGACCGGTGTAGAGCCACGCAGGTTGTTGGAATCGGTGGTGGGGGATCCGGCGAACACCGTGGTGTTGCCAGATTTCGCATTGCACCATGCATGGTATCGGTACAGAGTTGGGAACCTTACTTTTGAAACAACCCTCGTAGATAACATCTGCGCCTACAATCGACAGGAGAAGGCCGAAGCAAGCGGTGGAATGAATCCTCAAATAGAAGAAGATAACATTGAAACCTTTGTGTTCGAAAATGAACGAGACATGGCGGAGCCAGTAAAGATTAAAATAGAAGAACGAGTAACCGAGAGCGAGGAAGAAGAAATGTACAACCTCAGGAGGAAACATCGAGCAGTAGAGAAAAGACAATCACACAAAATAAACAAAGATGAACTAATCCTACTGGAAATGATGAGCAACAGGAATAAAGATCAGGGACACAAACAGAAGAATATGCTTCAGACATGTTCAATACCACAGATGGCAGGAAAGAACAAGGAACACAACGAGAATAAAGAAGACAGCACACTACTCTTGGAAAACAGGGACGCGAGCAAAGTCAACCTGATTACGTTCACAGAACGCAACAGACTGTATAAAGCCAACTCAGATGGCCCATTCAAAGTGATCGTATAACCAATGGGCGAGGGAAACATGCAACACCCAATTCAACTAGGCAAGGTATTCTACAATAAAGTTCCCGGACTGAAAAGAATAAACCAACAAGGAAAGAATAAAAATGCCATGGAGTTTACAGAAGCAGAATTTGGCAACCAATTCATAGCGAACCGTAACTTATTACAGTCTATGAGACTGAAGGCGCTCGTATAGGCTAGTAGAGTGGAGTGTAAAGGAGTCATCAAGTCCATTCCAATGGACTTATCAGAAGAAGAGATAAAACTGAACGCCACATCGGAGGCGCCAATCATCGACGTGAGGCGCTTCACCAAGAAATCGCAACTGGATTGAAAGACAGAGACAACACCGCTAAAAACCGTACAGATAACGTTCGAGAATTGGTATCTCTCAGAAAACATTGAAATATACTACCTCAGATTCAAGTTGGCAACATATATTTACCCAGTAACACGGTGCTATAAATGCCAGAGATTTGGACAGGAAAGATGTACAATATGTGGCGAAGAACATAAACATCAGAATGTCAAAAGGAAACCCCCAAATGCGTTAACTGCTGCGGCGAGCATCCTACAAATGACAGGCTCTGCCCAATGAGAAAACAAGAGGAGGAGAAAAAAGTGAAGCAAGCAGCACACAGCAAAAATGTAGGCAACACAGAATATGAGTACAAGCGTGGAGACTTCCACACGCTATAGAAGAAATCATTCAGAGACGTCACCATAGACAAGGGACAGCATGGCACGGTTGACCGACACCAAAAGACAAAAAATGTGGTGGCACAGGTATCACGGGAGGCCCAGACCGAGGAAGTACCCAATACAGAAAGCAATGAAGAAATAATCACCATCATAGTCGAAACAATAATGAAAGTTCCCAACATATGAAGGGAAAAATGACAACGACTGTACTCCAAAAAGTACAAGATATTGCCACTAGAAACACAATACAAGAAATCGGACAGATAGGCTCAACCATGCAGAACTAAGAAAACTCCAGAGCAACAACTAAAACTGGCTAGGAGAAGACAAATAAACATACTACAATGGAACGCTAGAAGTCTGTACCATAAATGGAACAACCTTCAAAGACTACTGGAGAACACAAAGCAGAGGTGGTACTTATCACGGAAACGTGGCTAAACCAAGCACACACGCTCAAATACAGGCTCTACAACATCTACAGGAAGGACAGGGAAGACGGATATGGTGGTGTGGCGATCATGATCAGAAATGGGATGAACAGCTCCAGCAGAAACATGCTGATATCAACAACTGATATAGAAATCCTAGCAATAGACATCACACAAGGAGGCACCATCAACACGGTTTCTGTAATAGACAAGCCACCAAGGGTCAAGGTACTAAAGAGCAATGGTCGGAAATACTCAACCAGCTACCATCAGGAAGTATCGTGGGAAGAGACTTCAATGCCCATCACCCACTTTGGTACGACAGGCGAACAGACCAGCAAGGAGAAGAAATTGCAGCCGCAATCGCATCATCGACATTTACCACGCTCAATAACGAACCGGGAACCAGAATAGGAACACCTTACCAAAGAAGATCGTCGTCAGATATATCTATAATATCTGCTAACCTAAGACACAAAACAACGTGGGAAATACTAAAGGACACCTTGGGCAGCGATCGTTTCGTTATAAAAATGACCGTAGATGCACCGAGCAAGCTCAACCACAAGCTCCTAAGAACCTTATGGAACTGTAATAGAGCCAAATGGGAGCAATACCAGGAGAAGATAAACACGCTACTGGAACAGGAGAATGATGAGGATGGCCATATACAGCAACGATACAATAACTTCGAGGAAATAATTACATCTGCAGCCAAAGAATGTATACCCAGGACCAAAAGCAAGGAGAAGACTGCCACAGAAAGGAAACCGTGGTGGACAGCGGAATACTCCAAAGCCATAACTAGACGACGCTTAGCCATCGAAGCATATAGACAGTGTCCGACAGTGGATAATTTTGCTACGCTCAAGAAGGCAATAGTGGAAGTCAGGTCAATCATAAGCAGGGCCAAAAGAAAAGGATGGGAAGAATTCTGCGACAACATCAAATATGGAATCACGCCTCAAGAAATGTGGAAGAAACTAAGATGGTTTAAAGGAAGCAAAACAAACTCCAACTGGATCACCAGCAACAAAGAAGAAGCGGAACAATTTTTGGCCCTGACAGCGCCCTCGTACATCCCGCTAGAACGAAGCGTGGACAGTTCTATAACGCGAGACACCGACTTAAAGAGACCAGATCACTTTATGTTCGAAATTTCAGAGCTACAATGTGCACTAAAAAGGGAAGATACGGCCCCCGGATTAGATGGCATAACATACTCCATCATACAAAAACCTCCACCAAGAGCTAAACAGAAGTTACTGGATCTGTATAATGACTTGTTGACAACAGCATATGTGCCAGAACGGTGGAGAAATGTCCTCATCATACCAATCCTAAAGGCGAACAAGGACAAAACCGAAAGCGAATCAAACAGACCTATCTCACTACTATCCTGTCTTGCAAAAATCATGAGTATAATGATCATAAACAGAATGCAGTGGTTAATCGAATAACACAAGAACAATAACAGCAGAACAATGGGATTCCGGAACATAACAACATTAGTCACGGACATACAGCTAAGTTGCGTAGAGGAAATTATCTACTCGCGGCCTTCCTTGACATCGAGGACGCAAATTACAACGTTCAGATCAATATACTGCAAGAAGCCTTGGACAACATCGGCCTGCCAAGAGAAATCGTCAAGTGGTGCACTACATATGTACTTGGAGCATAGAGTAAATATACTATGTACAGCAGAAGGACAGAGACTTGCTCGTCATGTATATCAGGGACTACCCCAAGGAGATCCCTCGAGTTCCACACAGTTCAACATATATACCACAAAAATGTTCAACCGGTTAAGAAGTCTAACAACATACGCACAATACGCGGATGACTTCGTAGTATATGTGACCCACCCAAACAAAGAGAAGGCTAGAACCACACTTGAAGAACAAGTGAAAGAGACACGAAACATCTTGAAGGAGAGAGGGATGGATCTATCCATTCAGAAAAGCAAAGTAGGAATCTTCACGCAAAGACAGTTTGCAAATGAGGATTTCAAAATCTGCATAGACGGAATGCATATGGAAGTAGTTAGGGAAATAAAGTTCTTAGGCATGTGGCTGGACACAAAGCTATCCTGGAGAAGGCACATAGAAGAGACAAGACAAGCTGCGTTACTGGAAGACTAAACATCTACAAAACGCTGGCTACACCAAACAGAGGCATGGACCCCCGACAGCTTCGCTCTCTGTTTATGAATACCCTTGAGTTGTGGCGGTGTTTACGGATCATACTGTGGCGGAGAGACTTAAGAAACATAAAAAACTAACATAGTCCTTAACCCGAAGGTTGGTTGGATCCTCCCGAAGGAGGCAAACTAAGTCATTGTGTCAGAGGTAGGACGGCTAGTGCCCTTCATCTGGGACCTACAGTTTGACGTTGAATACGAACCACGGAAACCTGGCGTAGCTCATATCATCAAACACAACTCTTAAAACTTCCTGCACCCACTATACACAAAACAAAGCGACAAATATGACATAGTTCGCCGTACCATTAATACCGGGCACAAAATAAAATTTGAAAACACGAGGCTGCTATGGAGAGAAATCAGTAGTGAAAGGGGCAGCAGGAAATATTAAAGATTACAAACAACTTCAACAAGGACAGAGGCCGATTACTCTGCGATGCTTAGAGGGCGTCCAGTGAATTGAAATGAGGGGGGAGGGGGGCCAGGAGGGTCCACAGAAATCTCACGTCATCTTTCTAATTCCTTGAAGAAGAGTGGAGCTAAAAAAAGTCTCCAAAAATTACGAGGTAATCAGCAACGGGTTTGGGGGGGGGGGGGAGCGTGCAGTTTCCGATAAAAAAAGCGCCTCGCGTAATTAATGAACGCACCCCTTAGCGCTCGTTGCTATGTCAACGTCAACAGTCCTCTGACGAAGGCTGTAGATAGGCAGCCGAAAGCTTAGATTATCAAATAAACAACGCGGCATACCTCGAAAATCTAGTAATTGACTAAAAGTTTGTTCACATGTGGCCAAAGACGGCGGAACTAGCATTCCTATGGAAAGGGGAGTGGGTAAATTCTATCCGAGAGAAAACGAGGCATCTTGTGGGGAGAGCTAGACGCGATTTCTTAGCAAGTACATCTTAGTAGCCTGGCTTTACTAGAAAAGATGACTGGTAGCTATTCTTCAACGAAAGCTTGTGGCTGACTGATTTCTACTGAATGAAGTCTGAATAAGCATTACAGTTGATACGTATACCTGGCACCGAGGCGAGATTAACAGGATAGCTCTGAGAGTAGGACTTACGATAAGTCTGTGGCTCACTTTACGAATTTCCTGATAGGGGGCATCCATAAATTACGTGAGGTGAAATAGGGGGGGGGGCATCGAAATCTCACCAAGGAGGGGAGAGGGTCTACGGAAATCACACGTGAGGTTTTGTGAAAAAAATTTTGGACTGTAGAGCTAAATAAATAAATGTCTACAAATGGCGTGAAAGTCAATTTAGGGGGGGGGGGGGGGTTTCGTCGAAAAGTGTGGATGTAACCGGATTTTGAAGGGTGAGTCCTAAAATAAAAGGTCTCCAAAATTTTCGAGAGCGATTTCTAGAGGGGGGGGGGGGCTCTCAAGGACCAGATCTCACCAGAGAGGGGGGCCAGATCTCACGAAATCTCATCAGAGGGGGGAGCCGGAAATCCGGAAAAACACCTCACGTAACTTATGGATGCCCCCATACAGTCCGCTTTCTCTGAGCGCCAATGGAGGCGATATTGCTTCCACTGACGCTGTTGCTGTAATATATGCTCTACGCGATGGTAATACGATCTGAATAAAAGATTCACTACAATCGAGTTTTCTCCAGACACGTAGCACCGTCAACTGACAAGCGTTTGGTTTTCTCCGATTTCAGAAAATTTTTCGTTTTTCTGTAATACTATCCCAAGTGATTTTTTCCTTTTTTTTCAATCAGTAAATTCATGTATCTTGCTTACTCAGCCATAGAAGATACGTGTATTTGACCAATGTTATCTCTTTGTGCCTTTGCTTTCAATAATTGAATAATAAAATAAACTTATTGTGTTTCGTTTCAATGAGTCGTTGCATCGGACTGTTACCCTCCCCCCCCCCCCTCGAAAAAAATCTTCCGATGTAATTTCTATAATACATTATCAACAAATAATAATAATTTAATAATACGTAAATGGCACTCCCTCAAACGAAAAACCAGTTATCGCTTCAATATTAACATCAAATATTTAAAAGTTTGGAAGAGAACCAAAATTTATGTTAGGTTCTTTATACGAGGGCTGTCCAGAAAGTAACAGACGTTTTGGTGCAACAATGGGTGCTCCTAGCGCCGCCATCTTGGCGCCAGACTGTTCATACATTCAGTACGCAACCAGCCGTGGTAGTTTGCACATCGTTCGTATCGTACTTTCAATACAGTAGAGTGTTAAAATGAGCGCTGCAATTAAAAATCCCGCCAGTTGTGAAATGCGAGCTGTAATACGGTTTTTGTTGGCGAAAAATCACAAACCAATTGAAATTTATCGCCAGATTTGTGATGTGTACTGCCAAGGAGTAATCAGTGAAAGCCGAGTGAGGCAATGGTGCATTGATTTTAAAAATGGTCGAACCAATGTTCACGATGAGGACCGCATGGGTAGGCCTAGTGTTGTGAGTGATGAACTGGTGGTGAAAATCAACGAAATCAACGAAAAAATCCGTGAAAATCATCGTTTCACGATTACGGAGCTTTCAGAACATTTCCCCCAAATTTCACGGAGTTTAGTTCATGAGATTGTGGTTGGTAAACTTGGTTGCCACAAATTTTGTGCCAGGTGGATTAACAGAAGACCACAAAAAACAGAGACTTGCTGCAGCACTGACGTTTCTGGAAGACTACGCCAAAACTGGAAACCAAGTTATCGATCGTATCGTAACTGGCGACGAGACTTGGGTAAAGCACGTCACCTGTTAAACAAAACGGCAGTCTATGGAATGGGGACACGCGCATTCGCCCAAGAAACCGACGAAGTGTCTGCAAACGCTGTCAGCAGGAAAAATTATGGCTACTGTGTTTTGGGATGCTAAGGGTGTGATTCTCGTTGAATTTCTTGAACGTGGCCAAACAATCACTTCAGAAAGGTATTGCGAAACACTCAGAACATTAAGACGCGCGATACAAAACAAGCGTCGGGGAAAACTCAGTGAGAAAGTTTTGTTTCTCCACGACAACGCTCGTCCACACACGGCAAATCGTACCCAAGAGCTCTTGGATGGTTTTGGATGGGAAGTTTTCAATTACCCGCCGTACAGCCCGGATTTGGCACCGAGCGACTACACCTGTTCCCGGCGATGAAGACGTGGCTCGCAACACAACGGTTTGAAACTGACGCTCAACTGCATGCCGGTGTAAACCAGTGGTTGAAGTCTCAGGCGGCAAATTTCTACAGAGAGGGTATCGAAAAGCTTGTACCACGTTATGATAAGTGCCTTAATTTAAAAGGCGATTATGTTGAAAAATAGCCTAAGGCCCTCCGCACACGGAGCGATTACCGCTCGTCGCGTGGGGCAGGCGTTTCGTGCGTCCTGTGCGTCACGAGCGTTTCACGCGAACTGGGGTCCGACAACGAAGCGTTCCAGAGTAGCCAGTCTGCCTGCAGAAAGGGAAATTCGCCTACCTGGATTTCATCTGATATATCCTTTGGAGGTTATTGAACCGATTTTGAAATGTCAAGTTTGAGTGAAGAAGAGGATGTAGTTATGTACTATTATTCACTAAAATGCAAATGACGAAGAAGAGAAAATATTTAGTGCATCCCTACATCGAGAGGAACATCAACTGTCGAGTATTCGTTGCAGCCACTGAACTAAAAGAATCAGACGCCAGATTTCATGCATTCTAAAAATTGTTAAAACGACTCATTTACCGAGCTTGAGGAAATTATTTGTTCCGTGATCCGCCAGCGAAATACGAACATGAGGGAATGACGGAAGAAATATTAATTACATAATCGTAATCAACATATTATTTCACAAATGTTTATTATTTAAATATTTTACATTAAGATTTATATTTTTTAAACAATAAAATAAAGTATAAGAGAAATTAAATATTTATAATAGTGTTAAACAATTTGGTTGTTGCTCAGTTCATTCTGAGAGCCATCGGACAGTGAGGTCTCGTTTTCAATTTGTGAACTTGAATCTTCGAAAATTTCATTTGCTGCATCAGTATATGTAGATAAGGGGCTATGACTACATATTGTAAATCCATTCCTCGTATTGGGAAGTCAATGGGATTAACCCCAAGTGTTTCATCTATTAGGAGCAATGTCCTTCTTTTAAATGTACTGAGTTGTGCATCTGTCATAAGTAACATGACAGACACAAGATTCAAAGCAAACTGTTTGATGCTCTCTTTTCTTTCATCAGCTGGTGAGTTTGTATTAGCTGCATAAAGTTTATCTTTTAGGTCAGCGAATATTCAGCAAAGTTCTGTGTCGACTGCAGCACAGTTGTCGCTCGTTACTCCTCTCTTTCATTTTCTGGTAATATTTTTCCTGCGAATAGGTGTGTCTCTGGAATGGCCAGGTTGGTCATCCACTACAACAGGCACTGGGGACGACGTAGAAGGTTCATTAAGCGGTGTATAAAGTGATGTGAAAGAGGGAAGTGGAGGAGTCGGTGGATCTTGCAGTACAGATGGTGCGTTCAAAGACTCAGGGACGTCTGTGTGTCCTCATTTTCTTCAGTTACCACATTCTCAGGAGGAATTTGACGTAAATTACCATTTTCTAAAATTGATCCCTTGAAGAAAGGAAGAGCAAACTTCATTGAGCCATTCAGATAATATGCTTTATTCCCTCCTGATCCTGTTCCGGTTGGGAGGGGAAGGGGGATTTAAATTTTTTAACGAAAGTGTTCCTCAGAATTTTCCACATCTCCTTGCGTTCGGCCACTAGAAAGGAAAGAAGCAACATATTAATTACATGTTCCTGTTTAATTTATCAAGTTATCAAACTACAGTGTTTGACTGCAACTTGTGGTGTGGTGGATTTTCAATTATTCGTTTTTATTTGACAAAGTTGAGACGACAAACAGAACAAAAATCCCAGACACCTTGCCGCGTTCCCTCGTTTAATGGCATCAGAACATTCTCTTTATTAGGATACCTAATGAGACCTTACTCAAAACGGGCTCTTGATAATGTAAAAAGAATATTCAACTACAGGTTAAGCCGAGGGAGTAAAAGCATCCAATGGGGGCATTCATAAATTACGAGAGGTGAAAAGGGGGGGGGGGGGGCGGCGAAATCTCACCAGATCTCACCAAGGGGGAGGGGGATCAACGGAAATCTCACGTGAGATTTTTTTTAAATTGGGCAAGACTGTAGAGCTAAAAAAAGGTCTACAATTGACGTGAAAGTCGATTTTACGGGGGGATTTGGCTGGAAAGTGTGGGTGAGACCTAAAATAAAAAAAAAAGGTATCAAAAAGTTGCAAAGACGATCTGTAGGGGGGGTCTCACGGGACCAGATCTCACCACAGGGGAGGGGGGGGGTCGCGCCAGATCTCACCAAAATCTCACCAGAGGGGGGGGGGGGGTCTGAAAATCCGGAAAAACGCCTCACGTAATTTATGGATGTCCCCAATGTACTTTTGAAATGATGACAGAAAAATTTCAAGTGTTGAATATTCCGATACGTTGCCGCGATGTGAATAAGGTCACTGACATTGTGAAAGCTACGTGTGTACTACACAGCCACGTCAGAAAAATAGAATGTATCCAATACACAGCCCAATGTGACGACAGTTGTGACTTAAATGCTGCTGCAAAAAACATTATTTCCACACCCTCATCTCCACGGCCGGCAGTAAACAATCAGTCAACAGCTAATTCTTTGAAAGAATGTTTAGCAAAGTATTTTGTCACCCCACAGGCTTCAATACCTTGGCAGAAGAAATACTGGTTTTAGCAATAATAAGTTTATTTCTCATGTTCAGTTTTTTTATTTTTCACGTAATTTTTCTTTAGTATAATGCCTACTAAATTAGCATTAAAATGAAATTATCATAAAAAATTAGTATTAAAAATAAAGCGACTCTAATTACATACCTGTTAACTTTATTCCCGTTGCAATCTCGTTCCATGCTCTTTCAGTGCAGTCCTTTCTTGAATATCCGACAAGCGTATAATTATGCAGAACATACTGTTTTTCTACTTCACCGACAAAGAAAATGTTAAACGCCTCACTCGTCTCGTGCGTCTCACTCGTCTCGAGCGTCACGCGCGAACTTCCAAACTGATCGCACGAGACGCACGCCGCTCGAGACGAGCTCGCGCCGAGTACGAATCGCACGCGAATCGCTCCGTTGGCGGCTCCACACAGCCTTCCGTAAGAAGTTCGGACGCGACGAGTACGAGACGAGTCCGCATCGCTTGGCAATCGCGCCGTGTGCGGAGGGCCTAAGAGTTTACCTCTAAAATGTATATAATAAAAATCGTTTTTTTTTCACTTTGTTTATTTTTTATTACAAAACGTCTGTTACTTTCTGGACAGCCCTCGTATTTGTCACTCTATCATTGTAAAGACTTTTTTTATATATATATTCAGAGCAACGTGATTATTTCATGTCATAAAGGTTATGGCTGAAAAGTCTATCTTATTTGAAATGATCGCTGTGTAAGCTCTATGGACAATAGACTGCGAAACTTACAATCTTACGTTACAATCGAAGTTAATCTTCAAATTAACCGTTATATCATGATAGACGCGAAACATAACTCGATTAACTAAACCTTGGTGTGTTTTTACAAGAATTCATTTATAATACGTATAAGTCTAAAATCACATGCATGTTGATTTCTACACTAGACTGTGATATTTCGTGGTTAAACCTGCAACTCGTAGGTCCACTTTGGTGAAAGTTTCTCTTTTCCAATCAGACAACTGAAATTCCAAGGATATAAGTATTAATTTTTTTCATTTTTTTAATTATGGCTTTACACCTCCTCGACCTCGAAGCCATTAGAGGGGTAAAAGGAACGGGAAGAACTCCGGCCACGACCTATTGAAGGAACCATCCCAGCATTTGCGTGGAATGATTTGGGGAAGCTACAGAAAATCGAAATCTGGATGGAGGCACGGGGATTCAAACCTGCGTCCTTCCATAGGCAATGACAGAACGTTACTTCCCGTCCACCATACTCGGTATATTTATTGCTATACTTTTTATATATAAATAACATGTTTAATTTGTCTACTTAGTCACTTGCTGTTATTTCCGCTCCTACAAATATTATTAAGACTAATTCTACTATACAGAAGTGTAGTTCTTTCCCTTCTTACTCCCACTGTCAATCACACGTGAGGCATATTGTAGGCATACTGGTATACGCTGTTTCTGATGTACCAGTTCATCAGTTTTTCGAGTCAGATGGACATTTCATATTTGAATCTGTAAATAAACTTAGCGGTCCAAGTCTTATAAAACGCTGATTGAAATAAAGACACCTATCTCTGAACTGAAGGAAAATCTGTAAAATGCCTGATTCTAAAATGCTTCATGTCAATTAGCTGAGCACGAGTTAGAGTACTATCATCTCATATAAGAGACTATTAATCCTTCTTCCTTTCTTTATTATAGTTAGAAGACGTTTATTTGTTGCAGTAACAGTCTGAATCTTTTACAAATTGAAGCCCAATAAATAGCTTAATAATACTACAAAAATTCCTTCTACGCAACAAAAATTAGAACTTCTCTAGTGAGGAAACATTTAATTCCCTGAACGATCTTGTAATTAACTGCGAGTGGATTGCTTCGAATAATTTAGACATTAGAAGTTAATAAAAACTCTGTCCCATATAACATGGTATTTAAAGACTGTACCTATTCAAACGTATCAAATACAGGAACCATGGGTCAACTATGCCTGGAGTTCCTTGTTTCTTTGGTCGCAGCTGGACTATACATATATAGTCGTCATCCCATCTACCCCAATTCTTCAACCCAAATACATGAGTACATTAGACTTACTTTTTTGTTACTCGCATTTTGGTTAAAGTTAAAAAAAAAACTTCAGTATAAAATACATGGGAATTAAGGTATGGAAGTACATATTAATAGCAAAGATCTTTATTCATTTTCGTCTGAATTCTTTCGAGTGTGTAACAGTTAACTTGCTTAGACTATCTGATAAGTTTGTCATGGATGATCGCAGATCTTCGCTCAACACTGAGCTTTGAATGCAGAATGAGTGCTTTGCTGCAAGCTAGTTTTAACTTGCTGCATTTTCTAGCACTGGTCGAGAATTTGGTCGCTGCGGCTGCTGGTGTTCAGAATCCCAACTCTCCAGCTGGTAACTTGCTTCGAACCTTCTGCTCGAACTGCTTGCGGCCCTCCTCGTTTCCTTCCTGGAATCCCTTGATGCTCGAAGTGCGCTTCAACCAGTCCTCTGTCTTGGGGAAGCCGGTCAGGTCGAATCCGACAGACTGCAACACACAGCAACCACATAAAGATAACATGGAACGGGATCTACAGCTGGTTAAAGCAGTGGTTTAGCAGCTTGATCTAGGATGAAGAAATCAGGGAAGTAAATCTTAATTTAACAAAAGCGCGGTCAGAGAAAAGACAAACATCTTAAACTCGAATTGCTCTGTTTCTTCTCCAATCATCTTAAAATTCAATCTTTGAAGAGTTGGTTTCACAGCAAGATGTACCCTGAGGAAATACCTGAAACGTTACTTCCTCCCTTATGATTCGTAAAAAGAGGACCTGGTGTTCTTTTACCTCTCCTCTAAGAGAGGAAAAGGCAATAAATATTTTCATTTAGTTTTTCGTGGATTGTAATTAATATTTTGTAGATTTATTTACAGGTTTTCTTGGTGTGGAAGGAAAATGTACACTGATCAGCCAGAACATTGTGACTACCTACCGACTATCGATACCCTGTCCAGGCGATAGCAGAGTCACCTGACGAGGAATGACTGCTAGTCAGACACACGCATGGTGCATGTAGTATCAGTGAGCGTGCTATCCGTGTTTAGAATGGGGAAGGCGCGCGATATATCTGAGCTTGACATAGGGCAGATTGCGATGGCCCGGAGGCTCCGTAAAAGCATTTCTGAAACTGCACGACTTGTCGGGTGTTCGAGGAATGCTGTGATGAGTGTCTTCAACAAGTGGCAAAACCAAGGTGAAACCACGTCCAAACGTCGAGAGGTTTGATGGTCACCCCTCATTACAGATATCGGACGTCGTTGGCTAAGCAGACTGGTAAAACAGGAGAGGCGGAGAGCTGTAACGAAACTAATATCGAACTTTAATGCTGGGCAGAGTACAAGTGTGTCTGAATGCACAGTGCACCGAACTCTCCTAAAGATGGGCCACGACAGATGACGACCCATGCATGTGCCAATGTTAACACCACGACATCGGCAACTACGACTGAAATGGGCCCGTGACCTTCGTCACTGGACGTTGGCAGATTGGCAGAGCGTTGCATGGTCTGATGAATCTCGATACCTTCTTCATCATGCCCATGGGAGGGTGCGAATCCGTCGTTTTCCAGAGGAACAGCTTCTTGACACTTTTACTGCGGGACGGAGACAAGCTGGCGGCGGTTCAATTATGCTCTGGGAAACATTCACGTGGGCATCCATGGGTCCAGTGGAGCTCGTGCAAGGCACCATGATGGCCAATAAGTATCGTATAGACCACATATACCGCCTTCATGATGACCTCTGCTTTAAAGTCAAATTCCTGTTTTAATAACAATCTAATCATTGCTAATCGAAAATTTAAAGTTTTATCTTAAATATCTATGTCCAGAGATTTTTACATCAAATGAATATTAAATAAATATAAGCAACTGATAACTATTTTGTCAATTTAAATGAAATACGTACATTTCTATCAGTGTTGTTACAATTAGTTGCGTAGTTAAATTGAACTGTTATTAAATAACGTGCATAACCTAGAACAACATCTCTGGTCGTAAGCTGTGCATAACGCAACGTGATAGTGGTACGACATGGCGCGACAGCTACAACATGACCAAGACTTGCGTTGTAGGTGTAGATGCTTTCTCTATAAGTAATTGTTATCTGTAATTACCTGCATATGTTTATTAATATTAGTACTTATTGAGAGAGGAAAGGAACTGTCCGCCTACCTCTGACACGCTGTCTTGGTCCAACCAACCTTCGGGGTGTTGATAAGTTATGTTTTTTTTTTTTTTTTTTTTTGCTGTCTTTCGACTGTTTTGATGGAATCCTCCATCCCTTCCTATCTTGCGCTAGCCTTTTCGTCTCAACATACCCCTTACAGCCCACGTCCTCAATTATCTGTTTAATATATTCTAATCTCTGTCTTCCTCTACACATATAGTTTTAAAAAGTTCTTTCTAATTCCTAGATCAATATTTGAATCTAAAAGGTTTCTCTTTTTCACGAAGGCTCTTTTGCTAGCGCTATTCTGCTTTTAACATCATTCTTGCTTCGACCATCGGTTGTAATTTTACTTCCCAAGTAACAGAATTCACTTACTTCTCCAATTGCATTAGATCCTATTTTTATATTTAATCTACTAGTATTGGTATCATTTCTGCTACATTTCATCACTTTAGTCTTACTTTGATTTACATTCAGTACAAAATCTTCCCTCAGTATTTTGTTCGTGCCATTCGGTAACTTCTCAATATCCTCAGCCCTTTATGCTAATAAGACAATGTCATCAGCATACTGGTTTTTTCTCCCTGAACACTTATGCCACTTGGAAATTTTTGTTTTACTTTCTTTATTGCTTCCTCTACATACAAATTGAATATTAACGAGGATAGATTACAACCTTGTTTCACACCCTTTTTAACGATGCTTGCCTCTCATGATTCTCTACTTTTATTACAGCTACTTGATTCTTATATAGTTTATAAAGTATTTTTCTATGTCGATACTTTAGACCTGACCTCTTTAAAATTTGAACATCTTGTCCCACCTAACATTATCAAAAGCTTTTTTAAAATCATTTTCTTGATCCGCCCTTCAAGTATAAATCTTAAAGCCAGAATTGCTTCCCTTGTACCGCGATTTTTCTTAAACCCAAACTGACCTTCACCTACTATGCCTTCTACTACCGTTTTCATTCTTCTGTATATTATTCTGGTCAGTAATTTTGAAGTATGTGATGTTAGACTAATGGTGCGATAATTCTCACATTTTTCGGCTTGTACTTTCTTCGGAAGTGTGAAGATGATATTTTTATTAAAATCAGTTGATATTTTTCCTGTTTCATAACTTTTTGATATCAGCTTGAATAATCTTTCGATTCCTTCTTCTCCTAGGGATTTAAGAAGTTCTACAGGGATCTCATAAATTCCAACTGCCTTATTTGCTTTCAAGCCTTTCAGAGCTTTATTAAATTCTGTCCTCAAAACAGGATCGCCGGTACCTCCATAAAACAGCCAACTGTAAAGTGTTGGTGATTCGGAAACCTCAGGTTCGAAGGCAGGCTGCGAAAGAACAGCGAAACATCGGCATTGTGGACTGAAGTACCAACATTCCTGATTAAGAGAAACTGGCATTACATGGCCACGCTTACGCTCATGTCAAATGCTATACATTGGGCTTACAAAATTTCCGTTCCAGTTTTGGCCTTGGATCAGACAAACACTTATTTTTTTCAAGCACTTTGACACCACTCATGTTTTTATCGATTCACCGCGCCGAGAAGTTGCAACGGTAACGCTAAGATTGCATCCTCTTCTAGGACTCACTGAAGACTGCAAGGTACCTGATTCCTTGCAATGGTCAACAAGATGTCCAATTCTTGCTCCTGCAGTCCTGCTGACTGCCGTCAATACAGCTAAATACTTTAAGTCGTTCATACAATATTTGCATGGGTTCGGAAACATCTATGAAACGGCGGCAAGAGAGCAACAACTTCTCATTAGAACAACTCTTTTATTTAACGTCCTGCGTCATACACATATACAGAAACAGTCTCATTCCACAGCTCAGCGCCTTCTCCCTGCACAAGAGCGTCTCCCCCAGACCGCAGCTGTGCATCCTCCCCTCCACCCCGCATTCCAGCGTCCACCCTTCACCCCTTAGCAGGCAAACATATCCAGGTCGGTCACTTACACTATCACCCCGTCCTTTTTCAGAAGAAAAAGAATGAACATCATCTTTTTCTTCTTCACACATTCCAAACCATCAAACTTACATTTGTGCATAAACTTAAGATTAGTACAAAGTAAAATAAATATAATAATATTAAGAATACATTGACATACAAATAATATGAACATAAACCGATAATCTAGAAATCAACTGTGCTTCAATGGCTGCTGTAAACAATGACTACCAAGAGCAGTTGATGATATTCTTACATAAGAAAGTTCAGCCATGTAATCTTAGTGAAAATAATCTGCGCTTATCGTTTTTACAAGCTTGTTAGACACTGACCACTTGCACATTTTAACTTCCTGCCGGCAAATTAATTGAAGACCGAATGCAAGATAGCAGCAAATAATGCCCAAAAACAAACATTTGCTAATACTTTACGAAGCAACTGTAAACTTGAATATCCAAATACTGATTCATTACCATGTCCATTGTCCCAACTGTCATGCCAATAACAGCTGCTACAAACAATACGATTTCTTAGCTTCCAACCGGTAAAATAAAATCTTCACAAAAACTAAAATATAACACAAAGTTGCCAAACAGTAACAGTAACAGTAATAATAATAATGCAGCACATACACTGAAAATATAATAAGAACACACATAAATCAGGTATGTATCAGTGGCTGCTGTAAACCCAGTCAATCAAAACAATTGTTGATTTACTTCCGTCAGAAGTTCAGCCAGTTGTTTAAGAGTAGTCACATTTTTTAAATCACTTGTTATACATGGCCTGTAAGAATGAACTACGCTTGCAGCTTCGCAAGCTTTTAAGCCACTATTCACTTGCACAGTTTCACTTTCCTACAACAGGAAGTGACCATTGCATGAAGTGTAACGAATAACAACTATGGTATAGGCTTCTGCATTTCCCAGTCTATCGGATAGAATAAGCCTGCCACCACTTAACAGCTCACTTGACTGCTTTTCACACCTAACACCCGATACTTTCCAGGAAGCAACACTTTGCATGCACTTGTGCAATCCATCTAAACCAAATTTCTGTCTCCCCAGAATTATTTCTTGTTTTTCCCTTAAAATTGGCTTTAGAACGAATCCTCCAAATGACACATCAGGACTGTTCTGTTTGTCGCTGCCGCTACTCATCCATCTCTCAGTCACTGCCTCCCGGTCTGTCAGTATACTGGAAG
Source organism: Vandiemenella viatica (assembly GCA_031002005.1). Taxonomy (NCBI): domain Eukaryota; kingdom Metazoa; phylum Arthropoda; class Insecta; order Orthoptera; family Morabidae; genus Vandiemenella; species Vandiemenella viatica. The sequence continues at coordinate 207,776,819 of JARYHS010012519.1, read as the reverse complement.
TCATCCCCTCAAGCAACAGCTGATTAAAACTACCCGATCTGTCAACTACATCAATTTGTACATTTTTTATCCCATCTATCACTACCCTTCTCTCTTCAGTACACAGTGTCTGCATTTCAACCCTTGCTAATTCCACAACTGTTCTTACTGATATATCCCACCCTGCCACTTTCTTTTTTCTTACATCTAGCAGTAAGTCCCCTCCCCCACTCTCTTCCCCTCTGTAATCCACATTTAATTCTTTCCCAACCATATTAAGTATCATTATCTTTTTAGTGTCTAACCACCCATCTTGTTTTTGATTTTGTTGCTCATCTGTATTCACAGTCAAACTATAATTTTTAAAATTCATTAAAGATTTTTTCGTCCCGTGTAACATGTTATCTAACCTTGTTTCAGACTCCCGCATACAAGACATTAGATTCTCCTTACTGTCTTTCTGAGTTTTATCCATTAATTCCCTAAATTTTTCCATATCTTCAAACTGGTATTCCTCCTTGCTCTTTCGCTCTTCCCTCATTTCTTTCACACTCCTATCAACCATTTCCACCAATCTTTCTGACGCCTTCTCAGTCCTCTTTACAACTTCTTTTATCTCATTCATGCATTCTAGTTTCTCCCTCCGGCCCTCCTCATACTCATCATATCTCCTGTTCAAACTCTGCAAAATTGCCAAAATATCTTTAATTGTAGAACTTACAGCTGCTTCTTGGGAATCACTAAGATTACTTTCTCTCTCTTCCCTATCCCCACACTCCCCTTGAATCCCACTAAAACCTCCGTTGTCCATTTCTACACAACCCAGTAATCCTCAACTGCTGACATAAAGAATACTAAACCCCAGACAGAACTCGAAGACAGAGAGCAGAGAAAAAAGAGAGCACCTAACGCTACTATCAAACACATCTGAATATTTTCATTTGAAGTACAACCTTTAATTATTTCACGTATATCAACAAAGACATTAGAAATGATAGAGAACCACTTCAACTATAAACACAACAATCGGGAGGAAAAACATGAAAAACAAGAAAAACTCCTAGAATTGCGACCAGAACATTATCAAAAACAATTAAATTGAATAAAAGCACACACCATTATCAAAATTTATGCCCCCTCTCCATTGAAATCCGTAAACAACAAACGAACAAGAACTCCGGTATACATAAAAAAATTCCATGCTTGAAACTGTGAAAAGACACAGTCACGGCCCTTATGAAATAAAAAAAAGGAAAAATCTACATAATTACTGCCAGGCATGAAATAAAAATCTACAAGCTATGCAGTCAAGTGCACTGTCAGCAAACCAAGCCACTCCCTCCGCCGAGAGGAATTTTTTTTTTTTTTTTACAGATAACCATCACCAAAGTTAATTCGGTCAGCCACGTGCTAAGGCTCACCTCACTGTCTTCCAGATTGTTGATCACCCGTCTTCAAGGATGAAATTTTTTGGCCAGGGTCGCCAGATGCAACGGTAACGCTATGATTGCATCCTCTTCTAGGACTCACTGAAGACTGCAAGGTACCTGATTCCTTGCAATGGTCAACAAGATGTCCAATTCTTGCTCCTGCAGTCCTGCTGACTGCCGTCAATACAGCTAAATACTTTGTCGTTCATACAATATTTGCATGGGTTCGGAAACATCTATGAAACGGCGGCAAGAGAGCAACAACTTCTCATTAGAACAACTCTTTTATTTAACGTCCTGCGTCATACACATATACAGAAACAGTCTCATTCCACAGCTCAGCGCCTTCTCCCTGCACAAGAGCGTCTCCCCCAGACCGCAGCTGTGCATCCTCCCCTCCACCCCGCATTCCAGCGTCCACCCTTCACCCCTTAGCAGGCAAACATATCCAGGTCGGTCACTTACAAAGTTTGACTCCTTTCCATAGGGGACGGTTAGCCAGTCACACCATACTGTGATATTGCTGGCAGTGAAAAAAAAAACGAAACCAAGTTATAAAACAGACTCTCGCTCAGCCCACTTCTATGGCGGGAAGGAAATCAGTAATCACTATAGTTAAGAAAGAGTATTTACATCAGCATATTTTGTCTATCATAACACGTAGCTTTAAGCTATCGCGTGTTAGGGACGATAATGTTGCAGAGATAATGCTATCAGAAACGGCGAGCGTGTTCAGGGTGAAAATTCTGTATCTACTCTGGCAGGGACTACGGAGCTTAAACGTATACTAACAGAATTGCTGATTATAACATATTGGACTTTTTTCTTACTGGTTTTTAAAACCTTCACTACCAAAGCTTGCTACCCATCACTGAAGTATTATTTTCTGTTAAAAAGCATTGTTAGGATCGGGACAAACCATTATAGCCCGTCATGAGGGTCACGGTTATATTATTTACCCTTCTACGGCAGTCCTTGAAATTAAAAAAAAGGATTAAAGAATAGTTTCGTGACGGAAGGAAGTTTGTCATTCGTTTCTTATAGTGATATGGTCAAACCATTCTATTTCTTTGTAAAATTCTACATAACTGAATAATTTTTTCGTTATGCTTACTTCTCTGCACTTCTCAATCACCGTAATATAGCAAACAATTACGATACTTCGGTATCTTCGTCATTACTGGTGTACTGAAATTTTCATTAACCTGAACCTCTATAACCCGATGTGATTAAACTTCGTTACGTTAATACTTCTAAAGTCAATAAATCGATATACCATTAAGTTAGCCTATCGTACTGATATTGGCAGGTCAAAAACAACAAAAATATTATATTAGCCGTTGTTACGTTTTCAGTTAGGAACTGTAAGGAAATCCACAATGGCCACCACAACCATTTTATTAGACGGGCATAGCATGCAGCTGCGACAGGGAGAGACGCAAATTCAACATCTAATCAACCCACCTCTCAGGAACGCAAAGTAGTTGTTCTACACTATATAAATGGCGTTACAGACAGAATTGGAAAGCTATTTAGAAAAGTAGACATAAAACCTGTCTACAAAGCACACAGCAAGGTCAGTAACCAGCTCGTTAAGGTTAAGGACAAGCTGCCCCCACTACAGGTTGCCGGGGTCTATGAGATTCCGTGCCCCTGTGGCCGGGAGTACATAGGAGAGACAGGGCGCACTATAGGGGACAGGCTGCGTGAGCACATCCGCAATTATAAATCCAATAACATCGAGAAATCCGCCATTACACGGCATGCAGCCGAAACTAATCATGCCACAAATTTCCAAAACACCACCCTGATAGTGCGCGAAGATAACTGGTGGCCAAGGAGGCGCTGGAAATTGCCAAATGGCCAAACAATATAAACGAAGACAACGGGCTTAAATTGCACGACGCGACGCCTGGCTCTCGCTAGTGCGGACAGAGCATGTCACGTGTCACCTCCCATCAGACCACGCCGCGCCCCACCAGGCCAACGAAACACGTGACGTTTTGGACCTTCTGATTGGCCGGGTAAACCGAACTCTCTAGACGTGTCACGGGCCTCGGCTATATAACAGCACCACACACTAATTTAAAAACAATACTATGTAAATAAACAAATAATATGTAAATATTGTAAAATGATGCAAATTTTAAAAAATGTTAAAAATATTAATGTAAAACCTTAGGCTGAAAAGAGCCCCTGCTCTCCAGCAGCCCGCCTCCAACCTTCAGTTGGGGGAATGAAACATAAGGAAAAAGAAATTATTGAAGACGCAGTTCTTCCCTGGAAGGAAACCACAGAAGGTTGGTCGAAGCGACGCGACGGCTCCACGACTCATGACGCGGCTTCACCCGCATCAACTGAGATATTCTGTTATTCGAACGTATTTTTTCGAACTCACCCGAATATTAGAGAGTAAGACAGCGCACCCGATGTCAGCGAGGGTGGCGTGGTCTCCAGCGATCCAACCAGTCGCTTCCAGAAACTTCTCCAGGAATCCATAGGCTTCTTTCAAATTCTTCTTATCGGGTGCATCGACGGTCTTCTTCCCCGCGAACAACGCCTCGGTCTGGACAAAAAGAACACATCCTCAAAATGTTAACACTCATTTTCATAAGGTACAACAACACACCCACAGACGCCATCAGGCAAACAGTAAGTGCACGCACGTATATACTTCTCAATATTTCGAATTTTTTCAATACAACCACTAGCCGTGATACCAATTTTATTAGAAGAAGAAGAATTGGCTTGTGTAGAAAGGCAGCGGAAAAAAATGTTAAAAATGTTTGCTGTGCATCCCGTGAATGAAAAAAAAAAAAAAATGCAAATTCTGCAGATTATACACCGAGCTCGTAAACAATGAGGACATATTTAAAAATATATATATATATTTTAGGATGAGTAAATATGAGTTTGAAACCATTGTAGCGAGAATTACACCAGTGATAACTAAACGAGATACGAAGTTCAAGGAATCTTTATCACCAAAAGAAAAAGTAGCCGTTTGTTTGAGCTAAGTTTTTTTCTAATTAATATTAAAACTTACCGTAACGTTACAGTTGTTTAACTTTGGTACAAAATTTGGTTTAGGTACTCTTACCTACATAACAAAATTAGTTTTATTCTGAGGCATACGTCAGAATATGGCCTAAATGTTTACTGTCTAATTCTAGGACTCCTCGTTCTTGAATATTGTCAAATCCTTGTAGTTCTTGTTCATTATTACTAGGCTCCTGTTTGATTCAAGTGATACTGATGATTGTGTTTGTGGTGATGGTGTGCTATGAAAACCATTTCGCGACTCTGACCCTAGCGATTCATACCATGCTGGCGAACTTACATAGTTATAGTAGGGACTCGAATCTCTTTAGGTTTACTATCAGTATATCTTTTACCAAGTTATAAAAAAAAAATGTATAATCTTTAACTAATTCGATTAATTTTTGGTTAATCACCCTGTTTTATTAGATCAGGTGGTATACTGTCTGTACGACTACGCTGCTGCTTTCGTACTAACCGCGCAGACACCCACAGACATCAACAGACACGCTCCGCTCACGCGTGGTAGATGTGAATACGCCTACAGAAAATGTATACGATCATAATTTTTTTTGTCTGTGCCGATACGTGTCTGACACGTACGGTGTCTGTCGATGTGAACGAGGCTTTACGACTAACAAGAGGCGATCAGAAGTGTTTCTCACGGTTTTAGACGAATGTTTGCACAGTTATTTGTCCACTTGTGTCAGTCTGTACGTTTTGGCTCTTATTAATTGTTCGTGGTTTAATTAATATGATAAATAACTAGTCCACGATACAGTTAAGTTTAAACTTGCTTTTATTTTCATAAACACGACGTCAACGATACTGTCTACATGCATACATACAATCCAGCGATTGTACACAACACTTCTTCCACAGACAATACAGTACTTGGCCGTCGTAAATTGAGTCGGTGAAAACTTTTTCTCTGTCTCGGATGTTTGCTTTATATAAGCTCCACCGAAATTTCTAGAACACCTCAGAAGATTCCGACAGATATTTCTCGAACATTAACAATACTTAAACAATTGAAACATATTAAAAACAATCAGAATTAATACGTAATCATTTACAATAAATACAAAATGGTCAGAAATGGAAATTAAAGATACTTAAACACAAAATTATTCACAGAAATCATTTTAAACTGTAGCAAATTGTACTTTAGACACCGTAACTTACAATAATACTTGCAATTACAAACATTTAAGCAATTCTCTTGCACAATTCTGTCCTTAAACATATTAAATGGTATCTGAATAATTTCTTTTCATAAAACAAAGTCTATTTACACTGATTTACAGTTAATTGCAAAACAAACATACCAGATCATATTCAACCAAACTCTAGCTTACTACAAATGCTTTATAAAGTACCATTCCATTTAAGTTTAGGTTTGAGGGCTGTTACACTCTGCATATCTATTTTTTTTAAATCAATATTAATGTTACGAGGGTCGTACTGAAATTAATGAGTTTTTTCATATAAAAACAGTCAACAGAGAAAATTGATGGAGATACTGAACTATTTGCCTCAAGCAGTGAAACTTTTTAAAGTTGGCGTAATGCAAGTAAGCGGGTAAGAAAATTGCTTCCGTGCCGTAAGTTTCGATAATACTAATAATTACTTACGACGATTGCTTTGACACGGGGGTAGAGAGTTCCTGAAGTGAACTGAAGCCTCTGGTCCACCATGGCCCGCTTATAGATGTCCTTGGGGTACAGCGAATCGTCCTTAGCGTACTTCTCCACCAGGTACGTAGCTATGGCGTTACTGTGGGTAGAAAATCGAACATCGAGTTCAGTGGCGTCGGAGTAGATGACGGAAATGCAAGGATCAAGTTGTCTCTGCAAGAAACAGCTGCTAATTTCAAGTAACTCTCACCCGGTATTACAACTATCCACGGCCGTAGCTGCTGACAGTTATGTACTGAACATATCTTAACATTCATCTCCCAAAGACGTAAAACACGTAGAAAATGTAATTTAATAACTTCTCAAGATACTTCAATCAAAACATATTGCATGGCAAACATGTTTACACTTTAGTAATCAATCATACAGATATGATGATCCTAGTGACCTGATAACTCGTTTTCCAAGTTGTTTTGAAAAATCCACTCAGTCACAACAAACTTTTAACTGAAATATCGAGAATGTCAACAGTGACTAAGAATAATGCATAACAATTCGACATAATCAATAGACATCGAAACTCTAAAAAAATTAAAAATATTAATTACAATTGTGCAAAATTGATTTGAAACTTTAAATAAAACTATTTAATTTTTTAAATTGCAATTTGAATGAGATATACTTCTTGTAAAACTGAAAAATACATCTAAAATATATTGACGTTGAATCTAATCATGCTGTAAGTTAAAAACAAAAAAGTAATTGTACATAAAATGTCATCGTACCATTACAGCATTTTATTTCATTATTTGTTAATGTAATCTCTGTTTAGTAGTGTTTTGTGCAAGTGGTAGCGTGTAGCTGAATCGTGTTTCCTATTAGAAATCTGATGCCTTGCAATTATTGTATGATAAAGTGCTTCTGGCGTATAAAATAAATCGGATATAAAAATTAAAAAAATGTTTTCGAGAAACCGTGATAGAAGTTATGCATCTAGTACAAATTGTGGGCATCTTTGAAGACAATCTGGAGCACGAGACCTTATTTGAAACATGCCTCCGCAGTAGTATTACTGGGTAAGAGGATAAAGTCAGACAAACTGTCATCGGTACACAAGTCGCGCTGACTGTCCTAGTATTCTGCGTGAATACCCCACATAAGTCGATCAGAAAGTCTTGGTCACGAGGTCATCATCAAGCGGTTTTCTATTGAGGTGGTAGCGCGTCTACATTAAAAACTGAAGGTACACGGTTTGACTTCCAATTCGGAAGGTAATTTTTACAAGTCTGACCTTTACTTTCGTTAAAACCTATTTTTTGTATGTGCTGTAGCCTACTCTTGAATCATTCGTTTCTCCAGATTGTATCTCCCAGTGGAAACGGAATGTGCATTCTACTCATAGTGACTTAGTATTTTCCCTTCAACGAGTTTAGATTGTAGGCTAAATCATACGTGTTTGACTAAACTTGTTGACGTAGTATAGTAAGAAGCGCTAAGGCCCCATTTACACGATGCGAGTTGACTGGAACGAGTGTACTGTCTTGCTGCGCGCGCAGCACTGGATAGTCCACTCTCCACGTGTCAACAGGTACAAGACAGACAGTTGACTGAGGATAGTGGACTCGGTTCACGACCAACTTTTGGCGTGCGAGTTCAACAATCAAGATGGTGACAACTAACAAGTCGCGTAAGCGGAGTAAAGCAGAGGCATTAAAATCTTTAGAACTGCATGAAAGTGAGGAAATTTTGTGGAATTTTAAGAATAAAAATTATAAGAACAAGGATTTTAGAGACTCTGGTATCAAAAAATTGCTTCACAGCGGTGTCATTTTTTATGTATCGGAAAAAATACTTCACAATAGCTCTTCAAATTTAGATATAATCTTAAATGATGCAACTATATATTTTCACTTGCAACATTATTTTTTAAAAAAGCCGCTGAGGCATTTAAAGCGTTTCTTTTTAATATCTACTCTTTTAAAGTTTTTCTTCGTTTTATTTTATTATTATTCATATCATTCAACATTATAATCAACAAATTAGCTACGATGTTAATTCCTTTCTGTAATATGGACATACTATTTTCAATAAGATCACAACAGTCCTCACAGTGGACAGTGGACTGTATTCTAATTATTACTAGCATGCTAGTCCACTCTCTTACCCCCACCACCGACGGTCCGGCCAACTTTCGTTCCAGTCAACTCGAATCGTCAGTGGCGTAGCTAGGTCAACAAGGGCCCCGGTGCAAAAAATTTGTTTTGGGCCCTCAGGCCAAATTGGCGACCTTTTTGCTTTTTGTTGCTGGGGGCCCCTGAGTTGTTTTGGGGGGGCCCCTGAGCAGTGAGGGCCTCTTAGTGAGGGGGGCTTCCTCTGTCTCACGGGCCCCCTTAGACGACGGTAAAGCTAAAAAAAATGCTTGGGGGCCTCCTGAGCGTAGGGACCCCGGTTCATTGCACCGCCTAGCCCCATAATAGCTACGCCCCTGCGAATCGTGTAAACGGCCTAAGTCGAGAATCTGACAACATTTACTCACCTCTCCCACAAGACGAACCCATTGTCGTCCATCGTGGGCACATTATGCTGGGGATTAATCTGAAAAAATAAGATCCTAACATTAGACACGTAATTCGTACAAAATTGTTGAAGAGTTAATGGTCTCTATATTTGTTTCAAGTCTTACTCTAAATATACAGCGGGCGATTCTGAGAGTAATATGTTTCAAATGAAGAGTTGCTGGTTGATTTTTCATTCACAGCTTATTTATTAACGTAACAACAGGGATTATAAGATGCCATTGCGCAAAAAACAATGTGATTTAGATGAAAACGTTTTTCATTAACGCATGTTACGAAAATTTATATTTTGAAAAACAATATCTGTAGCCTTTACGGCCATAACGTAATTCACATTTTTGGTGTTTCTATTCTTTTCGAGTATCTATAATTTCGTTATTTGTATTATTGATTTTTACGGTGAGGACGAATGCACTATTTAACTAAAATCAGTCATGTTCTCGGTCGGACACGAAGTGGCGACCGTCAATACTCTAGCGCCTACACTGCCGGGGTTTAGGAGCATTTATCTTGAGCATAAGTTTGCCTTTAGTTTTTCATAAATCTCCTTAACATTTCCCGACAGACTTCTTGGTCTGACCTTCAAATGTGGTTTTGATTGATAGACGCGAAACTTCAGAAAACCCGTAAGATAGAAGGCTCTGCAACTCTGGTGCTGCCTGCATAACATCAGACCTGAAGATGGCGGCAGAGCTAGTCGCCGAAAGCTCGTTGTTGTCTTTCTTCGACACCATTCGGCGGAGAACCCGCGAAGACTTCATATTTAGAAAACCCCACAGGAAACAATTGCATGCCGACAGCTTCGGAGGACGAAAAGACGGCGCGTGGTGGGTAAGCGGTAACGCTCTGACCTCGCATTCGAGAGGACGGCGGTTCGAATCCCCGTCCGATAATCCAGATTTGGGTTTTCCATGGTTTCGTCAAATCACTCCAGGCGAATGCCGGGATACTTCCTTTAAAAGATCAAGGCCAAATTCCTTCCCGTTCCTTGTCCCAGTCCTTTCCCGCATCTAATGACCTCGTCGTCGACGATTCGTAAAGTCTTAAGCAAAAATAAAAGTTTCTCTCTTTCAAATGCTAACAATAACAATATCAATGTATTTTATTAGTTTTTTTCCTTAGTGCTATATGCCTCGTCAACGACTGGGTCTATATAGGCGGGAGAGGGTTGGTGACAGGGAACGGCTTGGTCTTTTGAAGGAACCACCCCAACATTCACCTGGAGTAATTTCGGGAAACCATGGAAAACCGAAATCTGGATGGCCAAATGGGGAGTTAAACTCGCTGTCTCCCCGATGTCAAAGGCATTTTAGACAAACGTTTTATGTGCTAATCATAATCAGGATTAGCCTCTAATGTTCATTCATATCACTAGCTATTCCGTACCGAGCGTGGTGGTGTAACGGATAGCGTTCTGGCCTCGCATTCGGGAGGACGGCGGTTCGAATCCCCGTCCGGGCATCCAGATTTGGGTTTTCCATGGTTTCCCCAAATCACTCCAGGTGAATGCCGGGATGCTTCCTTCAAAAGGCCATGGCCGAATTCCTTCCCATTCCTTGCCCCCATCCTTTCCCGTCTCTAAAGACCACGTTGTTAAAAAGGGACGTTAAACTGTTACAAAAAAAAAAAAAAAAAAAAAAAAAAAAAAAAAAAAAAAAAAAAAGCTATTCCGTGACTGCCTGATGTATTAAACTCCAAATCAAAGTGGTCTAACGAATAATATTAAAGCATTTAAAATAGTTATGACCTGCGCTGCGGCTTTACCTTCAGGAACTCTGGGTTGAATTGTTCGCCGGAGTAGATGTCTATCTCCTTTATGATGACTTCGAGACCGAGCATTCTGGCGGTGGTCAGGGCGAACCTGGAGGGCGGGCTGAGGGGATTGTGGTACAGCACGATCGGCATCTTGACTGCAACACAAGGACACTCATGTTGCAAAAACATCTGATTAATTCAACAAATTATATGCAGTATTAACGTAATAAATTAAGTCATACTGCCGTCATACCAATGCATTGCATCCCACCACATGTATTTCACTCATCCATCACCATTTTGCTCACCAAAATCAAAAACAATCCATTAGAAGCCACCTCGGGCCACTTATCCGTCCATCAATACGCCCACTCTAGAGAAGAAGGTCCAAATACGGGCTACCACTTTTATTTTTGTTCTTGTGATTTTCCTGGTCACTCAATACCGATAATTTTGATGTCACTTACTTCTATAAGCAATCATGAAGGTGAAATGAGGGTTAAAAACGTTAATAACCAGTAGTTTTAATTTTCCAAAATCAAAGGATCAAAAAAAAAATGTGAAATGACTGATTTTCAAGAGGAGGTCCAAATACGGGCTACTTGTATAAAAACGGAAATTTGTCTCCTAATAAATTAAAGAACAACAAATTTTGTTCAAAAACTTTATTAACTTGACATTTTATAATCTCCTCACACCCTTTTTTCTATTTTTTTTTTTTTTTTTTTTTTTTCTTGCAGAAGTTATAGATATATTTCGTTTTCCATTCCATCACATTCAGTCGCGTATTTAGACCCCAGCCCGTCTTTGGACCTTCTCCTCTATTAACTATTTCGTTCATGGCATTCACAATCTAATTTTAGAACAGAAACATTAAATCACTCTCGATTCTAAGGTGAAACTATGTTCTTCTCACCATTTTATATCACCATTGATGGCAGTCAACATTAAAAAAAATAACGTACTCACTTTATCGTTAACCAGTTTTTATGGTGCCTACTTTTTCTTATAATACCCACAAATGCGGGAGGTGGAGAGTGAAGGGTTAGTGTCAGGAGTGAGACAAACTGATGACAAACTGAAATATTGATACACCAATTTTCAAATTCTTAGATTCATCCGTAACAGACTCTTCTTCAGTACGGGCAGAATGGGCGAGTTCCTTAAAGTAGGCCAGACGCGAGTGTGAACAAGAACAAGGAGCAAGAGTCGAACCGTGGGTCCACGGCGAACAAGTGCGCTGAAACGTTCATCGCTGTCAGCAGGGAGACGCAAGCCAAGCGACGGCACGCGATAACAAGAGTAACGCGTTACACCATCACAATAACACGCACACAAAAACTAACAAACCTTACATAATTCACAGACAAGACCACCCTGACCTAGGCTTTGGTGTTCTCCGTAATGCCACCATTCCACAGAGCGGTGAACATTGAAAAGTATAATAATTTTCAAAAGAAAGTCAAATTGCTGAAGTTTTTCAAAATTACTTATTGTATAAACTGACATTACGGGTTTTCGGCCACAGAGTGTTTTATATATATATATCGGTTTAAAGTATGTATACTGTTTTTATTTTCTAATGATCAATATATACTCGTTACTGACAGCGGTTAGGAAATGGAACAGGAAGGATTTGTGGAACGATAAAACTTAGAATCCGAAAGGATTAGGTATTGAGATACCGCTACGGCCATGCTGATACGGGTTTTCGTAGATACCTCCAGAAGCATACTGGGATAGGTCATGGGCGCCTCCTGTCATATCCCATATATCCTTTCCCATGCATTTACGTTCACACAACGCTCTCTCCGCTACCCACTTTACAAGTAATCGCAAAATAATAGAAAAAACAAACTCTCTACTTGTGTAAAATTATCGGTATCCTACACGCACACAAATATATTTTTTTAATGCGAGATTAGCGTGTTAATCCCTGCACTGATGCAGCGGCATTGGTTTCACAAAAATTCTTCTCGGGCGGGAGTTCTGCCAGTAGAAAATTTGTTGTCAGCTGTACGCCGAGGAAGACTCAATTCTCACAGTATTGGTTTGAGTTGTCTCTTACAAGGGTTTTCACTAGATAGAAGACTCCCAGGAGGTACTGCAGTGCTATATCACAAACAAATACTGCAGTCTTTACAACGTACCTTCTTTTCTCTTTAGAGCCAATAGGGACTACATGAATACCAGCAGCCTGATCATCCAGGCAGCCTAATGTGAATCATGGGAACTGGGAGGCTGCAATTATACAATAAACCGCAGTTAATTTTGATTTGCCGGGCAGAGATCACATTTAAATTATACTTAGCTTGCTTAACATTAACTTTTCAAATTTACTAACTCACACTTCTTTCTCGTACTCTTGAATCGTTCTCTCATTAGCATGAAATAAGAAGAAAAAAAACACAAGCTTTTTCACAGATATCATCATTGAATACCTAAATTTCAACCCTTTACGAAAACTGCAGTAGTTTGCAATATGAGGTGATCTAACTGGGAAAAGTTGTTGTCTTAAAGAACTCTCTCTCCATAAAGGAAATGTAGTCCATGTAATTTTTTCTTGCTGTTGACAAATATAAAGCTTTAATTAGAAATATTCTAAGCCGCTAACTACGTGTTAATGCTTTTTTTTGTTCCCTGTAATTAAGAAGAAATACCTGCAAATAGAAGTAATTATGTTGAAAAATAACTGAACTGAATTACAAAATATTAGCATAGGAAGCTGGACTAAAAATAAACACAATCTAGTCTACTCTAGCCGCGTACGTGATCTGGAAGGTACAACATGACCATGTCCCAGTCGCGGCCCCAGCGTACGGCCTTGCTGACTGCGATTTTTAGGCGGTTTCCCTCAACGATCTAGACCAGTGTTGGGACGGTTACCAATCTCCGCTATAAACTGCACACTTCAAAAACAAAACTACACTTACCATACGGAACATGAGATGTCTTTCCTCCTTGACCTTAAGTATGCCAGGTCGGACAAACCAGGTTTGAATTCGGGCAGGATGCAAATCCTTCCCCCCCCCCCTCCCCCGCCTCCCTCAGCTGCCCGCATCGGGAGGGGAAAAAAAGCTAGTCTGTGATAAGGTGCACGAAAAATAATGACATTAAAGAAATAACTGAATGAGGAAGCATACACGAATACAATAAACAACATCGAAAATCTATGTATTTAAAATGTAAAACTGCAGTCGACATGTGACGCAAGTATGATAATGAAAAGCAGATAACCGCTAGTTGGAAAACATTCTTATCGTCACACGTTGAGCTGGGACCGATAACAAGCTAAAACATTATGTACCAAGCACCGCGCCTTAAGCTTGTAAACAGCAGGAAGAAAGAATATGGAAGGATTTTTTTGTTTTATTTTTTTCTGCAGTTGATAAATGCTCAAAATTTAATAGGAGCACAAAGTTCAAAGATACGTTCTGGAAACAATGAAGCAACAAAACAATTGCGGAAATTTGTTACAAATAGAAGAGAGAATGTGATGAGATACTGAGCATGATTGCGGAGCCTGTTGGGAAGTTATCTTTCGGTCGTGAGACTCAGAAGAACCGGTCATCGAGATTTAGGTTTTATAAGATTTTCCGAAATATCTCCGCACTAACTGTGGCGTTATTCCTCGAGAAGAAGGTCATTGCCGAACTCATTTCCGTTCCTTGACAGCAGTCCACTATCGACTCTAATGATTTATAGACGTCGACAAGCGGTAAAAAAAGAAGACAGCGGGACATGTGGGATGAGAAACAGGGAACAGTTGAAGTTCTATATGCCATATTAAAAAAGAAAGAAATATTCACAAAAAAACAACCATTTCAAATCCCCGCCTACCATCAAAGATAACACAAAGCAGTCTGTAAAAACCAAGGACCTCTAAGCACAATGAAACCTGAAACATAAACAAACACACACTCTATGGACCTGTGAAAAACATGGCGTGGTGTTTACTTTTTCATGTTTTGAAAACTGTAGGCTAAATAATAGTGTTAATGTGAAATTTGGTCAGTTCAGTGTAGTGCTTCATACCTTCAGCAAATTCTTCAAAACATACACAGAGAAGCTAACCCTGATCATGAGAAAAAAGTAAAAAAGTAACATGTAAGTAAATTTAACCAAATGTAACTAAATAAATGAATAAATACCAAACAGATGTCGCTGATGATGCTCTTGAAATAGAGCGAAACGCGTACGACACCAAAATAAAACAAAATTCAATTGCATTGGCGTGTTATTCACCTTTATAAAAAATTGAGTTGAAGTTCTACTCCCAAACATACATATGCCTACATGCACATACAGACACATGGACTGGTAGCACCGGTGAAACAAGTGCTGGTTAACATAAGAGCATTGTGACTGACCTCTGTTGGCCGACTCAGCACTGCTGGTGCTAGTGAACCAGACTGTAGCTTCTTTATAAGCTGATTGGCCCGAGGCGAAGGTCGTCAATACCCATGTGCCAGATAATGGTGCGCACCTAGAGGCACGTGGTAGTGACTAAGCGCTCTACTGGATGACATAACAGCTTAATAACGAACGGACGCAACGGGTCCTTGACGAGCAAATCCTCTCAGAAACACACTCAGCCTCATCACATGAGCGCAGGGCTGCAAGTCACTTGGCTTTGAATATCCGTAGATGGCCTCTAAAATTTCCGTATATTGGGTACAAAAATCCGGAGACTCGCTAACTGAGAGACTGAAACAATAATAATGAAAGACAGAGTCAAAATTAAGAATACTTTTTATCTCCAGGTTTTTAAAATTCGAAATACAAAATAATATTCTACATTGAAAGTAAGAAATATCTCTGAACATGTTTTATACAGCGTCACTTTCATCACTGCTGCTGCTGCTGCTGCTGTGGCTGCTCATTTATTGTTATTATTATTATTCTCGGATATTCGTTAATTCTTCTCGGAAGGCACTGCTTTGTAAGCCATGCCAAAGAGCGTGTTATCATGCATAAAGAGTGCGCGGATATTTTTACATTACGGTCTTTTAAGATCTATAAATTCTGTAATCAAACAAAATATGAGCTTTATTTCAATCACTGGTTCACGCGAGCGATTGCAAGGAAACGATTTACAATTATTGACAATTCTGTAATGTATTAACACTATATACGCTCAAAGTTTAACAAAACACCAATATAAGGAAAAATCAACAAATAAAAAAAAGTATCAAAAATCAGTAGATATTTTAACAACATCCGAAAATCCTAACTTTTTATAAAAATCCGTAGATCTACGGATAAATCCGTAGAATCGGCAGCACTGCAGTCGACGAGAAACATTTGTAACAAAAACATTGTTTATTTTCTTCCCAGGCGTGTCAACTATTAAAGATAGCTGTAGCCTAATGGAACGCATCACATGCACACAAAAAAAGAGAAAGAAAAAAATGAAATTAAACATGTGAAAAGAAGTAACCTATTTCCTAAACGACGGAAAATCCTGAAATGCTCGTGAAAACCGAAAACAATGCAATGTTCGCGCACGCGCAGTTCAATCCTTTGAAGTACGGGTGTGTTGTATGTAAAATAACATTTCATTGCTCCTATACCGTAACCACTTCGCGGCTCAGCATTGAGGACATATAACTCTTGTAATATAATGCTGCAGTCTGTAGTGTACTGGGGTCGGACTGTATGAATGTAGTCATTGTCGTACACCTGCAATACAAACTAAAATTTCCTAACCTTCACGCCCGGAAGGTTAGGTAAGGTAAATTCATTTTGTATGCGATGTAAACAGCTAGTAGCGATGGGAGGTCCAAGTTTTGATGTTTTGTTTGAAAGTAAGTAGTATTTATAAAAAAAATATTACATTTGTTTATAATTGAAATAGGTGGATTTAGATTTCAATATTAATTCCATTTTTAATTCGTTTTTATTTAATTTTTTGTTTCAACTCCTTTTTTATGTTATTTTTTTATACCAACTGGACGGTGATTTATTTTTCTGTGTTAATGCTAGTTCGAAATTAGTTGGAGGAAATCGTAGAAAATTTTGAAGAAATTTTTGCTTTGTATTTGATGAATTTTATGAGCCAAGTTGTGAATCAACTGATTCTCTAATTATTAAAAATGGAAAGTAGCTATCAGAAATACCGATATCCTATGGAACTACTAATAGTACTACTTGCACTATCAAGAGACCAGCAGATATTACTGAAATATTAAGCACCATTTAATCCGATGCAAGTTATCTCACAATACAGATTTTTGTAGCTTCTTTCAATAAGTATGATCTATTCTGGATAATTCGGTTTATTTCATCTTGAGAGGAGAATGCGGTATTTTCTGATAAAGAATTATAAAACTGCCGATTCGTTTCCATCAGTCACTCATTAATTTAGCTCATTTCAGTTTCATTACAGTACCTACATAAATTGTCTAGTAAATGGTTGTATGGAGGAGTCCAAGTCCCAAGAGGGATAAGAACGGTGATGACATTTACACTTTAAGCCTTCAACAAGTAATTCTGACCCACCGTGATAAACTATCTTCAGTTTTTTTTTCATGTGTACCTAATAAGCTGATTCTTCGTGACATTTATCTTCATTCTTCTTTTTATTATTATTATTAGCAACCATTCCATGTTGGCCTACCAAGTTGGATACCACACAGTCAATCCTGAAACTGTTCAGTATTTTCCCGTTTTTATACTCTCATATAGCATTATGTCATCTGCAAACAAGGTAAATTGTGACTGTAAATCATGGAATCAATGCATAAAAAATTAAATTCCCTAGGTATATTCTGTGATCCTGCTAAGGCTTTTGACTGTGTTGATCATGAGATTATTTAGGTAAATTAGACCACTATGGAGTTAGTGGTAAGCCAGGACTTTGGTTTAAATCTTACCTGGAAAATAATTGGGCTAGGTGGTGCAGTGCACCGGGGCCCCTACGCTCAGGTGGCCCCAAAGCCCACCTCTGCGGGCCCCAAGCGCAGTTCATAGGGCCCACGACCTTTCACGGCAAACCGGCGACCTTTTTTTAGCTCTACCGTCGTCTAAAGGGGCCCCTGAGACACAGAAAGTCCCTCACTGCTCCGGGGGGCCCCCAACCACTACTCAGAGGGCCCCTATGCACAACTCAAGGGCCCCCATCCTCAGCTCAGGGGGCCCCTATCAGCAACACAAAACAAAACAAAAAGTCGCCCTTCTGGCCTGAGGGCCCAAAATAATTTTTTTTGCACCGGGGCCCTTGTTGACCAAGCTACGCCACTGACTGGAGCTTCCTTATTCAATGTCTTACCAACAGAAATTAAATGTTATCTACAAAAACCCAACTACTTTAAGTCCAAACTGAAAGAGTTTCTGCTTCAGAATCCATTTTACTCTGTGAAAGAATTTTCTTCTTGGAATTTGGTAACTAAGAATGACTGATAAAAT
Source organism: Vandiemenella viatica (assembly GCA_031002005.1). NCBI lineage: Eukaryota > Metazoa > Arthropoda > Insecta > Orthoptera > Morabidae > Vandiemenella > Vandiemenella viatica. Next base: position 207,758,996 of record JARYHS010012519.1, on the reverse strand, counting down.
AGTATATATGGTGTATGGAAGGGGGAGGTGACAAAGTTGTCCACAATTACTAAAATGATATATGGTTTTTCTTTCTGTTGAAACTTTTGACAAATGAAGTAATTACACTGTTTACAAAATTTCACTCATATATAGTAACTAACATGGGATAGCATGCACTCAAAAACTGCTGTAAAAAATTATGATACTAACAGGTTTTTAAGTAATTGACTGCTTATGAGTTGTGGTAACTGTTTGGTAAGAAAATAACTGGTTGTTAGATGCTGGTAACAAGTTTATTCACTGTTCCACATAATAAGTATTAACTAACTCGGGATTGTATTTGTAGATTACAGGAAATATTGGTTATACTAATGGGTCGTTACTAACTTCTTGTCAATATATAATATTATCAATTATATAGTAATATTGACATTACTAATAATTGTATGTACTGTTCCACATCCCCGAGATTATTCTCACATGGGATCAAAGTGAACATATCTATCTATCTATCTATCTATCTAACAAGATCATTCATTAGAATAACGAATATACTACCCTGTGGCACTCTCAAATTCACTTCAACCTCTTCTGAGACTGTATTTTCTACTCTAACGCTGTCCTGTACGCCTTTTACGAATTTCTCTACCCAGTAAGTTGCTTTTTTATCTACTCCAATAGTTTTCAACTTATTTAAAACCATTTTTATTCCTTAGAAAGATCTAATGCTACACTGTCAACTTCTTTGTCAAATACATCCGTAATATCCAATATCTAAGATTCGCATTAATATCATCATTACCTAAAGCCATGTTGTCGAATTGCAAACCTGTTTCTATACTCACAGACATTTCTAATGTAGTTTTATATTATTCACCCCTTCATTTTTCCAATCACCGATGTCAAACAAATCGGCCTATCATTTTCAACATTATTTGTTGCTCCTCTTTTATGAACCTGTACCACAATAGCTCTTTTTGTAGCCCCTCTGGTAAGCGGGAAAGTTCGTTGGTACCTCACCTAGGAGTTGCCATTTATTGCTCCTTGATTAGGCCGGTAATTGAATATGCTTGCCCCGTCTGGGGGTACGCTGCTAATTGCCACCTGAGAAAGTTGCAGGTGCTTCAAAACAGAACACTGAAGCGGGCACTACATCTGCCCAACCGTTTCCCCACCGTCGCAGTCCATGAGGCGTCGGGAACAGAGAAGCTCATTGACAGGTTCCGTCAACATGCCTATAAATTCTACAGAGCAGCACATCACTCTGCCAATCCACTGGTCAGTTGTCTCGGCGAATATGAAACTGCCGCTGACAAACATAGCAGGCCATTGGTGCTGACGGAGCGCTAAGGACCAACTAATAATATGCCACCAAGACGACCAATCAGAAGTGAAGAGAAGACTACTCAAGAGAAGACTGAGGGAGGAAATGTCTCAGGACAACAACCCCCAACCGACCAGCTTTAATGCTGAGACTGGTGAAGTTACCCTCTGGTAAGCAGCAAGACTTCAGATTTATTCTAAATAATATTTCAAGGTAAGGTACAATATCTATTCAAATTAATACATCGTAATTGATTTCGGTATACGTAAATTATTTCAAAAAATATTGTATTACTTTACAATGCATTTACATAAAATTTTGATACCATTATTCCATCCATTTTATTCACAAACTTTTATATCACTATCACAAAAATTACTCCATATCAATGTACTTTGCTTGGTGGCCTATATTAAAAACAGAAATCAGTTAAAAACAAAATTTTATTTGTATTTATAACAATCAGTGAAGCTATTACAGAAAATGTATGAAAGAAAAAATAATGCAATTACGGAGATGAATACAGAAAGAAGCATTAGTGAAACAGTTAATTACAACCATCTAAATTTCTCAGGTTCTTCTATCTAGAGAGGAAACTTGTTGTCAATGTTTTATTGAAGTATAAAAAAACATTAAGAGATAGCCTATGCTATTAATTGGGTCAGAGAACTGTATGAAAGAAATTATTTGTTTGTATATTGTGTAATGTGTTGATGATTCCAGCTGCTAAAGAAATCGATACAGTACAACGACCATATCTGAGGAAGATAACGTTGTGCAATGGACTGGCTTAGTGTCAGTTTCCCACGGAAAGCTATACTGCAGTTTATTTTTTGAACATACTGAAGAGACGGGCTAATCGAAAACAACCACAAACTGAAGTCTTAAAATGCTGCAATACTGTAAATGCACAGTTCCTGTAGAGAGATGTGTTGTGATTTGAAATTCACTGTATTGACGTGATCTCGCAGCAAAAAAGAACAAGAGGAAAGAAGAATGATGTGCATATAAACCGCAAACACTAAAATGCATTTTATTTCTGATCTATCCAGGAAAATGTTGAAGACAACAGGAACCAACGACTTTAAACGGCTTGCCCCGTGACAGAGATCGCTAAGGTACAGCAATAGCGCCGGGCCCTCTACATGGGATTAGTTGGTTCGAACCTCGGCATAAATTTGTATCATCCATTAGGGAGCGTCCATAAATTACGTGGCTCTGGTACAGTCTAATGTCAGATACAATCATGGACCCTTTTTTCTTGTGGTGTTTCTAAAAATCTTCTTATCTCATTCATGATTGCTCATTAATTGATAAAATAGAAAAAACTATACCTGCCGCGTAGAAAAACTAAGAAGGGCTGCATATTTTGCTGCAGTTCTGTCACATTTCTTTCTAAATTACCAGGGAATGATTTTTTGATCTGCTTAAAAGTTTTCTATAACTCATTGGATAGTGACATCTCGCTGAAAAAACATTTTCCATAAGCTTCGTAGTAAAGTTTATTGTACTGCTCCGCACCACACTTCGAACTTGAAATAACACTTTAGCGAGCTCCATAATTAAAGTTGCACTGAAATTCTTTTGACACAACAAAATTAGAATTATTTTATCATCGAGCGGTTTGGTAACACGCGGACGATCCTTATCAAAACAGCTTTATTTCAAAAAAATACGAACTGTCACCGTCTTGGAAAATCCCGGATGACATCTGCAAGCGAATTTGAGTCTAACTTTAAGTACGGCATGTCTAATGTTTTAAGAATCTTATGCGCCGTCGCGTGTCGGTTAGCTAAACTCCGAGCACAAGAACATCAGTTACTGAAATGACAAACCAGCTGGCTCGGAAGTCAGTGGAAGGATGGAGACCGCTGAAGAGGATGCTTGGAGTGTGTAAGTCATATATTAACGATGGATTCTGGACGGATATTGGTAGGAGAAAAAAAAAAAAAGTAGTACCTGAAACCGAAGACATGATCATGACCATAGTAAACCAGGACTTGATTTCGGGCGTAAGGAAGTAATAAAACTTTCTTTTGTTCTTAGAGAAGTCAGGGACTGGTAAAAATTATCGATGGTAATGCTAAACAATTTACCTCCGATTGTGGAGAGATTTACAACGAAAATTCATGCAAGGGTGAAAATATGTGAGTTGAGAAATGCCATATAAGAATTTAAAATAAAAATTCGTGGATTGAGAAACTAGGTGAGTAAGGAAATTGCCATCGCAACATAAGCTCCATGACAATTAAATTAAAATAGTCCAACTTTAAAGCGTGCCAGACGCCAATTCAGATTATTATTTTTTTTAATACTGTAGGTTTTTCTAGAATCATTAAAAACGATTTAAACTGATAGAGGGAATTTTTAAATATTTTAACTGAGATGTAGCAAGTATGTGCTCACGGGAAACATTTCCTGACTCACCTACTTTTGCACTATACGAATTTATTAAAAATTATTTCAGCGTTTAATAAAAACCATTCAGTGTTTCCCTTACCTACAAAAGAAAGTTTTTCTACTCCCTTATATCTAAGAACCAAGGGACCGTCCATAACCCACGCTGTCCACACAAGGAGAAGAGGAAGGGAGGGGTTTTTGGTGCTTTGTGTGATGGGAGAGAAGTTCGAGCCGAGCTACATACTTTTTCATTTATTTTATTTGGCACTTTTAAACATAGGGGACAGAATATACAACAGCATGTGGATATTTATTTCCTTAATTTAATTACCTCTTTTATTTTAACACGCTATATACCCACAGTGGTGTTCCTGTTTGTGACTTGAAGTCATAGTGCTTGTGTGGCAACGGGAACCGGTGCGTTTAAATTAGTCGACACGTGCCCAGTGGCGTAGGTAGCTATCGGAGGACTAGGCGGTGCAGTGCACCGGGGCCCCCACGCTCAGGGGACCCCAAGCTAAGGGGACCCCAAGCTCAGAAAGCCCCCAAGCTCAGGGAACCCCTACCAGCGAACCTAAAAAGGAGGTCGCCCATTTGGCCTGAGGGCTCCAATAGTTTTTCTAATTTTATTTTTATTATTTTTATTTATTTATTTTTTATTTATTTTATTATTTTGCATCGGGGCCCACGTTAAACTAGCTACGCCTCTGCACTGCCGCCAAATTTAAATCACCGAATTAACTAACTTTGCAGGTTTTGTCATTGGATGCTTGGGATTTAATTCACGGCTTTGGTACTCAGTATATTGGTTAGGAACTGTTTGGCAAATACCACATGGAACACCAACCACCAAACAGTGCGAACTGTGCTTAGCCCTATCGGCGGCGAAACAGGCCCCTTTCCCTGTGACACGTCGTTAGTAAACCATGGAGGAAGGAATTCCGTGTAGTAAACACGCGAGGCAGCTGCATGTTTTATATAATCGCTGCAAGTCGCCAACAGCAACGTAACGTAGAGTGAGAGCGTTGCGGCCTTGTTTATCACCATCTTTGTCTATGTTATCAGAAAGTAAGTCACGCACTGCTCTCTCCCTCTCTTTTTCCCGCGATTGGAGCTTTGATTCAGATACTGACATCAAGACTCGGTTTGCCCCACTCTGCCACGCCTCAGAGAAAGTGCTTCCGAAACCTAACAGTACACTGACTAATCCCATCCTTGCGTAATTAATCATACTTCTCCAGCGAACTCTTCGTCTGCATTTTCCTCTTCTGGAATATCTGTTCTCCTGATGTCTTCTTCCTCGTTAAATTAAGCCATCTGATTCTCGATCTTATTGCTTGTCGTTCCCTTTAAGAAAATTTCAATTTTTAGAATTGTTATTTTTATGTAAGACTAATCGTATGTGAATGTATTGATGGGGTATTTAATACATTGAAAAAAAAAATGTCTGAAAACTAAAACATCTATCAGTTCCCCATCGTTGTTGGTAAATAAAAATGTAGTTGCAGTAGATGAAAAAGTGACTTGTTTGGTGGAGGAATTCTTAAAAGGCAGGAAGCAAAGCATTAGATTAGGAAATACATTATGAAAAGAGGTGTAAGTGAATATGAGAGTGCCACAGGGTAATTTATTGGGACCATTGCTATTCATCTTCAAATCATTGATTGTGTTGATTGTTTACAGTAAGAAGTTAGGTTGTTTTCAGATCATGTAATCGCATATAATAGGATCAAAACAGAAAAAGACTGAACAGCTGCAGGGTGACCTAGATAGAATATCTAAATGGTTAGGTCAACATGGAATGAAGATAAATGCTAAGAATAGTCAACTTATTACGTACACAGATAAAAAATAAAGTTTTTTTTATGATTGTAGGGTGGGGTCAGAACTGCTCATTAAAGGCTTTAAGTTTAAATATCTTGACATAACATTTGACAATAAATTCAACTGGGCAGGACATTACTTGAATTTGGTAATGTAGCTTAGGATCCACATTTTGTGTTCAAATATAGGAGTTAGAGGGTGTGTAAAGAAGAGCAGCTAGATATGTTTGTGGAAATAATTGCATGACCCAGTCAGTAACTGATATGGTAAAAGAGTGGGACTGGGAGTCATTGGAAGACAGGAGGAAGGTGAGGGAGTGTATAAGAGCTATGTTAGTGATGGGGCTCGGAGGGATATTAATCGAAGAATTAAGAATAGTGCAGGGAAGGGAAAAGATGACAATGACCACAAGCTGGCATTCGATTTCATGCATAAGGGAATGGGAGTATTTTCTTTTGTGGGTAAGGGTGTCAGGGATTGGAACAAATTACAAAGTGATGTGATTAATAATTTACAAAACCGCTGAAAGAATTTAAAAATAAAATTCTTAAATCGCAAAAGAAGGTGGGGAGAAATTTAACACTCAAGGTACATAAGATAATTAAAAATAATAATAAGAAAGGGATAGTTAGATAATTAAGGGAATTGCCACTGGAACATGAGCTGCATCACAATTAAACTTTTATGTATTTATGGAAAGACAGATGAAATACACCCAACACTCACCAAAGTTGAAGGGAGGAAGGCAGCAGCAATACAAAACACAAAAACAAAGAAAATACAATATTTCGGGCAACGCCCTTCTTCAAGTCAACAGATGTAAGTGGCTGGTCTTGTGCAAGACTTGAGTTCGAAGCAGTTCATAGAATGTAATAGACCGTCGGAGGTGGTGGGGGGAGCAACAATAATATAACCGCGAGTATAAATCACAAGAAAGATTAAAATGGTTGAAAAATGATAGTAATAGAAAATATAAATAAATAAATAAAAATATAATTGAAATTTTTTTGAAAAATATATGAATCTATTGTGCTGACCAGTGATGGGTGTATAGGGTGAGGATGGACGATATTAACGAAAATTAAGGTCTGGGAGATGTCTAGTCTGCAGGATGTGTTGATAAGCCAATTCCCATCTGCAGAGTTCAGATTGGGAGGTAGTGTGTGAAAGTACTCAAATGGCTCCGAGTGTGAAGCAGTTATTAAGGTTGTGGGTGTTGTAAGTATTGGCATGGTGAGCAACGGGAGGTCCAGGTTTTGGGAGTAAACTGTTTGTCTGTGACCATTCATTCTGATGGATAATGAGTTTGAGGTCAGGCCAATATAGGAACTTGGACAGTGGAGGCAGGTGATCTGTATATGAGGTGGGTGGTTGTACAAGTGGCATGACCTATTATGGGGTAGGTTTCACCAGTAGTAGGGTTGCTATAGGTAGTGGTAGATGGATGCATACCGCAAGTTTTGCAACGGGGTCTCTTACAAGGGAAGGATCCAAATGGTGGTTTAGGAGCATCAGAGGGTTGATATTTATGTACAAGGATGTTTTTTTAGATTAGGCGGTCTGCTGAAGGTGACTCGGGGGAAGAACGCAGTGCATTTCAGGAAAGGATATAAGAAAGTCATAGCCCAAACGAAGAATATGGTTTAACGATTCCAGGCCAGGGAAAAACTGGGTGAGAAAAACTACTTCCTTCAACTTTGGCGAATGTTGGGTGTATGTCATCTGTCTTTCCATATAAATATTGCCTCGCGGCATTTATTTCCTTTCATTGCTACCCATAAATTTTTTTTTATAAATAGATGTAATCCACGGCTATGAAGAGATCATCTCCCCATGTTATTATGTGGCCATACTGTAATAACCCGAATCCTTGTTTTTTAGTGACTGTATCAGGAGACTTATGCAACTCTCCTAGTACCCTATTTTTTCCCTCTTTCCAATTCAACACCCTCTTTTATTGGAACAAATAAAGAATCACCAGCTATCCATACCTCATCTTTTGGCTGTATTTATACGTTTTTGACAATTATTTTCATTTCAACATTTTCCCCATTGTAAACTAAATTTATTACACAACCGTATCTCCTCTCTCACAGTCATCACCCGAAGATCACTGAAAACTTATTTTTTTAGATTTCCATCCATACCTACTCCCTGCATTTGGCCTTACATTATTTTTTGTGTGATATCTGCTGACGAGAAGATATTTGATTTGTCAATATTTTTTTTTCCAACCCTGTTCTTTTTTTCGTTATCTCCTTCATAATGTCTTTCACCCCATCTTTTTTCAATTAGAACCATACTACTCCCATAAGCTGCTATAACTACACTCCTTACTACATCTGTTAAATTTTGTGCAGTTATTCTTATGGATTCTTCCTGATCAAGATTCAAAAGTATTACAGACAGTCTCAATTTTAGACTCCTAGTTTTACCTCAGACGATGTTAATAATTAACCTTCTACAATCATATGTTAAAACAAAATAACTGTGCATTTTTAAACTGCAATTTTATTCATAATTCGTTTTAATCGTATGATTTCTACATATGGCTATACTTGCAATCAAAATGTTTAATTGAAATGGGATTATATAGCAGTGAATATGAAATTAGCAAAATGTGTCTCAGGGATTTTATTACAACTTCATAACATCGAAGCTACCGATTTCATTCATTTTAATTAATTTAGTTTTAATAAATCACAATATTTTGAATTTTGAATTAGTATCATGAGAATCTTATGTTCATTTTGAGCAGTCTGATTGTTGTGAAACATCAGATATTAACCTTATGCCACATCGTAGATCATCGTTCATCAACTGGATGCAAGTCAAGATCCCGTCTCGATGGCAGCACGTGTTGCAGAAACAGCCGAGGTCTTTCTTTGTTGCCGAGTAGTAGCAGGGCGATGCATTCCCCAGACCAGACGTTACTGTATGGCTGACACTGAAGGCATCTCATTCTACTAGATGCTTGTTGCAACATAAAGCAGAGATTCCTCTACTACCATCTTGCTCTCCTTTGGTGAAGGGGTACTTTTGGCCAACTCCCGTAAGGACATGGGAAGAAAGGCTCCTCTTTAGAGGCAAACGTGTAACACAAAGTGAAAAAATCGTTACTGCTCATAGAGATAGGTTCAGTTATCTCAACCATGTGACAATATTGGAGAGTGTTCAATCCCTCTGAGCCTGAATACATCAAAAGTTATCACTGATTTCCATTTACTAGTGCTACTTTACAATGTGTCTCCACAACATACCAAAAATCTTCTTGGTCGAGACTTCCTCCTCCTGTAATAGGACATATGTAATCTCAAGACAAACTTTGAAAATTTTATGGCTCCAGTCGTAAATTTTTAGCTTTTACAACTGCTGAGCATCCAGGCATAGATATTGCCTTTCACCAACATTGGACAATATCTGTCACAGATGCACTCCCCATATCACACATTATAAGAGAAAACTTCCATGGAGGAGCCTGGGTTGAGGAGTAAACTCACTGTTGTGCTCACATTGTACTTACACTGTACGGACACACATTGTACACGCGCTGACATGTATTAAACCAATGAGAAAATGTTTAGCTGAAGACGGTATCAAACTGAGAAACAAAAGCGTCACTGATAAACCTTTACAAAGTTACTTACAAAAATAACAATAATAATTGTTTCTTGACTGAAAATAAATTATGATTGTTTGTAGGGTAAGAAAAAAGATTATGATCACTGTAACATTTGTTTGGGTCCAGTTTCAATGATATGCTATGTAAAGTATGTATAAACTTACATATCGTAGCAGATGTGGTAACATACACACTATATTTTACTCGGTGAAAAAAAGTTAGGTTTATATTAAGACTTGATAAATGTTAGTAATAACAAAAAAATTCTTTGTTCTTTTAAAAATATTTCAGGTTTATGTCAGATATGGTAGTTTATTTATGTTTTGGAATTTGTCTACTTTAGTTGCCACACTTGCTATGGATCATCTATTATAGTTGATCAGATATAGTCAGCAACAACTAAAACACACCATTCGCCCTGGTATCTCTTCTCCATCACTGAAATTTTCTGGTGAAACCTTTCAAAATATATGTCATTTATATCACTATAACTGATGGTATTTTTCTACAAACTCATTTATATTTTGAACAGTTTTCCGATTTTTTTGCCTATAAAGTCATTAACAACTTTTTCAAAAACCTCCCAAGCAGCTTTCTCATTGATGTCAAGTGCCATTTTGAAATTATCACGTGTCAATAATTTTTGAATCTGGGGATTAATAAAGCTCTCCACTTGACGCTAAAGTAATGAAAATTGGCACTTTGTGGTTGTTACATAATAATCTACCAGTGTGCAGAGAATATCATTTTACGAAACACAAAGAAAAAATTTAAAAATTTGCGAGTCATTTAAAAAATTCAGAAAAGAAAGAAAATCTCTCTCCAACATGATAATTTCTGCTAGATGAAAACTAACCTCAACTAACCATTTGTTTCAGCAAGTAACATTCAGGAGGATGTGGTTTCAAATCTCAACCACCCAGAATTCGGTTTCCCGTGGTTTCTTGAAATCACTCCAGGCAGGTGCCGGGATGGATCCTTCAATTGGCCATTTATTCCCGCTCCTTGCTCACATCCTCTACTGGCTTTGATGACCTCAATGTCAACAAGCCGTAAAGGCCAAAGCAAAAACTCCATTCAACTTTGTTAAAGTAGCTTAAAGTTTAAGGCACTTAGATCTAGAATAGAAACCCATTCTTGCACACTATGGAACTCTAGCAAATAACCTTTAGTGTGCCAGTCAGGCGTTATGAAATTGATCTGTCCCAAAATACCGTTAGACATGACAGGATACTGAAGAACACTCTCGTAAACTGGATAGCACTTGGCATCACTCTAATATGATTCCATGCAAACAAACCTCATGATTCATTTGCTGATTTGGAACTTCATAGTTTGTTAAGTTACATGCTTTCTCGCTGTATAACTTTTTCTATAGCAGTATTCCAATGAATGTTTATAGCTGGTGCTTGCTTAGTCAGTATTTCCTGTAACTGCTCCTATTCAGTTATTTAATTATGAGTTATCTGGCTATTAACCTACTGGATCCATATTAGGTTAGTTTAATACATCAGTTGCTATTGAAGTGTCATCCATACACCTAGGTAGAATGGGGAACATGACAAATGTATCAACTATGCTTCAAAGCAAATGAGCTGATGCCATCATCACAAAAGTGAGAAGGAAAAGACATGCTATGCAAAATGCTACTCCTGAATGTAATAGAATTGCTGAACATACGCATAGATGCTATTCATTTAATTGTGTCAAACACTGCAATTCTGAAATCTTAATGTAATTGTTTTAATTTCACTGACAGGCATTCATCATGATCTAGAATTTGTTGTGGGGAAACCAATTATGTTATTGCATCATTATTCAAACAGACTGGCAGGTACAGAATCTACATTTTCGAATAGTTGAGACTGTCATATTTTTTTCAAAATATTTTTTTCGATGCCTCTTTACCAAACATAAAATGTTATTGGCAGTTAAGTTCCACTTAGCACCCAGAAACAGCCAAGTAACAGCAGTCACAAAAGACTTTCATTTTAAGTACCTTTATGGAAAAAATTATAATTGTAGAATGTGTAAGTAAATATTACACAGTCATCACAATATGAATTCTTTCAATCAAAAAATTCCATTAACAAAATCAAAACACTTCTATAATTATTGATATCAAAGATATCTACATTTTGCACATACAGGAAAGACAGAGGCATTAACAAAGAATGGGAAGAGAACTTTACTCAACTGAGTTAAAGGAAGTACAGCAACATGCAAAATAAAGAATGTACAGTCAATACATCTTACCAATTATTTATGTGCATATGCAAAAGATGTGCTCATGTTCCACATAGTAAGGAATTCAGACTGAAAATTAGTATACCTACTTAATTTGTGTCCATTACATCTCATCTCAAATATAAACTTTAAAACTACAAGTTCTCTAACATTTGATTGTGTTTTGTTTGGAAGGCATTAATGGTAGCAAATACTTCAAAAAGGGTCAAAACAAATCACAGAAATGTATAGAATGATCAGTCTTACTTCACTTTCATTTTATTTTTTATGCTAATTACACTAATAATCCATAATGACTAGCTGATACAACATATAATACTTTTTTCACCACAAATTTACAGAAGGACTAAATACAATATTACAAAATATAAATGATACAATTCTTTACATATCTTTGTAACTGGTTAATTACATTATCACTGAGATTAAATACTGGTAAACATAAATCTGTTCCATCACGTCACAATAGCAAAACATTTAAATTACTACTTACCATCAAATTGTGTTCTATATCAGTCTTTCCTAACATGATATATAGCACCAATTTTTTTAGGGTCCATCTTAGTTTTTAAATAACTGTATCAAATTTTCATCACAAAAAAAATAATAATAATAAAATCATCAATACAGAAGCAACCAGGGCAATAAAAATTTCTACACTACAATGAAAGATGTGGTGATGAAAAATTATAGTTCATTAACATCCTCTGAGGAAAAGGTGAATTGACCACAATATTATCTAAGAGGGTGGTCCAAAGTTCAGACTACAGATGGAAATATTATCAGTAAATACTAAAAAAAATGACATGTGACAACAATTTGCTGTTCATCACTCTATACAAACAATTAAAATTTTCTGATGACATTCCGTAAATTTATGTTTAATAATACTGTATGGAATAAACTATGGTTAATGCTGAAAACCAGTCTTGTGTCTATTAGGAGTCATTTGTCAATATCACATAACATATAAATTGTAACATCAGGATTGCATTGACCCAAAACTCTAAGCTGTATCATATGTCACTTCCCACAATATTAGTGATATCAGTACCTAATTTACAAGTCGGGTTATCAGATTCATAACAAAAGATATTGATTTCCCTGAACTAAAGTAACAAATTAAATGCTTTTAAATACCATCTCCTACTAAGACAAAACGATGAGGTATCACAGCTGGGCAGAAAACTGTTAATCGTTAATTAACGAAGTTAACAAAATTGCAAAAAAGTAACTTTTAAGTAATTCATTAACGTTCTTCTTAACTTCCGTTAAAGTGAACTTTCATTAACTTTAGTCCGTTAATTGGTTGTAAGCATCATTTCATTTGTTTGAATTGTGTGCCACGGCACGCTGATACATTCGACGAGTCGAATAGCAAATGAATTAGGTAATGCGAAGAGCTAGTATGATGCATATATAACTGATATGCTAGGCATGGCATGGGTGTGAGCAGGAACACTAGCGTTATGTAGTGTTTGTATTTTACGTCTGCAAACTGAAGCTCACTACACATTTCAAATTCAATCAGCGGTTCATTTTGAAATTTTTTTAATTTAACTTTTTGACTGCCAGGAATAAAGTGCTTCTTTTTAGTTTTTTTTGGAGATTGTTAGTGAAATAAATTAAATCGATATTTGTTACATGACTAAATCACGGAAACTGAAGGTCTAGAAACTTAGAGAAATCAGAAACATTACAAATCGCAACGAGAAGATTAAAAATCCTTGGCCACATTTATGTGATTATGTTGTATTTAAATCAAGATTGGGAGAACAATTGATTTACGAATTCAAGCTGTGTTTGCCTAAACTTTATACAATCATGGCTCATTTTTTTTTTTTTAACTTATGGTTTTACGCCTAGTTGACATCGATGTCATTAGAGGCGGGATGGGACCGAGGTCAAGGAATGGGAAGGAATTTGGCCATGGTCTTTTGAAGGAAACATCCGGACATTCGCCTGGAGTGATTGGACCATTGGAAACCTAAATATGGATGCCCAGACGGGGATTTGAACTGGCGTCCTCCCGAATATGAGGCCAGAGCGTTAACCACTCACCCACCACACTCTGTTAGCTCAAGGCTCACCTTTCTAGTCTTAATAATCTTAAACAACACATGAAGAGGATGCATACATTCAAATATTTACAGAATGAAAAAAAAAGTAGAAGCAAGGTCAACTCGTGGGATAAGGAAAAACAAATCACAGTCTTCTTCAGGTGCTGTGGATTCTGATCTAGATAGCAGAAAAAGTTTTTTTTTTTAATCTCCATTTGCTAATAAAAGGTTACGCCAACAAAGCATTACTGAAGCTTCTGGTATCATAGTCGCTGACAGCAGCATATCTCAACCTGGTGTAGGCCAATGCATTGTAAACTTTTCTTTGCCAACACATGATTCCACTACATGTTGTAGAATCCGATACCTTTGAGAAGCTGATTAAAACGTTGACTCTTCAGTTTCCAGAGGGACATTAGGTAGACGTATTGTTGATGGTTAACTTTTAACGGATAACTTAAACTTGCGTTAAATTTGTAAAAATGTAATGCTTTAACAATTATCGAAGTTAACTTATTAATTAGCGGATTAATGAAGTTAACATTTGGATTAACTGTGCCCAGCTATGTGAGGTATTTGCAGCTGCCATTTTGTTTTACACTCTTACCTCCTCACTATGACTTTTGTGTTTCATTTCCACGGGTTTTTACAGCTTCTTGTTTTCAATGGAAAGAGGTAAAAAGAGTTAACTGCCAAACTATAGTGGAACAAACATTATAATAAAAGAATCAAGATAATCTATAAAATTCACTTATCGGAAGAGAGAATTTCATAATCACACTGTGGTACTTGTTACAGTGAAATTTCTACCATGTGACACTTTTTGGCATTGTGGGAATTGGCAGTCGCAGCTACTGTAGTGTCTAGGTTTTTACTATTACTGGACATATCCTCATAAACAAGCCAGCAATGATAGTACAGTTGAATTCTATTACCCACCATATTGCTTTTCTCACCAACAATGATGATCTTGTAGAGAGCAATTAATGAATGTTTGAACGATATAAATTCCACTATTGAAATTTACTACCCTAGAAGGTAAACTATGATTGAAGCAAAAGATACAAAGGTTGGAATTTTAAACAAAATAAACATAAATTAGCAAAATAGCTGCAATATAACAATCATGCAATCTTTTTCATATCACATTGTAAATAAAGCTTTAGTTTGTTAAATGCTTTAACCTTTCCCAACAGATAAATTGATGTTAATATTTAAAATAAATTAATCAACATCTTGGTTTCCTATATACCACTAAATGTTTTATATTCACAGAGCAGTAAACAATTTTTTTAAACAAAGTTGTAACCAATGAAGTTACAAAGCACAATGATGACTTCGAGTATTCATACTTTAATGAACAACACTTAACCATTATAAAATTATTATGAAAGTTATGGTTGTAAAACACACTTATTATACAGGCTACAGCACAATAATTTGTAGGGACTTTCAAATTGCAGACATTTTTACAAAACTGTTGAAAAGTTGAAATTAGTAAATATGGCTGAACAAACCTAGAGGAAGAAAAACCTGGTTCAGTTTTAATTTGCTTCAAAAAGTTCTTCAGCATAATTACACAACTGAAAGGTAACAAAATACACTGTTTAACTCCTGAGTAAAAAGCTCTCTAAGAAAAAAAATAATATATTGAAAATTTTGATGTATGTTAAAAATACTTTTGTTGGATAAAGGTTTTAAAATTAAAGCTGAATACTAAAAATCCCATTTAATCAAGTCATCCCAGCTGCCCACTGTGATTAAATAAAAAGACGCAAATTATTTAACTGAATTAATGCATTCATTTCACTACTATTTCAAGTTTTTAATTATATCATGTGTGGTCTCTTTATCTTAGCAGTCCATACTGCCATTCCAGGCCTATTAAAACCATTTTATTTTTTCATCATACAGCAAAGTAAACACTTTGATACTATAGAAACTATTTTTCTCTAATATCTTATCACAGGTTCACTTTAACAAAATAAAATGCACTATAACTGAAATCCACTTTCCTGAGAAATTAGTATTGTGTCTTGCTAAGGTAAACTAAAATTTAAAGCAAAAGCTATTTCCCTAACTGACAAAATTAGTTTTCGTGGATTGAAGAGTAATAATACCTTCCACTATCACACATCTTTGCAATAGGGATTCATTACACAATTAAATTCAACAGGAAAATTTAAATAAATACTTTCTTTTACCCATATTATTAACCCTGGGGAGCAAAAAGAAGAAAGAAAATATCATGTCAGCAGTTCCACCTTCCAAATTACTTTCTTGATTCAGTGTTTCCTCTAGGTCTGTTTTACAGTTACCATGTACTTTAATGGATTAGAAATAAATAATTAATGTTATGTAAAAGTATGTGTAAATTAGTCAATCCAATATATATCAAATTGACTCCAAAGAGCAAAATCAAACATCCATTATTATGAAAATTCGAATTTTAAACTGTTTAACACTTGTAACCGCTTTTTTACCATAAGAATTTTCTCAGCAAAATCTAAAGAATTTCTGTTGAATTTGAAGGAAATCAGAAGTAATAAAGAGGGACAAAGACGATTTTGCTAGGCATAATAGAATTACACAAGTTCTAATCATTTATGAGTTGCAATGTTTCTACAACCTCTCATTAATGCAGACTACGCTAATCAGACGAGGTCAAGAAAGAAAATATAAAACTATGTAGGAATTCAGTTGAATAAGTATTTATTTTCTTGCCCCATACATATCACTCCGAGGGCAATAATCTTTCTTTTGTGCTCTCATACCTATACTCAGAGCTGGCAGATAATATGGGTATGGTAGATAGCTGTATGTCTATGGTACAAGCTCATGCACTCATTGTATGAGCATGCATTGTGCATAAGTGTATTATGCTGTGGTCACTTGGATAACTAAATAACATTTGCAGGGACACCGCCTTTGGCTGATTACCCACATGGGATTAACATGATCTGCTGGCCCTGCTTGTGCCACTTTTTGTAACTTGTAAGTCAAGATCCTTCATAGACTGCAAAACAAAACAAATCGTACAGAATACTGGCTGCAAAGGAAAATATGTCATTCATATCTTTTTTTTTTAGTAAATACCAATAACCTCCAGCTATGATTCAAAAAATAGCTTTCAAATAGTATGGTTATTTTTTTCAGTAGAAACAAATGGTGTTAGATAACAAATAAAAATTAGGAGACATAAAGAAATCACCATCTACCAAAGACAATAACATGATGGTATTGACACACAAAAAGATGAAAAGATACATAAAACATTGAAATATTCTTGTTAGTTCATCCTGGACTCCCACCCTGTGGACACATGTTGTTCTGCTGATGAGAGCTTTCAATGTTTTGTACTCATCTTCCTATTTTTTGTGTTGATCCATCCAGTCACCATCTCAATAAAATGGCAATTTCTTCCTCTATTCTGATTTTTAAATTTTTCAATTTATGTGGGTGACAGTTAAAAGTGAGAATTTTATGGTATTCCTCTTAAAAATAACAACTGTAATAACATTCATCATTAGTTACTTGAAATAAATGTATTCAGGTTTTTAAGAAACCCCAATGCACTAGGAACCTATATATTATATGATGTTGCTATTTGTAAGAGAGACGTTTTATAGAAACGTTAAAAACTCTATTAAATCATTACAACCTGGAAGTAGAGTATGTTATCAGTCCAAATACAGGCAAAGGAAATATTGAACTTATTGTTCAATACTACTGCCACAATTAAAATATATTTAAATTATGGCAGACTTTCTTCATTATAATAAAAATATTCAAGTGAAAATTATGGGCACTTTAAACTAATTCAGACTAAAAAGGAAAGGTCTTTCATGTGGAGATTGAGACTGTAGAACGAACAAGTCTGATAAATAGTATGCCACCTCACGTTTCTCGCCTTAAAGCAGTTCTACCTGGTGGGCCTACATTTAAGAAAAATCTAGGACTAAAAAATGTAAAAATAGTGTGTAAATGATGTAAACCTATAGACAAGGCCATTAAAAACAAGTGTCAGTTTAGTTGTACACGTTTAAGTGGAGGTGTGTTCCTCTGTGGGTGGTCCCAGATTTGATCCCAGTGACTGATATTTTTTTTTATATATTTTGTTGTCATTCTTCTTCATCTAGGGCAGCTTCCAGCCACTGGCCAGGTCTGCTAGGAACAAAAGCCATGCCATTACTTCCTATCCAACCATCATCTCTCTTCTTCCACTGTCTCCCAATTTCCTTCTCTTTCATCCACACATTTCTTAACGCCTTTAATCCATCTGTCCCTCGGTCTTCCTCTAGGCCTCTTCCCTTTCAGCTCCATGTCCAGCATCTTCCTTGGTAACTTCTCCTCACCCATCCTCTTTACATGCCCGTACCACTGGAACCTAGATTTTTCCATTCTCTTTTGTAGTGGTTCTTCCTTTATCAACTCCCTGATTCTCTCATTCCTTATTCTTTTTCTTCTTGTTACTCCTAGTCTACTCCTCCGAAATTTCATTTGTACTCTCTCTTTGTCTCTCTCCTTCATCACCCACGTTTCTGACCCATATGTTAAAATTGGCACAAAGTATGTTTTATAGATTGCCTCTTTGCTCTTTTGAGGGACATCCTTACTCCATACGAGACTTCTAATACTTTTAAAAAAATCCATCTGCACATCTTCCTCTTTCATTTATCTCCTTCCTGTTTCCTCCATTTTCTTCAATACAGCTTCCCAAGTATTTGAAACATTCAACTCTATTTTGTTCCCATTGCTAATCATTTTTGCAGCATTACAAATTTCTTTTAAAACAAATTCAGCAATTTATTTATTTTCCTTTGAGGAATACGCTAATGTTTTTATGATATAAATAATATAACCATTTGAATCTCAAATTCTGTGCCCACCAGGAACATTTGATAAATATATCCCTTCACAGCTAACATACATTTTTTTATTATTGAAGTAGAACAGCATATTTCCTTTACATTTGTAAATTCCGGTCTTTACTTCACTAATTTTGAACTATACCATTCATATTTTATCATAGCAGTCTGATGGTTCAGTAGTTAAGGCATCTGACTGGAGATCAAAAGGTCCCCGGCTCGAATCCCCGTCTCGGCGGGGATTTTCATAGGGACTTAACCAGGCCTTCACCTCTAGCACAGCTTAATGTGTAAACTGAAGTACACCAGAACGCTTCCGTAGTTTGGATTCCATGTTAAACTGTAGGTCTCCTGTACCTGGTAGGATGGCCAGGCTAGGTTAAGGTGGCTACAACAGGGGCGGAATGCGCAGCCAATAGAAACCCTGTCACCAGGTCATTACAACCACACGGAATTATTATTATATTTTATCATGTCATTAAAGACAGGTGCTGGCAAAATGTGGTGAATAATTAAATGTATCTTCATGATTAGATATTTTATGATTATCTTGCAATAGCTCAGGTGCACTTTGCTGCCTTTTCGTTATTATTTTTACCTGGCGATAGAAATACACAACACATGGCTGACATAAATGTGTATATTTTGGTGGTATCACTTTTACTGTCCAAGCAACCTTTCCATTTTCATTTGAAAAGACTTGATCATAAACTGTTGTATCAACGTGGACTCCCCACTATTTGATCAATAACCAAAAAAAATGATTTCTGACGTATAGTTTAATGACTAACTCAAAAATGTACACACTTCTTTCATCAGTTTTCCATATTTAAAACATTTATGTATTCCTCAAAAGTAAAAAAAATATATATATATATAAATTGATGATTTGTTTCAAAACAAAATTTTAATGCTGCAAAAGCGATTATCGATGAGACAAAAGTACAAAAAAAACTTGGCGGTATTAGATAGGAACCCAGAACAACCACACATGAATGCAGTACCTAAACACACCTGGCTAAACTGATGCTGAAAGCTAATAGTCTTCTCTACAGGTACAAATCATTCACACACAATTTTTAACCCTCAATTTCTCTTAAATGGAGGCTCACCAGGCACCTAAGGTGGTGTATTATTTATCAGCCTTATTCGTTAAACGATCATGATTTTCACACCAAAGACCTCTCCTATTAAGTAGCAGGAAGATGGTCTAAAATTGTAGTGCTAATCATTAGACATGCTCTACAAATATTGTGCTACAGTTTTCTACAGTGTATCACACTTATAAAATATGTTATTCATGTTTCTCCTCCATAATTGTTATTTGTTCCCTGAATGTAATGCCCATTATGAAATTACATTTATCACAGATTCATTTCTTACAGACAGACTAACAAAAACATCTACATACACTAAATAACAAAGACTCAAGCAAAAATAAAAATTACGGATAGGGTATTGCATTGCTGTTTACCACAGACAATGACAGCGAAACAGTCAACACACAATAAAGATATGAACATATGTGAAGCATTGTAATTATCAGGTGTATACCCTTCCTCAGCAGAACACAGCGCACACAGACCTTGTGCATCCCAGGTTCTTCTCCATATAATTTATGTTATCCATGTTCCTCTAGTGACAGAGTGTATACACCCAATAATTAAAATGCTTCACATGTGTTCATATCTATTTTGTATGTTATTACTGTCATCTGTGGTATGTGATGATTTACTCCTTTATCCTAATTTTTATTTTGCTATCCAGCATCTTTTTTGCTTCCTTTCAATCTAAATATTTTAGCAAGTTATATGAAAATAAATGTGCAGCAAAATTGTTACAATTAACTTTGTTTTAAAGTTATTAAAAAATTGCACAGTATTGGTAGAGTGACAGATAAAAATTCACAATTTTGTTTGACAGATGTGTCATACATTAATACTAAAAATACATTCCACTCATAACAAACTCATAAAATTTACAAATACTTCACTGCCATCAAAACATTTTTTTTTCTTTGAAAACTAAGGCACCCAGACATACTGTATAGAATTTTGACATCATCAACAACACTCAGGTCACATAGACAGGTACAGATCACAGCAATATCACCCATACTGAGACTACAATAGCAATTAACATTTTCTTGCAGCAAATGAGAAATTGCAAATTGTTTCTTTTTCAGTTCCACTCTTACCAGATTATATTGTGCAGTACAGGTTCTTAGGTCCTTGAAAGCCCAACAGCAGTCGACAGCAGACTTGAAAGCATGATGCATACATACTGTTAAGAAATGCATAAAATAAGTGACACAAAACAACCAGAAGTATCATTTCATTGATTTAAAAATTTATAGTTGATAATTATAAAAAAAAAAATAAGCTGAAGGTTGAGGTTCCCTATTTACAGGTAATTAAGGAAAGGACTACAGTTAGTAGATCTGCATATTCCGTTCTGAGATCTCACCACACTGTAGTGAACACCACATTACAGCTGATTTACAGCATGGTGAAATGTGAATTAAGTGTAGATCTGGGTGGGTGTGAAGAGCATAACTAGACATCCAGTCTCAAGGAAAACTTATCAGTTCCATGGTGATTTGAAACCCCATCATCCATTTATTAGTAATTTTCTCTTCTAAAAAAAGCTATTTAATTTAACAGAAATGGAGCTCATGATCTAGTGGCAATTTTCCTACACACACATTTTTCCTCTTTCATGTGCTCACCTACTTTTGCCTTCTAGTAATTTGAAACTTAAATTCATTCAATGTTTTTGTTAAATTATTCACCAATTCCCTTGGTAATTTATTTGAATCCCTGACCACCTAACCTACAAAATATCTTCCCACACCCTTACGCCTGAAATCAAGAGCCAGCTTGTGCTCTTGGTCATCTCTTCCCTTCTATTCACAACTCTTAATTCTCCCACCAATATCTTTCCATGCCTCATCACCAATATATGCCTTGTACACTCCCATCACTACCTAAATCCTTCTATCTTCCAATAAATCCCACTGCAATTCCTTTATCATATTAGTTACTGAATGTGTTCTGCAGTAATTTCCAAAGACAAATCTAGCAGCCCTTCTTTGTACCCCTCTCAACTCCTGTATTTGATACCCAAAATGTGGGTTCCATACTACACCACCATATTCAAGCAATGGTCTTTCCCCATAGTTTTTAAAGTTAGAGATACAAAACAATGTAGCTGAATTCCATTAAAATGTTGCTTTTTCCAGTATATATATGAGCGAAAGAACAAGATGTTAGAGATACAAAACAATGTAGCTGAATTCCATTAAAATGTTGCTTTTTCCAGTATATATATGAGCGAAAGGACAAGATGTTGTAAATAATTTAATATCAAACACACATGAACTACAATCAACAGGTTCATACATCATGTCAATAGTACTATTAAATACAGACAAGATAAACTAATGAAAACTGTGGTGAATAAATGAGCTAAAATGGTACCTTTTTTTTACTGCTTTCTTGTACTGTAGAAACAGAATTTTTTTATTTTTTTTTGTATTCTTAAACCTAAATTCTCACAAAATTTCCAGAATCTACCACATCATCTAATATTTATAAACTAAAATCAATTACGTCTATGTCTGATGTTATTTTGACTCTGTGGGATTTTTGCCAGAGTTCTGCCTTGCAAGTATATTTCTCTTCCCACCATTTAATAGTAGCCACTAATTTAAAAATAACTGAAATCATTTTAAATTACATTTTATTTCTCAAAAATTAAAGAATAATACCCATTCTGACAAATTTTAGTAACATGCTTCTTTTTTTAAAACTTCATTACTCTGTCTGAGTAGAGGAGTATTATTTTTAATAGTATTACTTGTGATGGCACTTTATTTCAAATTACACATTTTCACTCTAAATTCATTTAATGTTGGAAGTAAATTGTCAAACAATTCCTTCAATATTTATTCTAGTCTCTGACTTCCTTAATTCACAAATGAAAATTACTTCATACTCCTACATTTAAAAATCAAAAAGCAAATTACACTTCCAAGTTATGGCCATTTATGAAACCACCTACACATAGGCAGCACGGCTATGACAACATATCTGTATGTAAGTTCACTTTTCCACATAGTCCCCAAGAGACTGTAAACATTTCTTGGAACAGTTCAGCCAACTTTTCGATTCCAGATACGTAGAAATCACCTCCAGCGCTATATAACCAATTGGAGACAGCTGTCATTACCTCCTCATCTTTTGAAATTGTCATCCACCAAGATCCTTTTTCAGCTTGCTGAACACATGATAATCGCACAATAATGCAACACCTCACACGGCCTGCCAAACATCCGAACTGCTGCAGCGATTCAAGTGGGAAGTATGGCAACATCCTTTTTACAGTCCAGACTTAGCGGCATGCAATTATCATGTATCGGTAACAGTCAGTGTTGTCAATGTCGTAACTTCACATTTTTCGTTTGGTTAAAGATCAATTATTTTAACTAACTTTATAAGGGCCTTTAAGGTAGGTACAAGATTTCATTTTAAGAAACGAACTTTAAAATTGCTTGCTTACTGTTATAACATTTAAATTACTGCCATTACATGATATTGATAAAAGAAATTTCATGATACGCACCACAAATACTATAATATATTTTTTTTTAAAATAAGGAGAGAGTTTTAAGATTTACCTCCAATATTTTAAATGAGAACTCTTCTTGCTATGGTGAGTGGGGAAATCCTGGTAACTCCTTCACACTGAGGGTAGGAGTTCGTCCCTCTTTCACAATGCGCAAAGCCTGCAGAACAGCAGCAGTATCCAACTCCTTGACTGTTGCCTTCTCACTATCCAAGCATAACTCACTGGCACGGCTACCAAATTGTTCAAACACTCGGACTCGATAATCTACTTCAATTGCCACGGGGTTACCTGTAAATACCGCCATTCTGGTTGATATCTTGTTCATACAGTTACTTCGTTTTACTAACAATATAAGTTTTTGTTCTGATTACTAAATTTGTGGAACCAATAATTTTATTTTTGTCATGGGCAGCAGAATTAGGCCTACACTGCTCTGTCAATGAATAACTTGCCAAACACTAATACTGTTAATTGTAATCTGTAACTTCACTGTCGTTAAATCTGAGCCATTATTGTGCCCCCTCTTTTGTAATGATAATGGGTGTTTGATTTTATTAATAAAAGTATGGCAAAAATTAGAATGGAGGTATAGGCTGGTATATTAATGAGGGCTTGACATGGGAAGTGCATATGTTTTTCACAATGTACTTCAACTTGGAACTGTGATGGTGGCAGTGGTAAGGTGGGAGAGGGATATGCAATAACAGTGTCACTGAAAATATTAATCACAGAAGGAAAGTAATCAAAATAAAATCAAAAATGGTTATCAAAAAGAGGTGACAAATTATTAAAAAACTAAAAGATAAATAAAAAACACAACTAAATTGTTAAATAAAATCTAAATTAACTATATTATCGATTGATGGTTATACCAGGGTTAGGAAGGTGAATATTTTCTGAGATTGAAGGCTAGATGCTTTCTGGTATCCGTAATTTGTTCGTAGGCAAATTCAATTAGAGTATGCACTGGAACCACATCCCCAACTGAACTTTGAAGGTGACCTGTCAACAAATTCTGGATACTAGACAACACCTGTGCCTCAATCTCAATTTTTTTTATTTATCTTGGGGACAAGGAATGGGAAGGAATTCGGCCATGGCCTTTTAGAAGGAAGCATCCTAGAATTCGCCTGTAATGATTTGGGGAAACCATGGAAAACCCAAATCTGGATGCCCGGTCGGGGATTGGAACCGGCGTCCTCCCGAATGCGAGGCCAGAGCATTAACCGCTCACCTACTACACTCGGTGAAGCTTTTCTTAAATATCCTTATGTCAGGATTCAGAATGCTCATTGTTTTCCTATCAACAGATTGATAGTGAATATACAGTCTTCCTTTTCAAAACACACTCTCCACTTCATTCATGTGAGCTTCTGCTATTAAATCTATGTGCCATTCTTCTGGTACATATCCATACATCCAAAAACCGTTTTATAAAATTTAATAAGAAACTTTAAATTTATCTGATGTGTACTTAAACTGTTTGGCATTTAGGTCATCATCTGGTGTCTTAATTATTTACTGATACCAATACTTCATCTAGCTCACTCAATATTATTCTAGTAACATGACAGTTTACTTACCAAAAAACAACTCCTTTAGGCCTAAAATTGAGCACCAGCTTGTGGTCATTGTCATCTTTTCCTTTCCATGCACTACTCTTAATTCTCTACCTATCTTTCCATGCCACTTCACCAATATATGCCTTATACAATCCCAGCACTCTCTTCATTCTCCTCCTGTATTCAAATTAATCTCATTTCTGCTACTTTATCATATCAGTTCCCTCACTTCTCTGGCACATCCCCTCACCACTCTCTCTAATAGGAGGAAGATCTTGAAATCTTTTCCTACCAGCTGTCCAATGTGTCCTGCCCAGTGGAGTTTATTGCTAATGGCTATTACACTTTAAGTCTTAAAAAACCAATTCCTCCCTCATCCTATAATCATAACAACCTTTTGTTTTTTATGTGTGTACTTCATAAGTTAACTCATCTTTGTATATATCTTCATCCCATGTTACCTCCCCAAATAGGTATCATGTCCAGGTCATCTTGCAGTTCGAATCCCCGTCCGGGCATCCAGATTTGGGTTTTCCATGGTTTCCCAAATCACTCCAGGCAAATGCCGTGATGCTTCCTTCAAGAGGCCATGGCCGAATTGCTTCCCATTCCTTGCCCCCCATCCTTTCCCGTCTCTAAAGACCTCGCTGTTAGAGAGATGTTAAGCAGATAAAAAAAAAGACATCTTGCAACTATTTACATTCCTATCCCATACTTCTGTGGACTGATTTTGAGAACATACCCATCACTCAAAGCAAAATAACAGTGACAGATATGTCATAGCTTGCCTAGCAGTCAACACCATAAATACAATTAAATCTGATAACACAAGGTTGCTGTGGAGGTAAGACCGATGACGACGTAGATGGGTAATGATATGCAAAAAAGACACTAACAAATTCAAGACAATAATGGCTTAACACTTCATGATGATTATCGAGCTTTTCTATGACACATGTAACCAAAATTGCAGTATTACTCTAAAAAAGGCAACTGCATGTTAACCAAAAGTTCAGTACAAGTAGGATATATATTGTATTATCCAGAAAACTGAAATTTTATTATTAACTTTGATACTGCCTTTCAATTACCATCACTTGAATTTTGTAACAAGCTCCTTTCATTTCCTGTCAAAGTCACAGTGTTGAAGATTTGTTATGCAACATCAAAAACCATTTTAAAAAACTTATGCTATAATAGTCATAGCTATCGTTCAGTATTGTAACATTAGAAATTTCGATGAAACAATTACAAATTATCTTGATATATGGCATACAGTTGAAATCATTCTAAATATTCAGTTAAAGGATCAAAACCAAATAAAAAATTTTAAATTTGTAAATTCTTATTATGAAGCAATTAATCCTTTACACTATTCCTCAAATGAGAAGTTCAAAAATGCCTATCTTTTATAATTAACTTAAACAAAGCATACTGATTATACACTAACCAATCAATGTAAGACTCTCAAGGCAAGGAAGTCCAGAGATATGCACAATTTCCGATGTGTGCTCTACTCGATTATCTGAGAGATCCAGTTCTTCCAATGAATACAATCGCGAAAAGCCAGCCAGTGATGAGATTTGATTCCTGGACAGGTCTAAGTGAACAATGTTGCCAATCTTAGTGTACAAGGAACCAGTGTCCGACAGCTCATTAACAGACAAATTAAGGTGTGAAAGTCGAGGCAACAGTGTTAGATTGTTGAGACTTGTAATCTTATTGTGGCTCAGATCCAAACGTTCAAGGGATGGAAGCAGACGCACAGATCTGTAATTTGAAGAAAAAATTAACATTTTCAAATTTTATTTTCATTGCTTTGCAGTAGTTTCATTGTCAGTAGTATCAATATTTTTATTTTGAAAACACACAAGCTTAAAAAGATTTTTAAGCAGTTATACTACTGTTGTAAGTGTTCTGATGCATAATTTCACAATTGAAAATCTAGAGCTGAAAAGTTGTGTTGAATAAAACTTCTTGAATGTTGTTCCACTTCTTCTTCCAGCAAACACCTACCCTCGGCATTTCTGCCATCAGAACCAGATTGACTAGTAAAAGTAAGCAGTGACATTTAAAAGATATTAGCACTTTTAAAATTTAGTAAACTTTATATCTTTTTTAAAAAATTAATTGCAGTGGGACACATGCTCTGGTGGCAATTTCCCTGCATACCTTTTCCCCCTTTCCTGCACCCACCAGCAATTGCCAATTACAAATTTCAACTTTAAATTCTTTCAACATTTTTGGTAAAATATTTCTTTCTAATAAAACCTGATGAAAATCTTGTAGGGTGTCAAGTAACTGAAGGAATAAGTGATCACTGTGCAGTACTAATGGATATTAGAGGATTCAGTAAACCATTAGCCACAATAGAAGGGGGGAAAAAGGTATAATTACAAAAAGGCACAGAGTATAGAATTGAAGAGATATTTCAGGGAAAGGTTCAGCAAATGGAAGGATTGCAGAAGTACAGTGGAGGCAAAGTGGGAAGAGTTTAAGGAGATAAAAAAGGGTGAGGAAATGTTTATTCCAAAGCAGAAAATAAAGATTAGTACAGAATCTACATACTACAATAAAGAAGTGAGAAGGTTAAAGAGGCTAGTGAGACGAGAACACAACAGAGTTAAGAGAAAGAATGGCTGTAGGGAATACTTAAATTAACTAAACAAGCAATTAATAAGATCAAAGAGAGAAGCAAAGGATGGGTTTATGAAGAATATTATTGGTGCAAGAGGACCAACGAGCGATGCATCTAGAAACTTCTATGGCTATGTTAGAAAAGTGAGGGAAAGGGAAGGTACTCGGACTACTGTAGATAAGAATGGAGTTGAAGTCACAGAGGAATTTAAAATTGCAGAGTGACTGGTTTAGTGATACAACTAGGGACAATCGTCCTGTGATGGGAGGGAATGAATCAGAGGAGTGTCTCCCCAAAAGTATAAATGAGGAAACCACAAAATTTGAAATAAATTCTCAGGAAATTATGAAGGAACTCAGAAAGCTAAAAAAAAGACAAAGGTGCTGGTGTAGATAATATTACTACAGAATGATTAAAGATTATGGGATACCATATTGTATTTTATTTAAAATAAGTTTGGAGTCTTGCTGCTTACCAGAGGATTGGAAAAGAGTGATAGTAGTACCAGTTCATAAAGGAGGGGTTACAAATAGGGTTGGAAATTACAGGCCAATTAGTTTGATATTAGTGATAGGTAAAGTGATGGAGAGATTGACATGCAACTATATCAGAAATGTCTGTGAGGAAATAAACTGGTTTTCAGATTGACATCATGGCTTTAGGCAAAAATATCCATGGGAATCCCAGATGGTGGACTACATGCAAGATATTTCAGGTGAATTGGACAAGGGAGGCCAAGTTGATAGTGTGCCACTGGATCTTTCTAAGGCGTTTGACAGAGTGAGCCATAAAATGGTTTTAAATAAACTGAAATCTATTAAAATGGTTTTAAATAAACTGGATTGGATGAAAAAGTTATTTGTTGGGTAGAGGAATTCTTAAAAGCCAGAAAGCAAAGTGTTAGAGTAGGAAATATTTTGCAGGTGATATGATGGTATACAAGAGGATCAAAACAGGTGTAGACTGAACAGCTGCAGGGTGACCTGGATAGAATATCTAAATGGGTAGGTCAGCATGGAATGAAGATAAATGCCACGAAAAGTCCGCTTATTAGGTACACAGATAAAAAACAAAAGGTTAATCACGATTATAGGGTGGGGTCAGAATTGTTTGTTGAAAGCTTGAAGTGTAAATATCTTGGCATAACATTTGATAACAAACTCAATTGGGCAGAGCACATTGGGCATGTGAAAGGAAAAGGTTACAAAATCCTTAATTTACTGGAAAGGGTGATGAGAGGTTGTACCGGAGAAGTCAGGGAGTAGTGTTACAAAACTATGGTCAGACCACTGGTTCTATATGGTGGTGTAGTTTGGGACCCACATTTTGGTTATCAAATAAAGGAATTGGAAGGTGTGCAAAGAAGAGCAGCTAAATTTGTTTGTGGAAATTATTGCAGTACCCCGTCAGTAATTGGTAAGATAAGGGAGTTGGATTGGGACTCATTGGAGGAAAGGAGGAGGGTGAAGAGAGTGCTGGGAATGTACAGGGCAAATGTTGGTGATGGAACTTGGAGGGATATTGCTCAAAGAATTATGAATAGTGCATGGAAGGGGAAAGGTGACCATGACCACAAGGTTGCACTCGATTTCATGCATAAGGGAGTGGACAAATTTTCTTTTGCTGGTAAGGGTGTCTGGCATTGGAACAAATTACCAAGTGTAGTGATGAATAATTTTCCAAAAAAGCTTAAGAAATTTAGAATTAAAATTTGTAAATCATAATAGAAAATGGGGGAGGAATTTAACATTCCAATTATAAAAGAAAATTCAAAATTATATATAAAATTGGGCTAATGGATAACGGGGGAGGGGGGGGGGGGGGGAAATTGCCGCCAGTGTGTTAGCTCCATCGCAAATAAATTGATAATTATTATTGTTATTATATATCTTTTTTTTTGTAATTTATTCCAAACCCTGACTCCATTACCAAAAAAAACAGAATCTTCCTACACCCTTCTGCCTGAAATCAAGTGCCAGCTTGTGGTTATGGCCATCTTTTCCCTTCTATGCATTACTTTTCATTCTTACACTTATATCTTTCCAACCTCATCATCAATAAATGCCTTGTACACTTCCATGACCCTCTTCACCCCACTCCTGTCTTCCAATGAATCCCATTACAGCTCTTTTAACATATCTGTTACTGATTACATTCTGTCGTAATTTGCAAAATAAAATCTAGCAACCCTTTTTCTGCTCCTGTATTTGGTACTCAAAATTGGGTCTCATACTACACCACCATATTCAAGCAATGGTCTGACCAAAGTTTTGTAATCCAATTCCTTTACTTCTCTCATACATCCCCTCATCTCTCTCCAACAAGTGCAGAATTTCGAAACCTTTTCCTACTACCTGACCACTGTGTCCTGCCCAAAAGCTTTTTATCAAACGTAATGCCAAAATATTTTCATTTCAAGTCTACAAGTAATTCTTTCACCTCCTTATAATCATAATCAACCTTTAATTTTTTATCTGTTTATATATTCTTTGCATTTATCTTCATCCCATGTTTACCAACCCAACTAGATACCCTGTCCAAATCACCCTGCAGCTTTTTACAGTCCTCTACCATTTTGATCCTGATTATGTCATCTGCAAACAATCTAATTTCTGATAGTATACCATCAACACAACTATTCATAAGAATAATGAATAACAATCGTCCCAATACGCTACCCTGTAGCACTCCCATCTTTACTCCCACTTCTTTTGATAGTGCATTTCTACCCTAACTTTTTGGTTTCTACCTTTTAAAAATTCTTCTACCCAGCAAATCAGTTTCTCATCCATTTCAATAGTTTTTATCCTATTTACTACCATTTTATGGCTCACTCCGGCTTTTTATCAAGTTCATAAATAAAATGCTGCTGTAACATTTTATCTTCACATATTATGAAATATTTTAACAAGTGAAATAGATAATACTTGCCCCATCATACAAATAAGAATTTAAAAAGTGTTCCAAGAAAAATAGCAGCAAAATTCCTGACTATAAAGATACGCAAGAGGATAAATGAATTAAGAGAAACATCAATAGTGCCAGATATTGAAAATTTACTCCATATAGATCAGAGGCATTGCTAGAGAAATTATGGCAGTAAATTCATTACTGTGATCCTCTGCCAATAGGAGATAAAATATTTGTTATGATAATACCTTAATATGTATCACACACCACCATAGAAAAAATGTATCCAAAATTCACAAAGCAACATTGCACAAAAGCATAATGAACGTTCCACTTAATATTCCTGGATGTGCAAAATTTTCATAACTCTACAACAATTATTTATACAGTAAATCCGTACACACTAAGGAATAACCTGGTTGAAAATTGACAGGCATTAACTTCATATCAGGGGTCATGCAGCTCCAAGCAACACCAGTGTTTCCTGTCCCAAAGCACTTTTCAGTAATAATAAAAAAACAACTATATCAATTCTTGAAAATAAAGTTTTATAAAATGAGACTGTCAAAATGAACTGTAAATTACTATAATTGAATGTAAGACTGTACACAAAACCAGTTATCTTCCAATGTAATGGTTTATTTCTCAATGTATTTTCTCTCAACTTAAACAATCATTATAATAATAAGAATCTAAGTGCCGCCTAATAAACATTCCATCTCCATAGAAACTCTGGCTAATACTCAAACTTGTGAACCAGGGCTGCATTTTGGATCTGTAGGCCTCTAGGCTATACCTGTGGTGCGGGCCCTTACAGTATACATATAACTCAATATCGATTACTTATTATTAAATTAATAAACCTTTTAATGTAAAATATTGAGAAATGTAATGATAATAAACATGTACGAGGATACCTTACTGAAGAATCAAAAGTTCGTAACATGTTTTGTGTATCGTTTCTGAGACTGAATTTAACGTTAGTAACAACATGAAACAGTGGGCCTACATATTACGATAAAAGAGGCAAAAAAAGATGATTCAGATCACCAAAGCACACAATAGAGAAAGATTAAAAACACTATAATGATTATTCACACACGCATGTCAGCGTGGAATGTATTTTTATTTTTGCATCTGGTGTGGGCCTCTAGGCTACAGCCTAGGTAGCCTATGCCTAAATGCGGCCCTGTTGTGAACACTATGTTTCTACCTTCATTTACTGCTAACAATTCTTCAGTCTATTTCTGACCTTGATTTAGTAGACGACAAGCTTGTTATTTGAGTAATACTTTGTGTTTTCCATTGTTTTATTCATCAAATAAAGTAATTGTGATTTTTATAGATAAATAAGATAAGTAATGACAAAAAATAGTGAATAGTTGATGGCAGATAACAAGAGAATACAGGGAAGATAGTCAGAAATGAAAATATCAGCGAGAGACTACAAGCGGAAGCATTAGAACAGATATTTGCAAGGAAAATACTGCAGTATGAGGATGGAGGAAGGGGAGATGCCGAAAGTAGCACTGTTGAACAGCGAGAAGGGAAGGAGACCTGTTGGAAGATCTTGGTCAAGATGGATGGACCAAGCGAAGAAAGATGCAGAGGCTAAGGGAGTCGTCTAGAGAAAAGTGATGGAGGAGAAATCTTGGAATGACCGCCAGACTTGGAAGAGGATGTGCAAGACGACCTGCAAAAGTGGAAACGTCTAATGATGGTGATATAATTATTCTCACAAGAATTGGGAACACCCAGCTAACTAAGAAGCCAGAATATTGAGTCATCAAGTGAGGCACTGCATAATGAGAAAAAATGGAAGGACCTAACAAAATACTAAACAGACTACAAATAAAATTAAACATCAGGAAAAAATAATAAATCAGACACAAAAGTTCTGAACTACAGATCTTCCACACAGCCAAACTCTATCTGTGATGAATTTATTTTCCTTGTGCTTCCCACAATACTGAGGAAATTTTTATACAAAATGAAAATTTCATATTTTTCTGTATTGTGCATTTGAAAACCATTCAGCAACACTACCTTTATCACAATACTGAAGCTCAACAACAATACCATGAGGGCAACAGAGCCAGTCAGTTAAAAATCAGAAAATTTATAAGACACTACATACTCATCAACACCAGAAAGCCTGTTGTGACTGAAGCTAGCACTGATAACAGCCTTCCATGTATGCTGATCATCACGTGCATCAGCAGCGTTATGATGTAGTTGATCACACAGAAGAGCATGAGAAATAGTTTCCAAACTGCAGAAATGCACCTCGAAATTAGTCAATGACGATCTCAGTGCACCCAGACCATAGACATTGGTGGCTGGAACCTGCATATACATTTCTTAATTAATTACAGTAACTAGTTTAATAAAACAAAATTAAATAGTTTTAAATTAAATTAAATTGCAATGGAGCACATGCTCCGGTGGCAATTTCCCTACCAACCATCTTTCCCCCCCCCCCCCCTCCCTGCACCCACCTACATTTGCCCTCGGAAAATTGGACTTAAAATTCTTTCAACATTTTTGGTAAATTATTCATCATTTCTCTTGATAACTTATTCCAATCCCTGACACCCTTACCCAAAAAAGAGACTCTTCCTACACCTTTGTGCCTGAAATCGAGTGCCAGCTTGTGGTCATGGTCATCTTTTCCCTTCCATGCATTAATTTTAATTCTTACACCAATATCTTTCCAAGCCTCATCACTAAATAGGACTTGTACACTCCCATGACCCTCTTCTCCCTCCTCCTGTCTTCCAATGAATCCCATTCCAGCTCTTTTATTATATCTGTAACCGATTGCATTCTGCAGTTATTTTCAGAAACAGATCTAGCAGCCCTTTTTTGCACCCTCATAGTTACAGTAGTGTTAGGTTATTTAGCACAAGCTGTTAGTTACTGTCATTTTGCATAATTATCTTCAACTATCTACAAGATTTTGTATTCGTTTTACAATATTAAATGAAAGGCCTACAGTAATTACAGGATTTGGTGACGCTGAAACATTTTAGGAGCCATTTATTAGGTTAGTAACTGAAAATTGTATTTGTTTAACTAAAATACATGCTTTTAAGATTACAATATTTTTATGAAGGATAGGTAAAGTAACACCATAACTCATATCCATCTTAAATAGCTTCTATGCATATATTTTTCCTATACCTTTATTTTATTTTATTCCAATGTTACACATGCCCCCAGTGGCAGTTTTCCTACATACCTGCTTTCCTATTTCATACTTTCTTTAATCTTAAAATTCATTTATTGCAACATCATCTCACAACTACTTTTGCCCTTTACAAATATTAAAGTTTTTCCGTGTTTATGGTAAATTGTTCACCATTTGATTGGTAATATGGCCCAGTTCATTACTACCTTGCTTATAAAAGAAAATTTTCCCACTACCTTCTGCCTGAAATCGAATGTAGGCTTTGGTCACGTCCATCTCTTCCATTCCATGTACTACTCCTAATTATTGTACCAATATCCATCCAAGCCTCAATGCCAACATACATCATATGCATTCTCAGCACTTTATTCACCCATTTTATGTCTTCTGCAGAAACTGATATGATAACTTTATATGACATACAATATGAATAAAGATTTATATAATATAAAAGTTATCTATGGCAGCTTGGATAATCAAACTGAACAGTGATTAAATGATTTACAAGAGCAGAAATTTCCAACTATTATAATAATGAAACTAATAATATATTCATTTTTACCATTGCCTGCAATTTAAGTCAGACATTGCCGATATATTGATAACCCACACCTTAGCAGTTCTGCCACCATTTCTCCCACTACCTAGCAAGTCATGGAGTGACATTCTGTGTGCACATATGTCTGGAACCAAATGGCTAATACTCTTTACATGAAAAGGTTAATATTGAAATATTGTATTTATGTGCCCGCCTCACGTGTTTTCTCTCATCACTGCCATCAACTTTGGAATGTAATGGGTTAATTTCCCTTTCCTTTATTATTTATATCAACTACTATGATAAATATTATGAGGGCGATAAAAATATTGTGTTTTTCATTTAAAAAGGTCACTGTTAAGTATAAAGCAGGAATATTCATATTAATTTGGTGATTATCTCTCTCTGCAAACAAATAAAATGTCATATTTTACAAATGTATTTATCATTAAAGCACATAATAATTACAGAATAATCTACAGCCAAGAATGAGACTCTTCAGACCACTCTCGTACAATGAGTTGCCGATGTACCTCTGCCAGTTCAAGGTGCTCTAATGAACGAAACACAGATAGTTCAAAATGAAGATTGCACGGAACTAAGTTGCTGGTGCCAATTGGTATTTGTGATCCCAGAACCCTAATGCCCTTCAGCTGACTGCAGAAATCAAGCACATGGCTGAAGTCCAAACGGCGATCCAGGAGCTCAGGAGGTGGTCGAGGCAGTTTTAGCCGTTCACTAACGGCAAACAACTGAAACATTAAATCGTTTCATTTTCTAACACATCACATTGTTTTAACACATAAGCTATAGCAATTAAACAAAATTTGTAAGTTCTTATGAAATCCTCACAGGTAATCTGCAATGGTGTTAAAGTCTCTAATCTCTGAACACTTTTAATCCTGTCCCTTATTTTTGGCTTAGTAATTTATAGCTAGTTACATCATTAAAAACAGCTAAGTATTGCTGCCAAGAAACAGGAAGCAAAACCGGCTACAGATGGCATTAAGAAACCACTCCACCATTCACCTGGAGTAACTTTGGGATACTATGGATAATGGAAATCTGGAAGGCTCAATTGCAAATCAAACCCAAGATTTCTGAGAAGTTAAACTATAATGTTAAACTCTCGCCTATACTCAACAAAGTTTGTCCCTTTTGGAATGTACCATTTGTGCCTTTTTGTAAATCCATAAACCCAGGGTAATGGATTCCTATGTTTGTAGTGTGTCACATGCATCTAACTTCTAAATGGAAAAAAGATGCAGGCCTCAAATTTAGACATCTTGTGTGTTGTAGTAACCAGAAACCAAGTATTGTAGTTAAAATTTTGTAAAATCCTATTCTACAAGTAAAGAGTAGCAAAAAGAAAATTTTCATCTTCAGCATGTGAGGAGCATAATTTAAATTTTGTCAAATAGAAAAAGTAGGATATTTTTTTAAAATATAAAATAAAGTCATAAGGAACCATCAAAGT
Organism: Vandiemenella viatica; assembly: GCA_031002005.1. Taxonomy (NCBI): domain Eukaryota; kingdom Metazoa; phylum Arthropoda; class Insecta; order Orthoptera; family Morabidae; genus Vandiemenella; species Vandiemenella viatica. The sequence continues at coordinate 207,723,725 of JARYHS010012519.1, read as the reverse complement.
TTGCAATTTTAAACTGTATTTGAATTTAGTAAAATAAAATGTTTCTCGGTCATGAAAAAAGTGTAAGGGTTTTTTTTTTTGTTTTGTTTTTACTCTCTTCCTTACAGACTACACCTCTGTTTGTTGGATGAATCTGAAATGATCAGTAGTATGGAATTGGAGAAGAAGGCGAGAAGCAACTGTATTAAAGATTCATAGAGTATACTGACAATAGTAATCCTTGCAAATTACAAACGTATCTGGGTAAAATATTCCATGCGAGAAAAAGCCTCCCAGTCAGACTGCTGGGTGGTGACTTCTCAGATAGGTGTCATCAGAACTGATATTGAATTATGTTAGCTACATGCTTCTGGGATTAATTAAATTACATGGATGTGAAGGAAATCTAATCAAAACACAAACTTTCATTTGAGTTACTGGTGAGGGGATTAGTAATGAACAAAATCTCGGAGAAAGATGTGAGTTGTTATGATCAGTTTAGTGACATAATAATTTTAATTAGGGTAGAAACTTAACCCGCATCAGCCATTTAGTACTAGTCCAATGTCACAAGAACACTATACAAAATAGTGAAGAAATATGTCGAGATTAATTCAATGTGTGAAAGGGGAGAAAATCTGATGATAATTGGTGATTTGAATGTGGCAGTAAGATACAGAAAAAAAAGGAATATTGTAACGAATTTTGGTCTAGGAAAAATAAATAAAAATGGAAAATCCTGCTACAATTTTGTGAAAAATACAAACCAAGTAAGTGAAACATGATATTTAAGAATCATACAAGAATAATATACATCAGAAACATCCAGAGCAAACAGGTAGTTTGTTAAAATGAGATTTGGAAATCTACACTGTAAAGCTGACATACGCTTTGACCACAGTTATGAAAATGTGACATATTCTTCATGGGTTTACAGTCAGATGATGTTATGAAAATACAATGTTTCCATGATTTGCTCTATCACCTTCATCAGATATGTTTGTACATAACTGATAAAGACAATACAGCACATTATACAAATATTGTGTTGTTATAACACCATCCAGCTGAAATCCCATACAGACTACATAACAAACTTGTTGAGAAAACCTCCACTAATAATTATGACAATTGTGCCATCATTAAATTAACTATCAAGTGTTCAGCTATTTCTAAATTATTAAACCTTGTAATAAAGAAATCAGGATTAACAGCAAGGAGGATGAATTAAAAATGTTATTTTTAACAATAATCATAACCTAGTTGATAATTTATTAAAGTTTTAAACCAATTTTGAAGTAAATTGCAGTTGAGTGTAAAACACTTCACACATACAACCAAAGATTCTCCAAATGAGCAGACCGAACAAGTTGAAACAGATCTTAAGAATATTTGATAGAAATATGTTATGTTAGTCTAGTGGAATGTGGTTGCAGCAGTATTGTTAGTTCACAGAATGTTGAGGTGGAAGGCCTATCATGATCTATACTAAATTGTTTTTTAAAAAGGAATTTTATATGTTTCAGGTGTCACAGAATAGTAAAAATATCTCAGTTCATAGTTTTTCAGGAATAAGCAGGCCATTTGGAAGCTTTGGATCCTTAATGTTTTATTGGTGGGACAATATGACTGAACAGTTTGGGAACGTGCTATCAGTTCGAGATTTGGTGTACATGTTACTTAGGTAGTACCATTCCAGGATCAGTGCATATTACAGAAAAAAAAAACTGTAATTCGAAATTTACTGTATGTGTCAATCTCCAATGTTTACCAGCAGACATTTGGTGTAATATCAAGATGGGAATACCGCTGCAGCCTCGTGTAGTAAACACACAAATCACGTGGTATATATGACATCATTGTGACATATGGTCCAGGCTGCATTACAACATAAACTCAAATGATGATTGACAAAATCATATTTTATAAATATGCGTTTCGGTCGTAATGCAGCCTGGACCAAAGTGAAACATAACCATGACGCACAATATTGCAGATATCCAATTTTCAGATCGTATCTAAAGCTGTTACTGTGTAGGTACGTGCAGACTCAATACGTCACAATGATGTCATATATACCATGTGATCTGTGTGTTTACTACGCGAGGCCGCAGTGGTATCCCCATCTTGATATTACCCGACATTTGTAAACAAATCTTTGATGCCAACAGTAGCATCTTCAAATATCTCTGATATGAATGGGCAGCAATAAATGTTAAGACGGCTGGCGAGGTTTTGTGATACAACATGGTTATATTCCTATGCCATTACGGAAGGCCCCCATTTGCATCCCAGCAGTGGCTAGAATTTTTACAGCCTTAAAAACTGTGCTTCACTTCTGGCAAAGCTTTGCTCTGTTGATGTGAGGTACACTAGGATGCTCCGTGATACAGAATCCATGCAAACCTGTACCTAATAGGAATACTAGATTGCATTAGGGTAGCCACAAAAGAAGCAAATGCGGAACAAATTGAACACTGTCAACCAGTGGCTGAACTACCCTTTGTGGTCTCTCAGACAACAGAGCTATATAGTGAATATAATCTAATGATCAGTTTTCAAAATGTGATAAACTGCTGGTGCCTTATGCTGTAAAAAATTTGTTAGTTTCCATTCTTGTCCAGGCTGTCTGTATACCTGTCTCACCAAAAGCGTCTGCTAGAAATCACACAAGCTTAAGTTATTAGTGAAAACTAAATTACCAGCACTTATACTGTTGTAAAATGGTGTAGTTTTACATTCTGACCCTGCATATAAATCTAACCACAACCAACGCCAGGATATTGCCAACCGTAAATTAAACCAGCTCAAGTTATTAGTGAAAACTAAATTCCTCATGCCTTATGCTATGCCAAACCACTTTGGTTTTCATCTTCATCCAGGCTACATTTGCCCTAACCACATCTGTCTGTAAAGTGCTGATGTGTGCATTTGGAATAATTACCAAAAATGCCCGGGTCTACTGGAGATCGCGATTCCGCTACAACAACATACAGTAATATCGTTGGAATACTGATGTAGTCAGTCGCAAGACGTATTATTATCAAGCAGTAATTCCGTTGTAATACAGCCTGGACCATTATTTTCAAGCACAAATTAGGTTGTAATACAGCCTGGACCAGTATATGAAACCGTTAAATGTACTTAGGGAAGAATTTATAGTGGAGTCTTGTGTTTGACCACTGCAGTATTATGATGACAACTCCTGGCGGAATCACGATCTCTAGTAATCCCAAATGCCCTATAGAACTGTAAGTATACTGTTGCTTTTTCGCTACCTGTCATATGATTGTGGAAAACAGTTTTTTATCCAAGAATAAGAAACCCTTGGAATTAAAATCAATGGGTAATAACGTGTAGTTTATTATAACAACACATAGATTTCTAGAGATCGCGATTCCACAAGGAATTGGTGTGTTAATACTGCAATAGTAAAACACGAGACACCACTAGAAATACTTTCCGAAGAGCATTTAACGGTGTCGTGATGATCCAGGGTGTCTAAGAAAAGAACTACTGCTTGCAAATTACATGTCTAGCGACTGACTGCAGCAGTTTTGTGATTTCATTAGTGAATGTTGTTGTAGCAGGATCACAATCTCTCGTAGATCCATAACTTGTATGCAAATACCCAAATTTTGAGTGTAGTTTATTAGTATATATTTGTTGGCATTAATGCACACTTATTCTAAAACAGTATGCCTAAGAAACATGTGTACCCAATTTCAGATCCATAAGACATTCTTTGACTGTTCAGCCTTAATGTCATAGACTGACTTATGTATTATACCTGTACAATGTATATAAAGATATTGTGGTACATGTGAATATAGACGTATAATTTGGTTGTGATTACCTGCAAAGGAGAGAAGGTATAATGCTTTGAAGTTAGAAGTAATGCATCGCCATCTGTGAAGAACTGTAAAGCCATATTTTGCAGTAGGTAAAGAATATCATAAACATGAAAGTCGAGAAATATTGCAAGCTCTCGCGGCATTGCTTTCTGCAAGAAGTGGACAATATTCATCAAATATGCTTCGAGAGCACTTCTTCTTTTCTCGATGAACGCTGGATCCCGGTTTCCAATTACTTTTTTTGGTGGCAACAAGTCTTTCGCAATACCATTCTCAGAAACTAGTTTCTCGTGCAGCTCCACAAAATCATTATAACGATGCTGGACTTTCCATTCCACGTCTCCGACTGTCACATGTATGTGATACACTGTAAAACTGTCACCTTGTTCGACGCTTGGAATTTTTATACTAGTTTTGTCGCCATTAAAAAGGAAACAAGCCATTTTATGAATTAAGCCTCACTACCCTATTCAGATCCCGCTCACTTTCATAAAACACAGGGCTCAACAACATTAATTTTGCTAATGACGACTCTGTCAACACCCATTTTCTACTAAATGATATATCATAACACTAATAAAACATTTGTTTACGAAATCTGTCACTTTAACGTCAGCAAAAGGTTTGCCAACATTTGAACATTTGACGTTTCGTACCGGTCATCTACCTGAATCAAATCTGGAATATCGAAACCCATTATCGACTCCCAAAAAAGATTGCAAATCAAAAGTAGTGGTTTAGATCGATTATACGATTGTTCTGTTTCAACACTTGCGATTATGGATCGCCTTCAAACTGGAAAACACTGCCTGACAATAAATAGTTAAGCACCCAGAAGGGGAGGAGGAAACGAAATGAAACTTTACAGGTTGAGAGTATATGTTATGTTATTTTAGTGATTACAAAATATAATCAAATTTACAAAGAACTTGACAAAATGAGCCCACTTATCCCTATGAAGTTGCACCCCCTCTGGCCTGAATGCATGCACTTATTCTGTTAGAAGGATGTCATAAAGCAATTGCTCCTGAGGTAAGGTGACCCACATCTGTCGTAAACGGTCCCTTGATATCCTGACGTCCAAGCTGGTCCCACACATATTCTATCGGAGCAGATTGGGGGATCTTGTTGGCCACAGAAGTACCTCGACATCACACAGACAGTTTATAGAAACACGTGCCATGTGTGGACGAGTATTGTTCTGCTCAATAATGGCGCCACGGTACTGTCGCATAAGAGGTAACACTTTCCGTTGTGCCGTCAGAGTTCCCTCTATCAATACCAGCCGCGAGCTAAAGTCATACCCCAAAGAGTAACGGTGCTGTGCCATAAAGGATAAAAGGGCTTTTGACACTCATCTCAAACGAATCAGTGCATGCGTCAAGGTCAGACTGATGAGTGGGCTCCAACTGCCATGGTTTTTATAAATTTGAGTCGATTTTGTAATCACTGAAATAAAACCCTTGAAGTTATATTTCAATTCCTTCTCATCTTTTCGGTGCTTCACTTTTTGTCAGGTAGTGTAATTATACAATAAAGGTAACAAATAGCATACTTCATAGCATTTCATATTTTTAAAAACAGAGAGAAAATTCACGAAATATACTATGATTTCCCTTCTAACTACGAAAGTAACTGTTATTGGTGAATAAGGGATATTGATTCTTAACCGTTTTTGCTATTTTCAAACGATACTCTCCGTAAGGGAGATTGGAAATTTTCTTGGTTTGAACAACGGTGTTCTGGAAAGAGAAAACCATGTGCACAACTTCTAAAATCTCTACGACAAGAAGGAACCCAAAGATTATAATGAAGCCTGAACGGATGTACCGCCACATTGAGTTGTAACACACAATATTTCCACCATCTTCATCGAGTGTGAATCCATCTGTTCTGGTTTGCTGACCGACAACTATTAAGTCAGCTCAGACTTTTTTAAAAAATTATTCCTCTAGCTGAAGGCCAGGGAACGACTGCTGTAGAGCAGGAGCTCTTTTCGGTCAAAGGTGTTTGCATGCATTTTTTAATTCCTTCTTTTACTTTATTTTACATATTTATAATATATTCTCATTACAATATTTAAGGTGGGAAAATGGCTATGGAGGCCAATGACGTCATTATTGTTTTAAAAACCCTTCAGGTTTCATATTGACTACAGTTTATCATGGTAGGAACCAAGTGCATTAGCAGTTGAATGATGATCACTTCTGATCTCACTGACTTGACGCTGGTGTTTGTATATCGAGCACAACCCACGACAAGCTTGGTGATGCCGGTGCGGCACGCAGAGAAGTTCCGCTCCCGCGGTGCGTGACTCACTCCGAACATGGTTTGCGTGGGTTGCTCTGCGCGGATGGAATGAAGTCCGCGGGTGGAAGAAGTGGTTGCGGAAGAAGCTGTCTTACATGTTTTGATAGGATGTTGTTGGGTTGTTTTTCCCGTTGTGTGTCGGTCACAACATGTAGTGAGCTGTTCCAGGATTACGCCGCGCAGAAAAGCCTTCATAGCCTGCCAAGTCGCCTTCGCCGTATTTTGCGCATGTTAGTGTCTCGTGGTTAGCTGTAGTCTTTAATGTTGTGTCCGTGTCTGCAGTGTATATTACGTTCATTTGATCCACAATCCTTAGCCTAGACCCAGAAGACTTGGCAATGGAAACATTATTTGCTTCTTCTTCAGCATATCTTTTTTGGATCTCAAAAAGGCTTTCAATAGAGTACTTCATGATCTAATCTGGTAAGAACTAAGACAGTGGCGTAGCTAGGTCAACAAGGGCCCCGGTCTAAAAAAATTATTTTGGGCCCTCAGGCCAGATGTGCGACCTTTTTTTGCACTGTGTTGCTGGTAGGGGCCCCCAGAGCGGAGGATGTGGGCCCTTGAGCTGTGCTTCTGGGCCCCCTGAGCAGTGAGGGCCCTTAGTGAGGTTCTTCCTGTGTCTCAGAGGCCCCCTTAGACGACGGTAGAGCTAAAAAAAAAAAGGGTCGCCAGTTTGCCGTGAAGATCGTGGACCCTCTGAACTGCTTTTGGGAGCTCCCAGAGGTGCGCTTTGGGGTCCCCAGAGATATGCTTGGGGGCCCCCTGAGCGTAGGAGCCCCAGTACACTGCACCTCCTAGCCCCATAGTAGCTACGCCCCTGCACTAAGTCAGCATGGGGTACCAGAGGCATATCTAAAATGGATCCAGATGCTACATTACTATGCCACCAGCTATGTTCGACGTGCTGTATGAAATTCTGACTCTTTTTCCCATCAGAGTTGGTGTTCATTAGGGATCTTGACACTATTGCTGCAGAACTACTCATTTCACACCCCCCGGACAATGCTCTATGCTGATGATATCATGGTCGCCTGCGAGTCTCTTCAAGAATTCGAACAGCAAATCCAACAATAGGAACCATCCCTCGACAAACACAGCTTGCGACTTTAATGCAAGGAAAAATTAGTACACGAAGTGTGAGGTTCCAAGTGATAGATTTGTTCATATCGACGGCGGTGAACTCTGCAAGTCATCAGAGTTCAAATACCTGGGAACACTAATCTGTTCATATGGTCAAACGATACTAGATGTCCAAAAGAGAGTCAGTGCAGCCTGGATGAAGTGGCGTCAGGTCACACGAGTCCTTTTCAACCGGAATGTGCCACTGTTCTTTAAATCCAACATTTACAGAACCATTGTTCAACCCGTTGCACTGTGTAGAACCAAATGTTGGCCAGTCACGAAAAGACATGGACAATAGCTGCATGGAAATGAATATGATTCTCTGGCCGCAGGAACTAACTAGATTGGACTGCATCAGGAGTGAGAATGTTCAGGCAGCATTTGGTGTGGCTCGAATCCCTGAGAAAATTCGGGATGGTCTCTGTGATGGTAAGGCCACGTACTGCACAGCAGCAACACTTCAGTCCCGAGAACAGCACTGGATATAAGCCTGGAGAGCCGAACACCAATGAGGGAGACCCAGGAAGCGCTGGATGGATAGCTTGCGTGAGGACATGCAACTAGTCAATGCCTTACCTGAAGATGCACAAGATCAGCATAAATGAAAAAAGAAGTCCTGTAAAGCAAACCCTGCAATATAGGATAAATGATAAGAAGAAGAACTCCAGTAGCAAAATAGTATGAAAGATAGGTCATTTAATTCACTTCAAATGAAGTCCTTACAGGAGTTCAGCCGGGTAGCGTCGCAAAAACACAACATTTCGATAGTGGGCTCTGCTGCCTTCATCAGGTGTACAGCATCAGATGTTGCTAGCTGGAAATCAAAACCTAGACTGGCTTAGCAGCTTGGCGAAAAGCAGACCTATCTCCTGATGTTTGCAAACCCAACTAATCCTTGTCCAGCAGAAGCTTGGCAAAGTGCTGACGCCATTGGTGCTCTTTTCCAAGTTTCTGTTGTGCTAGGCATCTGCAAGTGTCAGTAGATGGGCTAAGCCAGTCTAAGTTGTGATTTCCAGCTAGCAACATTTGAAGACCTGATGAAGACAGCAGAGCCAGCCGTTGAAATGTTGTATTTTTACGATGCTATCTGGCTGAACACCTGTGAAAATCTTATTTCATTAGTAAGCCAGGAAAGTCTCCATGCCCATATTTCATTCACTTGTTTGATTCTGCTAGTGTCTCAGTGGAACACATTTAAATAATTCTGACTCTTTTTTTTTCTTCACAATTAGAGAACTATTGCAATTTAACTTAATGGCGCAAGTTTACTATACTGTTCAATGAATGGTGCCACTGTGTTGAGTTACACCAGAGCTCTACTCAGCAGGACAGATATGGTCACATTTGGTGGTAGCCTACCCAATCTTGCTAACAACTAGGTAAATTCACTCTATATAATGGCAGTAAGCTGTACCTTGCCAGAAGTATGGCATTAACTGTCAAAAAAGACCAGGCATCTCTCGCATCGTATCAAAACACTTCTCACATCTCGTTGTCCCTCAAGCAATGAGGAAAGCTTCAGTCATTTGCCATGGGCCATACTCCAGTTTTAACCCACCAACCAATTTTATTCCTCTCCCGGCAACATTTATAATGAACTCTAGTGATCCAACTGGTTTTTTTTACTCATATCCTCCAATTCGTCAAACATCAAAATACTTGGAACATCTAACTGCTATTACCTACAGGTCGAGATATAGGAGTTGAAGTATTTCAAACACTAATGGCACTTTTTTTTTTGGTCACTTATGGCATTATACCTCATCAATGTCGAGGTCATCAGAGGCTGGATGGGACTGGCGACAAGGAATGGAAGGAATTTGGCCATGGCCTTTTGAAGCATCCCTTCATTTGCCTGGAGTAATTTGGGGAAACAATCGAAAACCTAAATCTGGATGCCCAGATGGGGATTCGATCCGGTGTCCTCCTGAATGCAAGGCCAGAGCTTTAATAGCTCTCCCACCACACTCGGTCAATGGCATTGGTGGCTCAAGAGGCTGTTCGAAAGACAGTCCACTGTTTTTGCTACAGCAATTCCTAAGTAAAACATTCTATTCCCATTCATTTTATGGCTGGACAAGATTAAATCATGTCATTAGTGTTGATGCTGCATCAAAAAATGCATGTCAGAACTTCTTAGCTTCTGGCAATCCCTGAAATAGTGGTCCCAAAAACTTTATGCTGTCGGTTATACCACTATGTATATTATAACCCGTAAATGGGAAAGAAAAGTTTACACAATATAACACTAAAGAGAAAAACATGTGCCATTTATTCCTAAAAAAACCTTGATGACAACCATGTCTCCGATAAGAAGGGCCAGCGTTAGGGAGGGGTAAGCGGGACAAAAGTACCCCGAGCCTCTGAAAGTTTAAAGAAAAATTTTTGTCAGGGCGAGGGGGCCATAAGAACACTTATCTGGGGCCTGAGAATCCTAGCGCTGGCCCTGCCAATAACGATGGGAATAAATGATCATGAAGCAGTTGTTGAGTGCTAAAGAAAACAAATATAATAAAATTTTATTGTATTTAACTGAGAAGAATCATTTGCTCTAGAGGTAATTTCCCTGCACATCTATTTTATATTTATCTTAAATTCTTTGAGTGCAATTTCCCCAGCCACATGCTTTTGCCTTTTAAATTATTAAAACTCTTTCAATGTTTTTTTTTTTAAATTGTTCAACACTTCCCTTGGTAATTTATGCCAATTCCTTACTATCTGATCTACCAAAAAAAAAAAGTATACATATATATATATATAAACCAGTATCTTTCCTCACAGACATTTCTGATATAATTGTATATCAACCTCTCCAGTAATTTATCTACCACTGATATCAAACTAATCTGCCTGAAATTTTCGGCCCCGTATGCCGCCCAACCATTATAGCAGGTACTATGATTGTACTTATTCAGTCTAAATATTATTACAGGAAAAATCAGAATGCCAATTCCATATATCTTTCATACATCTGTAATTATATTATTCAAACCAATCCTTTTAAGGTTTCTTATTGTCTTCACAATACTCACGTGATCTATTTTATTAGACTCATTTCTACTTAAATGGAGACTCCTTCTTTGATTTACGCCATTCCACCCCTGAACAACAGTCCTTATGATCTCATTAAACCAGTTACTTAATATATTTGCCCAATTCAGGTCTTCAATAAATTCTTCTCCATCCTGATCTATAATTGGTGAACACATTCCTGTCCCTCAAGTTTTCTCACAGAAAGAGAGAAATTTCTACATGCATCAGTCGTCTTCCTAGACCCTAATATTTTTCATATACCCATCTTTAAATTCCCTCTTTGCTGGTATTTTCCTTGTTCAGTTGTTTAAAAAAGGGTAATGAACTGTCCACTCAAGATAGATCAACAATGTAGTTTACTTGCACTTCCAAGGTGTCATATAACCTAAATTTTGCTAATAAATGATCAAAATTAGTTTAAAGAGTTGCGAGCTAGTATTAATCCAATAGTAAAGAAGGTTTAAAATCATTTTCTTGCAGTTTTCAAGTGATAAGGTAAGAGTAAACGGTAAAATTCGATAAGTAGTGCATAGAAAGAAAAAGATGACCATGAATACAATCTGACACTCGATTTCAGGCACAAGGGTATGGGAAGATTCTCTTTTTTAGGTAAGGGTGTCAGGTATTGGAACAAGTTACCAAGGGAAATGATGAATAATTTACTAAAAACTTTGAAACAATTTAAAGTTAAAATTTGTAGAGGGTAAATGTAGGTGGGTGCAGGAAAGGGGGGAAGATGGGCGTGTAGGGAAATTGCTATAGGAGCGAGTACTCCATTGCAATTAAATTAAAATTCAATTTTATTATAATGATTTGTAAACATTGGCAATGTATAGAAAATTTCTTAGTTTTGAATAGAAAACCTTACATTCATGTTCAGAGATGCAGTAAGTCATAAAGATTAAAATGATGTGGGGCACTTTAGGGGTATAAAATTGTACTGAAGAGATATTTGATTTTGAAGTTGAACCTCACACATTTTTTTAAAAAACTAGGAAATAACAGTTAAATAATTTCCAAGTTCAGAGTTTTCAAGCTACTGAAAAGATTTATAGTACAAAAGATGTTTCAGATTTTAAACTGCATTATATAAAAATTTAGAGTCAGTGGCTAAATAACATTTTGGTAGGAAATGGTGATTTTGGGAGGAAAACTTAGTTTTCATGTAGAATAATTCAGCTAGATAAAGAAGGGAAAGTATATTTAAGATAAAGGGGAATTTTTTCTGAGCATGATGAGTAAGTTTTTGTACTTTGGCCAGAATACGAAAAAGTAAATTAAAAATAAATATAGAAAAATAGTGATAGTCACTTGTGATATTTGAACTAAGGTTTTCAATGGGAAAATTGAAACTTTAGGAAGGAGATTAGTTAGTGGCTACACATATTATATAGAAAAATGTATGTAGAGACGTTTAAAACATATTTTAACTCTGTAGCATCAATATTTTGGGCGACGTAGGAAGTAGTAAGTTAGAACTAATACAAATTGTTGAACTGCACTAAGATAGAAAATAGTAAACTAGCTGGTTTATATACCAAAAGATCGGGAAGCAGTAGAAGATGATTTTAAAATAAGAATCAACACCATAGCTTGCATATTGAACACGTGAGAGAAAATTTTAGGTTCCGCCACTTAAATAATATTTTAAAGATAAACCACTAAAGCTAGAGAAATCTTTATAAGGATTTGTTTTAACATTTAGGGAATGGGTTTCCTACCACAAAAATTTCAAGGAGATCAGAGGAAAAATAATGTTTCTTTCTATACTTCTATTCACTCGTCAGATTTACATAGCTATTTAACTATCATCATTCTATCCAGTTTTTCACTTTGCTGCTCTCCTTCACTCGTCTTCATGCCCATGTAGTTTCTATTTCCCTTGATGTTATCTATGATTTTGTACCCAGAAAAACTGCAAAATCTACCAGGTGTCCTATAGACTCCTGAAACCCATGGAGGGGGCAGTTGTTTGAAGGCATTTGGACAGATAGGTTGTGGCTGATCGCTGCCCATTTGGTGCGAGGAGAGTAGAAGAACCGGGAAGTTCATAGACAGGCGCGAGTCTAGCATGACGGCCATGTTGGGCTGATGACAACAGATAGTGGGGAAGTGATTTACCCCGATGTAATTGAACTTTATTCAGTTAGGGGTTCATCTGGAATTGCTTGCAGCTTGTATCGGGGTTTATACGTGCAATTGTTTATTTCGGAAAAGAAGTTGATGCCGTAAATTTGGTTACCATACGATGTAATAATTTTCGAAGAATATATAGTGTGAACATTTCATAAAAGTCTACAGTGAACATTACACCTTCACCTACTGAGGTTTTCAGTTGGATGGCGACAGCAAGACAGTATATTGGGCCACAGTTTAGTGTAAGCTGTTATGCACATACCCCCCATAACAGAGTTTGCTAACAAAGATGCTTTTGTCACAGGGATCTCAAGAAGCATTTCCTATTCTCTTTATTATTTACCCTTACCATTCTTTCTATACTGCTATTCACTCGTCAGATTTACATAACTATTTAATTATCATCGTTCTACCCCAGTTTTTCACATTGCTGCTCTCCTTCACTCGTCTTCATGTCCATGTAGTTCCTATTTCCCTCGATGTTATCTATGATTTTGTACCTCCTTCTTCCTCTCTCTCCACACAAACTTGTTCTTCCCAAGCATCTGTTATAAAGCACTCCCCTCTCAACAAATATTCTATCCACTACTTTTTTTTTCTCTCTTATAAATTGCAGTAGTTCTCTCCTCTCACCAATCCTTTCCAGCACTTCAACATTACTCACCTTTTCTATCCTGCTCATCCTCTCCATTCTCCTCTACATCCACATGCTCCTATCCGTTTTTCAACCTCTCGTCCCAATGTACACCTCTACCCCATATAGTGTCACACTCCACACAAAACCTTCACAAAATCATTTCATCAGTGCTTTGCATACTTTTCCAGTTAATAATCTCTTTCCCCCTATTAAATTCTTCCTTCATTACAACAATATAAGTATTCACCTCTTGGTGGCATCTCAAGTCCTCAGCGATTGTACTTTCCAAGATATATGAAGGCTTTTACTTGACAGATATTAGCGTGTTCTATCTTAATATTTACATTTCCTTTCTTTACTGATCACCATATTCAGTTTTTGCTGCATTGATTCTTATTCTATACTCTTCACAAGCTTTATTTAGAGCTTTCTACATTTTGTTTTGAGTTCATTCATCGTCATATTTAATACATTCTATTCTCTTGCCACCAATACACACTTTTTCCAATAACCACCTCCAGTTACAAGTTGAACAATAAGGGGGAAAGGCAACAACCTTGTCTAATGCCCCTACCAGTGCCGCTTTCTCCTGACATTTCATTTCCAATCTTTATTCTTACTTTCTGCTGTAGATATAGGTTCCGTAGTGGCATTCTTTTCTTCCAGTATACTGCTTTCCACCTCAAGATATCCACCAGCTTTTTCATTTGCACCCTATCACAGACTTTTTCCAGGTCAATAAAGATGACAGATTTATCTTCCTTTCTCAATATATCCTTCCCTGTTATTCTTAAAAGGGCCAATAGCATCTCTTGTTCCATTTCCTATCCTGAATTCAAACTATTCTTCTCTAACCCATCTAACTTCCCACAGAACCTTCCATTCGGTATTTTCTCAACAATATTTCAACTGCATGTGAAATTAGACTGCTCTTCACATTTATTTATATTCCTTTTCTTCTAAATTGGTATCATTACCACTGTGAAAAAATCACCCAACCATTTCCCTTTGTCGCATATCTCATTACAAAAGTAGATCATCTCCAACCTTCATCTGTTTCTTAAACTCTTCAACAATTTTGCTGGCAAATTCCTCCTTCCCTGTTTCTTGTGAAATGAGGCCCCAGTCTGGCTACCGGCTTAGCGGAGTTATAACTATTCCATTGGGGAAAAAAATTAAACTTAGTAACAAGGCTTCGAGAAATTATGAGAATAATATAAAAAACAAAATACCATGACACTCTGCAACTTTTTTTGTAACAGAAAGGTTTTTTTTAACAGTTTATTACACCTGCAGTACACTAGTTACTAAATATAACAATTCCTTTTTTAAAAAAATCTGTTTGGATTCAGTATTTACCAGAAGTGAAATCACTCCATTTTATGACTAGAGTGAACAACAAACAATTCTATTGGGTTAAATTTTAGATTTCAGTATTTTTAAGAATTCCAATTAAAAATATAATATCATCTAATAAGATCAGAGATGCTATTAACAATTAAAGCATACACAATAAATAACAAGATATAAATAATAAGAGTTAATAAATGCAAATGTTGGTAATAAGGCAACTGACCACGAGTAATAATCACAAACAACAACAACAAAATAATTATCCACTGACTATACAAGATGATCTGGGCAGTGCAAATAAAGTAAACTGTGGACAATTCCACATATTTGGTTCTAAAATGTGTAAAAGAATATTGCTTGGACATTGATATTTAAACTTTTTAAAGTTATTTTGAACCCGCTCTCATCGAAAAGCAAAGAATAAGGGCAAAACAGTTTTGATAACAATGTTGATATCAAAACCTTCCCATCCCATAAAGCCTACTCTCACCCCCCCCCCCCCCCCCCCCCATTCTTCCCAAACCAAAATCCTAGCACCTCCCAAACCAAAATCCTGGATCCACCCCTTTACATGAAACAATCTTTTCAGTATAGGAAATGAGGCTTTACGTCAGATAAACCATTCAAACAAGGAGTAATTTCAGTACCAGTGTGTATAGCACACTTTTTCTAAATTGCTAACCAATTTTAGTTGTTGCAGTCTTTTTTCAGATTGTGTTTGTGTCCTCTATCATCGGAGGATTCATAATTGCATGAAGCAACAATTGCATAAATTGGACACATACTAGAAACGTTTTAATTTGAAAGGAACAAGAAATTAAGGATGCATTTCAGATTTTTTTTCTTTGAATAGTTGTTTCAGATTAGATTCTGTAACATAGCACCATATATACATACACTGTCATAGTGAAAGTTGCTACTGAAACTATTTTAGAATTTAAGACCATGAAACACGAAATAACAAAGTTATTTGAAAAGAAAGAGGGGGAAAAATGGTTTTTCCCCAGAAGGTTGAAGAATCACGATCAGAACAATTATTGTAAAAATTGTTGATATAAATGAAACAACTGTACTGTACTTTTATTGTTGTTTAAATTAAAACACCAATCTGCTAGATTGTTTTAATACAATAAGAAAAGGCTGAAACATATAAGGGAAAGTCTTTCAGTTTCATTAAAAATTGTCACACATATAAGTAAAATATCACTCTATAAAAAATTGGTGTAATGACTAGAACCAACATGCCTGACTAAAAAAAAAAAAAAAAAAAATTTAACCACACAACTAAGAGAGTTATATATGTTTTTGATGAGATTAATGATGAATATCTAAGAATTTTAGAAGATTTAGAGAAGGGATGAAAACGATCTTTGACAGTTAACAAAACAAATGAGAGCTATTTACTTATATCAGAAAATAATCTTTAGTTCCATGGCAGATTACCTAAGTTAATTCAAGAAAACTGATATTTATCAGTTTAGGCAGATTAAAAGAATTTGGTTGAAAAGATTTACTTGCTGCACCTGATACCATATTTTAACAGTAACAACAAAATTTCAAACATGTAAAATGTATTATCAAAAAATATAACAGTTTTAACAGTCGAAACCCTGAAACTACCACGACTTTATTAAGGTTGGAAAATGCATCACATTACATTTCTTACTGCTTCAGCAAAAAATAAATACCTGTAGCCTGAGTGTTGCACCCAGGTATACATAAGACAGATAGTGTTATATTGCACCAAAATATTACGAACATTAATACATTTTATTGCTATCTGAACCAAATGTAGAATAAAATTTAATTAACAATCAATCAAATAAGTTAAGAATACTGTGTCAAAGTGTAATTAAATACACACACTGACTATTAGGTAACTTCTCTCAGGACCAGAACAAAATCAAATTTACTAAAACAATATTTCACAAAATTACAATTATTTTATGACACAGCTTATATTATTAACACAAATCACAGCATGTTAATTTTGTGCTACAATATGCACAAAATGTCTCTTATATAGCCATATTTCTATAAAAGGTGAAAGACATATTTTCTGTGAAACACATTTGATGTGTATAAAATAATTGATCACAATTGTTGTAATCTCTCAAACATAACAATGATCTTTTCCCAGACACTACAAAACTGCTAAATCTGTAACTCTTAAAGACATCCTACAGCCATACATGCAGATTTTTGCTACATCATAGCCAATGTTTATGATGGTTGATGGTTTTATGGTTTTATAGATCAAACAACAGACACTGGAAATTTCTAAAAAAAAAAAATCAACTCAGTCTGTACAAATGCTGACAGATGCAATCATTGGTGTATGAAAACCTTTCTAAACATGTTAATATTCATGACTGTAGGTGATCTTTCCTGCATCTTTTTTCCCCCAATGCAGTAACAAGCTACATGCCAGGAGAACAGACACATCAAACAGACAGCATGGAGGGTTCTTCCAGTCCATCACGCACAGCAGTAAGAAACTCAGAAGCTAGGAATTCGTCAATGGCACGATTATCGTAAGACAAAGTCACTGTCATTTTTGTCAGAGGTTTGCCTTGTTCATCTGCAATTAAAAAAAAAGAAAACAAAAAAAACTATAATTTTAACCATAATCCACAATCTCACTCTCTCTTTCAGAACACCTTAACAAGAAGATAAAGATACTGTATGTAACAGGTTAATGATATTTCCCCATTGAGGTAATTTAGGAATGGTTCAGAAGAGTCTGTGGGTAGTGCAGTTTTTTTAAATACAGTGGCAACATTTCAAAGGAAGAATTTAGTTAATGGTGAAAGTGAAAATGCTGTTACGCACTGAAAATATTATAGGATAGGGAAAAATAACCTTTCATCACAGATGAAGGCAGGAGGGCCAGATGAACACAAGGACACACACACACACAAATACAATACACAATATTGTGGTTTGCAACCTTAATCATGTCTCAGGTGAGACATATGGCAGGGGGAAGATGTGTACAAATCGGGACCAATGTATAGTAGGTTCCCCTTTGCCTTCCCCCAAGATGGAAGTTTATGCACATGTTACTGATTTGTGTGGATGACTGATCTGTGTATGTTGGCTACAGAGTGCCATTTTACTTGAAGAATTAGGAGTAGTGCAAGGAAGCAAAGAGACGGTCATGTTTACACGCTGGAACTTGATTTCAGGTATAAAAGAGTTGGAACAATTTCTTTCATAGGCTAGGGAGTAAGGGTTGGAATAAATAATCAAGAGAAATGCTAAAAAAATTACTAAAACAATTTAAAATTAAACTTTGTAAAGGGCATAAAGAATATTTTTTTATGCAAGAGCACACAAAATGTTATATGTTGTTATAGTACATTTTCTTTAAAAAAATAATTAATGTGGTCCAATATATGTAATTAAAAACAGGATTCTATTTTGACTGAATTTTAATCAAATACTTTTAAAAATTATTCTCTATGGTTTGATGCAATCAGCAACTGATTAAATCAGAAAATAGAAGAGAAATAAAACACCTGCAGTTTTGAGCAGAATGTATACATTTTTGCAGAGACACATACAATCACTTTGCAAAAGTAAAGTAAACAAGAGTCTAGCTAAAACATTTAACACCAGCACTTACTTATAAACTGTCTTCCCGCACCAACTGCAAGAATGGCACATTGAGGAGGGTTGATAATTGCTGAGAATTCATGAACACCAAACATCCCAAGATTAGATACACTATAAAAGAGAAACAAACATGCTATTGTTAAGAGTGGCAATGATAATGAAAGGTGGATTTGATAATTATCTCACACTACTAATCTTTTTCTTATACCTTAATATTATTGTAATGAATAAATTGAGAGGAATTGGGGGAGGGGGATTCAAAACATTAAAGACATATTTTATAAAAGCATCTGAAATAATACAGACATTGTAGACATAAGAAATCTGTGAAATTATTCTGATATACATACTTTTATAGCAAAATGTTATTTTCTTTGAGAGTATGTACCATAATTAAAACAGTTGTAGATGCATTAAAAGTCATTAATTGGATATTATCTACTCCACATTTTGAATCAATACCTGGAAAGGTGAATGGCTTGATGGACATTTAAAGTCTGAATGATGACAGAAACCAGTGGTGCTACGAACAATAACCTGTCTGGCAGAGAGGACTCTGTGTTACACATCATCTAATGGTGCAGCAAGTCAACAAACATTCATCCCATACTGTATTCTACATAAAATTACAACATTTAAGTGACTGATTTTAGTGTATTCAAATATGTCCTCATTGCTCCATCAAACACAAATATGCTTTATGCAACTGCAAACTGACATTTTTTTTATTCACTTCTTATATTACACAGGTTGGATTGTCACAAAGTGCAAACAGACTTTAAGGTGGTAATTCTATTCTGGATATTAAATAAATGTTGACACCATAGTACACACTAAAGGCAAAATCCTATGGAACCAGTCACATTGTGGGCTGACCAGGCCACTAACAGTTGACCTCATGCGGTACTGAGAGGAGACCACCTAAGCTATGAAACACTCGGACAGTTTTATAAACAGTGTAAACTGACAGTAATAGTTTTATAATCAGAACATGTGCCTTAACATCTGGTTCAGCATTTTCATATTTTTGCAAGATCATTAAGCAATAATTTCAAATGGATGCTCTTAGCAATTGTCAAGCGACAAAATACGTGCCAGCTGCCTAATACCAGCCGGCAGAATGTGGATGTGCAAAAACCATCTCTACCTACAAGAATGGTCTGAATATTTAAGCCTCTGTATATTTGAATGGGTGGTAATTTATGTGATAGTTTGTCACACACATCTCATACAAGCTTTCTCCTAATTTTAATGGCATTTGTGGGGGGAGGGGGGGGGGAAGGGACCAAGAGGGCTCCTCCCACCATGCTACAAATCTACCGAGTCCAAGACAAGTGTGGCAAGGGCATCCAGTGAAAGCCACCAGCTTCTCGGTGATCCAAGAAGATCATTTCTCCAGTTAGAATTGGCCGTGAGACACCAGTGTGACTGTATTACTCAAGATGTGAGGGAATCAGTTTGCTCTACTATGGTGGGCAGATAGACGCCACCACTGCTATCTTCTACGAGGTCCATAACTGGAATCAACAGCATGTCACCCCATATAAAAGTGATAGGGCAGTGTGTTACATGCAGCCTGCCACTGTTTGTAGTATTTAATAATTAAAATAATTACTTTTATTCCCCACAAAATGCTACCACACAAAGGGATGACAAAAAGACATCCGCAGGTCCTGCAGCAACAAGCCGGTATAGTCATTCAGGCTTCCATGACAACTGCTACAACTGCAATTACATTTTATTTGCTCCAGCATGTCACTGGTCTATTTGTAAAAAGAAAAAGAGAGAAAAAACTGTAGTCTTCTCCTATAAAACACAGCAGTGTATTGTGTAGTGGCATGTTGAGCATGCAAGAAGTTTTCACTTGGGCCAGAAAGACAATACACAGTGGCTGAACAGTGTCCAAGAGGAACATACCTTTAAATTCGAAGAAATAGAGATTTCTGGGACAGCATAACAACAGAAACTGTTGATATCAGAACAACTGATTCTTTAGTCAATAGAAACACTGGATACCAGTTGAAGCAGTTACACATCAGTAAGGAATAGAAGAGTGGATGAGATCATCGTGCTTGTTCAGCTTATTTCTTCCACCATTGCCACGGCAACATTAAAACAAACATTTAATACAGTTGGTTTAAAATGAAGGCAGAGATGGACTCTCTCAAATCGTACCTTGAATGTGACATTTATATGCAGCTGGAAGCCCAAGAACATTTTATTTACTTACAGTGCTGTGAAAAGCTTCATTCTTAAATTAACAAGGATCTTTGGAAACAATATTCAAATTTAGTAATTAATTCAGATATGAGGGGTTGCAATTAACAACACGTGCAGTTCTAGGATGCCCTTCCTGTTTCTTACCCATTATCTTGGTTCCAAGGCTCATGGTTTCCCCAATCGCTCCTTTCATTCATTGCTAGCAGAAGGTCAAATACGTATTTATATGAAACCTTTTAACAGGGAGTGTTTTAACAGAATAAAATTTAATTTGCACATTAGACTGTAGCTATGGATCGTATTTGAAGTCAATATTTCATCTGGTATTAACATATAGAGAGAGTGAGAGATCACTGAATACCAAAAGCATGAATTGTAGATACAACATAAATGGTCAAGGAGAATGGATAGATAGTTGAGAAGCTTGGAGAAATTGGTGCAGAAGATTTTTTTTTTTTTGTTTTTATACCACCTCCACATTGGGGTAATCAGAGTTAGGTGATTATGAGGGTCAATGAATGCAAATGAATTTGGCCATGGCCTTTTAAAGGATTGAGCTTCAGTGATTTCAGGAAACCATGTAAAGCTGAAAAGTAGAAGGGTGGATGGGGATTTAAATGCACATCCCCCAGCTGGAGAGGCAAGCAGAATGGAAGAAAGATTGGACAAAGGTGATGACAGAGAGATGTTGGAAAGAGAGGAAAATGGAGAGACTTTAGTGCAAAACAGACTTGGCCAGTGGCTCTAAACTCTGGATGATGATTTCGTACCACATTTTATTTATTTATTTATTTCGTATCAGAAACATACAGTTACACAATCACAATCATCAAATTATAATCGACCAGAACTTGGCCACTTCCAGTGCATTTTCTGAGGCATCATACAGTTCAGCTGCCGAGCAGGATGCTGGACACAGTTGACACTGGAGCATGTGCTGGACAGTCTGGTCTTCACCGCAGTCGCACTTGATATCATTGATCTCAGCATAGCCCCATCTTGCTAAATTCACTTTGCATCTGCCCACTCCTGATCTCAGCCTATTCAAAGATTTCCACATCAACCATCCCTTGTCATAACCAGGTGGCAAAGATTCAGACACTCTTCCCCAGCCATGCGGAAGGGGGGCCTTAGCTTCCCATAGTTGTAACCTGGCTTCTTCAGTTGTCGTTGTAAGTTCTTGAGATATTCTTAGGAAACTTTTTCTGGATTTCAGTCTTTGCCTATGAGGGATATGCCCATATAGTGGATGAGATTTTTCATGGTTCACTTTCCTCCTTTCCTTGTTCACTGCTATTTCCCTTCGAACAGAAGGTGGCGCTGTTCCTGCGAGACGGTGGAGCCATTCGACTGGAGTTGGTTTTAAGCAGCCTGTTATGGTTCTGCACGTGTCATTAAGTGCAATTTCTATTTGTTTGGCATGGGTTGAACTGTGCCATACGGGACAGGCATACTCTGCATTGAAAACAGTAGACAGGAGCCAGACATTTGACACACATGAAAATTAACCAGTGTAAGCATTGTTTGCAGCATTGGTAAAGTTCATGGGAGGAGGGCAGCAGCAACAAAAACCACAAACACAAACACAGAAAACATAGTATTTTGGGCTATGTCCTACTTCATGAAATTAGAAATATGTGACTGAGCTCATGCAGGCACCCACAGTCAACACAACCACATGAGTGGTGGTTTCAGTCGTTAAAATCAGAGTGGAGGTTGTGGGGGAGCAAAGACAGTATCAATGGAAATATCAACTGTGAGAAGGAATTTTTGTTTTGTTTCTAAAGAATTTTTTGTCAGTGTTGCCCTCATCCCACCAAATTTGGTGATTGATGGATGATAGATATTTCCTTTCCATATTAACATCACTTCACAGCATTACTTCCTACTTCCTTGTTGTTACAAATAAACTCATAAATATGATGTTCTTGGCCTAAAAATTTGTTGTTCTATGTGTTTGTCCCATGTCTGTATTCATCATCAAACTGTATTTATTTTCTCTACATGTTCACTTTTCTTTTTTATGATTTCTTAATTCACATTATATTTTATCTTAATTAAAAAAAAAATCTTTTCCAAGAATTTTTAAACAATACTGAACAGACTAATTTATCATGCAGAATCTAGAAAAGACAGATTGACTTGGCCAAAAATCATGCAAATTAATTATTCATCAGAAGTGTCAGTTAAGCTATAGTAAACAATTTTCAACTTTTTTGTAGCACAAATACAATTATTTGTAAAAACTTACGTGAAACTCCCTCCCTGAAATTCCTGAGGCTGCAATTTTCCTGCCTTTGCTTTTTCTGCCAATGCTTTAACATCAGCTGCAATCGCTTGCAAGCCTTTACATGAAGCATTCTTCACAATAGGTGTAATCAAGCCACTCTCTGTAGCAACTGCTACACATATATCCACTGAAGAAACAGGGACAATCTGTAGTATGAATTATGCAATAAATAAGCACACTGCTTTTCTGCTAGAGCCAGGTGCAAAACAACAAGTATATATACCAGCAGAGTAAAGATGACAATTCATTTTAAAAGAAACAACTGGAAAAATAATAAATGATAGAGAAAGAAAATACATCACTCACCACACTTCATGGCATAGGGCCGCAACAAACAGATAATAATATTTTGGTTTAAAACTGTAATCATGTAGAGAGATGAAACACATGGCAAGTACACGCTTGGGTGGCAAATTTCCTAGTCACCTAATTACTCCCATTCTTATTATTATGTTATTATTATCTATACCTATAAAATGTCAATCTTGGCCACAATGTGGCGATTTCCATCACACTCTGACGTCACGCTTCCCGCCTCCACTGCCCAACCAACAAGGTTATGCATGTTGTTTAATGATAGTTCTATTTAACTAAGCATTCATGAGTAAATGAACTGCCAGCATATTAAAAGAAAAGTATTTTGAAAAAATCGATAAATTAATTATTAGTTGCTTTTTCTTTATTAAAATTAATTCAGTGTAGATTTTTCATATACTCTCTGTATAGTGATACCACTGTAACAATAAGCTAAGAAATATCTATAGTACATTATATTCAAGATTATGAGCATTATTTGATGAAAATTGAACTTAGCAAAGAAATAAATTGACGGACTTACAAGATATTTATATTCGATACAGATATTTTAAGTCACTGTTATAATATAGTTGAAGAAATGATTTGCTGAAACACTGAAATAAAAGTATGTACATCATTTAAATTACAATATTAATTATTAGTTGCTTTTATTACTGATGTCACTATATCAGCCACATGTAAATATTTCCAGTGGGTCAAATTTAGATCGCATATAAAGGGAATGTATTCGTACATGGGTAATAGACTCTATGAATTCTGAACAGCAATATTAGTAGAATTTGTGGTAATGTCAAAATGCAGACAGGACCAGAATGACAACTGACACAATTCCCAATGAATTTAGTTTTATAAATAATTTGAGCTGCTTTCATAAGCTCTGAGTTACTGAAGTTATTATTATACAGATGGAAATAGTTGCCTATATATCATGCTGAATGAAACCTGGAGCAGAAATAAAACTAATATCACGCGTTATTCCTAATTTATTTTTAATTTCATTGGTTCCCTAAATTCAGCAGAAGTTCCATCTGTATTGCTGTGTAAACTACAACCAAAATATTCACAAATTATGAGCATTACATAACAACAGTTCTATTTATTTAGCCAACCGCAACGAAATGAATTGCCAGAATATTCCTTTCACCCATCATTTTTGATGGAATTAGAGGCTTGTCTTAAATAGTTTGTGTGTTAATTCCTTCATCCATCTACTATTGTCATTTAGAAATTTTAACTTTAAATTCCTTCAGCATCTTTTATAAATTATGCATTACTTCCCTTATTAATTTATTTCAATTCCTGATACCCGGAACAAGATTTTTCAAGAAAAATGCACAATTTGACACTTCAACACTGCTACAAACAGTCCTTCAGCTTCACAGTGGAATGTTATTCATGTAATTCTGTCATCGTGATTCAGCAAAAGCCTTTCAAAGGAGAGGTCCATACAAACAATTTGTCAAGTGAAAAATCACCCTCTTCTAGCCAAGAATTTCCAGATCAGCTTTTAGAATGGTGTGAGAGATAATGGGGTGGGGAAGTAGATTTTATAAACATTTTACAAACGAAGAGTACAACACTCAACACCAGAGAATTAGTTGAAAATAGTCAGGGTGAATGCAATGCTTGACAAAAAGGGGAGAAAGAATGTAAGGAAATGAAGGAATGTGTTACTACCAATTGCAAGAGGAAGCAAAGGGATTTGTTATTGATGTTTTTATTTTTCTTTGCATGTACTCTCCAACTGTTGCAGAGACATGAGTGTTACAATCTGCTAATTGGCACCTTCTTTTGCACCAAGGCAGAGTTTTGCAAGATGATGTTGGTGAAGATGGGAAGAACATGAGCAGAAATAATTTGCTTTTGGAACTTCGAGGAAAGAAACTTGTGACTAGGACAGCAAAAAAAAAAAAAAAAAAAAAAAAAAAAAAAAAAAAAAAAACACTACACTTGAACTGGTGGTCTCCAAAATTGAAGCTCAGCAGTTGTAGCAATTTAAAAGTCATGAACATATAAAGTAACAACATTTTTTAAATGTGTTCTCACCTAAGTGAATTATGGCAGATAGTAACAGAGGCCGACTATTCATCTACAGTGTTGTGTTATAATTCATGGTTTGACTATCCAGCAACCAGCAATGCAGTACCCAGGTGCTGAGAATAAAGTAAATTTTTCATAAACAATTTTGCAGCAATGTGTTTCAAGTGGTTCAATCTGAAGTGCCCAATAGAGAGAACTGTGGTGATTAAGAGTCAGCAATTTTTTTTTAACTCACTATTTTTTTAGCTTGCCCACTGGAGTGGACAATGTATTTTAGTTTGTTTGAACAAATTTAAAACATTATTGTGTTTGAAGATCACATAACTTGTTTAATCATGTTTCAACTTGTTAGTTGTTCTCATATAATATCAACTATGTTTCATGACATGATATGTACACTTCTGTGCTTCATGTAACTGTTATATTTGACTAGCTGACCCGGCAATGCTTCACTATTGCTGGACTTGAGTAGGCACATAGATTAAATGAAAAAATATTTACAATTAAATTTTAAACTGCTGTTTCATTCATTTTCAGTTGGAAAGGGTGAGAGGGGATGCGCTTTGGAAAACATATGCAGGCAGTATTTTTCTGTTTGTTTCAAAGTATAAGTGTGCAAATTCCCATTGAAATCATATGAAATACGTGATTTTGTCTAAATTATGGGGAGGAGGGATGGGTTTTTGTAATTTTTTTGACAGGAACCATTTTCGACATCCCCTCGACAATTCACCATAGCTTCGCCGTAATCGGACGAACGGTTTGCGGGTTTGTTTAAATTATGGGGTGTTATGGGGAAGAGGGGGCAATTAAGGTGGTGGAAAGAGATGAGAGGGATTGGGTTTTTGTGAAATTAATGTGTACAGTATTTCTCTCTCTTTTTTAAACTATAAGTGTACAAATTCTTATCTAAATCGGATAAAAAATGTGGTTTGCCTAATTCATGGGGTGAAAACGTAATGGGGTTGGAAGGGGGAGAGGGGATGAATATTCGGAAACCATACGTAAGCACTTTTTTCTGTTTGTTTTAAAGTGTAAGTGTACAAATTCTTATCTAAATCGGATAAAAAATGTGGTATTGCCTAAATTATGGGGTAAAAATGTAATGGCGTTGGAAATGGGGAGAGGGGATGAATATTCGGAAACCAAACGTAGGCCGTATTTTTCTGTTTGTTTTAAAGTATAAGTGTACAAATTCTTATCTAAATCAGATAAAAAATGTGGTTTGCCTAAATTATGGGGTAAAAAGGGGGAGAGGGGATGAATATTCGGAAACCAAACGTAGGCAGTATTTTTCTGTTTGTTTTAAAGTATAAGTGTACAAATTCTTATCTAAATCGGATAAAAAATGTGGTTTGCCTAAATTATGGGGTAAAAACGTAATGGGGGTGGAAAGGGGGAGAGGGGATGAATATTCGGAAACCATATGTTGGCAGTATTTTTCTGTTTGTTGTAAAGTATAAGTGTACAAATTCTTATCTAAATCGGATAAAAAATGTGGTTTTGCCTAAATTATGGAGTGAAAAAATTATGGGGGTGGAAGGGGGACAGGGGATTAATATTCGTAATCCGTATGTAGGCAGTATTTTTATGTTTGTTTTATAGTATGAGTGTACAAATTCCTATCTAAATTGGATAAAAAATGTGGTTTTGCCTAAATTATGGGGTGTTATGGGGAATAGGGGGTGACATTTTGGAATTTTTTTTCACAGGAACCTTCGGAGACGCACACTCGAAAACTCTCCAAAGTTTCATTGCAATATGATAAATGGTATAGGAATGCATAGAAGACGAACAAACAAACATTGATTTTTATATATAAAAAATAATAATAATATAAGAAGATTTCCATTTGATTGTGTACATTTCAAGTAAAAGAAAGATACCTCACCAGTTTCTCCCAACATGTCGCTTTCAGACAACTATCTGTCTCGCTACCATTTCCATGCCTCACATCTCGCCAGACTTAACTCCCACATACTGTTTCTTCAGTCTTGCCTCTCTTTAAATATTCCAGCCAATGGTTTAACAATAAAACTCCCAGTTTCAGGTTGCACCAACAAATGCACCCATCCCTTCACGCCTTCCGTTTCACACAATCCCTTACCCTCACCCATCTGGTTCACCAACAGTATGTTCACATGGCTCACCAACATTCCATCCACCTTGTCTCTCTCCATGAAATCACCTCATACACTGTATGAAACAAATCCTGTCACATTGTAGACAGTTGCAAGCCCAACATGCACAAAAACACCTGCGCAAGCTATCAGTGCTTGTCAGGAGCTATTTAACTCTAGACTTGTGCCTCCTCTATCAACACCCCACTCCCAGACACCACACACCCACTGCTCCCCTAATTGCCAGAACTCCTTGTTTTGCTCACCTCCTCAACCTTCCCCACCCAGACCCTCTACCACCTGTCCCAAAAGCCCCTGTGCCTCCCTCAGTTAAACCCCAACAGTCAGTGATTAATCTTTCCTCCACTCCCACATCAGAACCCCAGATATCAGTTCTATCCAACCCCCAAGTTTGGGGATCATACTGCATTTGTCCAAGATTCATTAGCCTTCTGCCACTCCTTGCGTTGGTGATATCATTTTGCCACCACAGGAGCAAACAACATTCAGCAGAATGAAATTTAGTCCAGCTTACAACAATTTAAACCTTCATCTCCACTGGATCCACCCCAACTCCCACAAAATCATCCACTTATTCTGTTCCAAGAGTTCCTCACCTCCACGCTGTCTTCAGCCACTTTGCTAAAGTCCGTTCCACACTTCAAAAATCTCAAAACATGGAAACTCGAGCCATAAAAGAACTATCCAGAAACCACAACATTATCATCCTCCCTGCTGATAAGGGCTCAACCACAGTAGTGATGGACCGCAATCACTATGAGGCTGAGGCCCTGAGGCAACTGTCTGACACAAACACCTACCTACCACACCCTACAGATCCCACCACCTCCATCTGTCCATTCCTGGACTTGCAGGGCCCCTTACAAGGTCTCTCTTCCCAGTCCATCTCGCTCATAACTCCCCATAATCCTCGTACACCCACCCTGTACCTCCTTCCCAAAATCCACAAGGTTGGCGATCCGGGGCGGCCTATAGTTGCAGCATATGGGTCTCCCACTGAACGGATTTCAGCCTTGGTGGACCAGCATCTCCAACCCTTTGTACAGAGTCTTCCCTCCTATGTCAAAGATATCCCACACTTCCTTGAACATCTAGCCACAGGCCACACACCTCTACCTCCAGACTCTTTCCTAGTCTCCTCTATACCAACATTCCACACTGACAGGACCTCAGTGACCTGGAACACTTCCTAGATCTGCGACCCCCACACAGCCGTGCTAGTACAAGCTTCCTTTCATCCTTGGCTCACCTAATCTGATCCAAAAACTTCTTCACCTTTAATTCCACAGTATATCACCAGATCTGGGGCACTGCTATGGGCAACCGTATGGCCCCTTCCTGTGCCAACTTGTTCCTTGGTCATCTGGAGGAACATTTCCTCAACCACACCCCTTTTAAACCCACTGTGCGGTTCAGATACATAGAAGATATATTTATGATCTGGACTCACAGTGAAAATCAATTCCTAGAATTCCTCCATTCCCTTAGCAATAGCCATTCCATTAATTCCACCTGGACCTACTCCTGTACACACATCACATTCCTCGATGTGGACATCCTGCTCAGGCAGGGTACCCTTCACACCTCTATCCACATCAAACCAACCAATCTACAGCAAAATCTACATTTCGACAGTTGCCACCCATTCCACACCAAACGTTTCCTCCCCAACAGCCTTGCTATCCGTGGTAAACGTATCTGTTCTGGTTCTGATTCTGAATCCCTCTCCCAGTACTCCCAGAACCTAACCCAAACCCTTATTTCCCACTTCTACCCAGCAGACCTTGTACAAATCAAATCACGCGTGCAATCACCCACTCTACACGTAACCACTCCCGCCTGGCACCTCTAGAGTCCAACCATAGCCTTATCTTTGTCACACAGTTCTCGCCTGGCCTCGAATCCATCAATCGAATCCTACAACAGGTGCATGACTTCCTTCGCTCCTTTCCAGATATGCACACACTCTTGCCAAAATTTCTGCCAACTGTCCCCCACACTTGTACATCAGAAACATCTTGGTTCACAAATACTCTCCATCCGACTCTCCTAAAACACCTTACGGATCTTTTCCGTGCAATAGACCTCACTGCAAAACCTGCAACATGCATCCTCCCACTACTACATACTGCAACCCTGTCACAAGGAAAACTTTCCCCATAACAGAACATGTCACATGCTCCACAACACACATATACCAGCTACCTAGCCGCCACTGCACTAGTTCCTATATAGGCACAACTTTCGACCAGAATTTATATCTCCCTATACCAGAACATGCTAACTAACACAAGTCCAACAGTCTCAATGACTGTTTCACTGTGAGAGCAATCAGAGTTTTCCCTGAAACCACCGCCGCTTTAGAACTTTGGAGATGGGAACTTGCATACCAAAATATCCTACATACCAGACACCCACCAAGCCTCAACCACTGATAAAATTCCTTTCTTTGACGCATCACTCAGTATTATTTTTAGTATTAGCATTATTGTCATTTACCTAATAACTTTTTTCTTCTTCTTCTTCGAAGTTTATCTATCTATATTTATTTCCCTAATTTTTGTTTTCGTTTCTACATTACGTACCTTTATGATATATTAATATTTCTATTATCTTCTGTGATATACATATTCATATATAACATCTCAGTCCCACTGCCATATCATTATTCCACTCAGTCATGTAGAAAACATCGGTGTGTGCACACCTCCCGAGCCACATGACTCATTCTCTTTAGCATGAATAAGGTTTAAAACCGAAATATTGTGTGTTCATGATATATGTCCTTCTCCCGTCGCTGCCTTCAACTTTGGTGAGTGATGAGTCATTTTTCCTTTCCTTGTAATTCATTTCAACTAAAAGTGATTGTTTTAGATATATTTTTTATGTCATATATATATATATATATAAAGATGAATGTATGTTTGTTTGTTAGTTTGTTTGTTCTTCATTCAAATCCACAGTTTTCATCCTATCTCGATGAAACTTTGCACACTTATCCTTTGAAACACGGAGAAAAATACTGTCTATATTTGGTTGAAAAATTATCTGTATAAATAATACATGTTGTCTCATAATTTCAAAATACTACTGAATGGTGATAGACAGATGCGTTGGATATAGACGTCTGTATACTAGGGTTGTTGCGGATGTCATCTTTGTGGATATGGTTGCGGATGCGGATGTTCAGAACTTGACGTCCACGGATGCGGATGTTTTGCGGATGCAGATGTGGAAAAATAAATTAATAATTATTTAGATTTTAATATTTTATCAAAAATAAATTAAAAATCAATCTATTTCATATTTAACATCTATTTCCATATAATACTGCCATATTGATTTATTTTTGCCTGATCTTTCAGCAACAAAAAATGTGAGATTATTTCACAAGTGAATTAAAATATTTACATAATTACGTACTCGTCTAAAAACCAGTCTTTATCATATGAACTTTACGGCATTCGTGGCTAGACTTATTCAAGCGTCAAGCACAAGGCCACGTCACAACGCATCTCCGCACTCGCTTTTTTGTGTTATAACTATACGCCTCGTTGACGTCGAGGTCATTAGAGGCGTGAAAAGATCGGGGTTTGGAATGGGAAGGAATTCGGTCATGGTCTTTTAATGGAAGCATTCGCCTGGAATGATTTGGGGAAATCATGGAAAACCCGAATCTGGATGTCCGGTCAGGAATTCGAACTGGTGTCCTCCCGAATGCGAAGCCAGAGCGTTACCGCCTACCCGCCACGCTCAGTTCCGTGCTCGCAACCCACCTTCTCACGGCTCCAGTGGTGCATTCACAGTACAATTTGTAGGACCTACGAGATCTGATTTTCGATAAAAGAACTCTTGATGGCCCGTGAAAACAGTTGCAGGTTCCTTTCGATTCACTCAATATTTTTTTAACAAAAAATAATAAGATTTCAATATTTTTTTAACAAAAAATAATAAGATTATTATACATTTTAATTTAAATACAGACTGCAAAGATTCTGTAAATTAATAATTATTTCATGTGATCTAAAAATTCCCGTCACAGTGTCTTATCAGGCGCGCAGTGCAACCTCTATCATTGTCACCTATTTTTAAAAGGAGACCTACAGATTAACGTGAAATTACGAACCACGGAGCGTCCCAGCATCTTAGCATTAACGAAATCAAACCTTTGACAGAGGTGACTGTCAATTTTAAGACATATGAAAATTGCTCTGAGACAAGGATTTGAACAAGGAACTTTCAGCACTCCAATCGTACGCCGTATCCATCTGAGTCAAAAGACAAATCTGGATGTATTAACAAATATTCAATCATAATAAAATCAACAT
Organism: Vandiemenella viatica; assembly: GCA_031002005.1. Taxonomy (NCBI): domain Eukaryota; kingdom Metazoa; phylum Arthropoda; class Insecta; order Orthoptera; family Morabidae; genus Vandiemenella; species Vandiemenella viatica. Next base: position 207,692,343 of record JARYHS010012519.1, on the reverse strand, counting down.
AATTTTTTTCTGTAGCATTTATTTTTGTTATCCCAAAACACAAATGTACTTTTATATGATTGAATACATATTTCTCAGTACTTCTAAATTCAGATGCTTGCGGCATGTGATTCGGGTATGAAAGGTCCCCGGTTCAAAATCCGGGTCTCGGATGCATTTTTTACAGGCCTTAAAAGTTAGGGGTGCAATGCGAGGCAAATCGTAGGTAGTCTTGCAATGCTGTAGGTGTACACTTTTTTACGTTATAATGATTCCTCAGGGGTTGTTCGCAGTCAGAGCGAGAGTGTGTGTGTGTGTGTGTGTGTGTGTGTGAACTGCAGTAATAATACTATAAATATGGAAGTAAGTCTCTGTATTTTTGTTACAGTTTTGACGACCAAATGGCTATATCGATGTTGATGAAAGTTGACAAGAAAATCTGTATGAAGGGCATAGGACATTTTCTCCAGTAGGTTTAATAGTTGTGGTCACGTAATTTCGAGACCTTATCGAATGATGACAAAAATATGTTGGAAACTGATTCTCTTCAAGAGACTGGTTCGACGGTAGAATGATATAGTGATAGCTTTCCTGACATATTATGCTGACTCGGTGTTATTTGGATCCAATACTTTGTTACCAACTACTTTCTATATTCAATTCTAGAAAAAAATTCTTAATCCACACGTACGAAGTTGCGGCTATGAGCTAATATATGAATAAATGATTGTGAATTAAAAATGAATGCTACAATGTAAATTTATCTCATTTCTTGAAAGAATAATCGTGATAACTGATAT
>JARYHS010012519.1:207644558-207690564 GCA_031002005.1 Vandiemenella viatica | reverse complement strand
TTTGATTAGACTTGCAACGAATAGTATATTCGGCCATACGCCGAATACCGAATATTCGGTAGACTTCCTGGCCGAATAGCCGAATATTCGGCAAAAGTATTCGGCCGGAGTGAACCAAAATCTGTATTACTGTGCTTGTCTCTCGCCTGCCTGTTAAAGCAGAGTTACCTCCCACCACTCTGTGCCTGTTTTAACAAGCTTGAAGTATGGCCTCAAGTATCTACATTGGATTATTTATGACATTACTTTTTTTTTCTTAAGAATAACATCCAATGATGTGTGAAGATGGAAAAGCTTTCTTACGATAGTTCAAAATACGGGATAAGCAAGCAATTGGTATAACCTTCTTAAGACCGAATTGCTGATAACACTTTCTGAACTTCCCCCTACATAGTACGATAGTGATTACTTCGATCAATAATCTTCTTGTAGTGTGATATGCCATTCTTCACTATATGGATCGATAACATAGTGCAGTATTTCTGTAGTCACAACATCCTCATACTTCGTTTTTAAGTCTGTGAGAAGGGCATTTAGAGTTAATGTTGAATATTGGCTGAAACGTCATCAACCTCAACGTTAATCAGTTACAAGTTGGAGAACTGGAGAAGATTCGTGGCTTCCATTTTATTTGAATATATTAATTCTGACAGGAAACCCTAAAATTATGGCCTCAGTTTTATTAAATTCAGACTATCACTTTGTAACCGCAAGTCAGCGATATTGCGATAAAACTAGCACATCAGAGCTAACAGCCAACTTAAGCCAAGTGAGACTTGTCAGTTGTCATGCAACAAGGGTTGAACGAACGATTTGAAGACATTGCCACAAATAAAAATTATTTGTCGGCAACCGCTTTGGACCCTCGCTTCAAAATGAATGTTTTAACCAGTCAACTGCAAAGAGAAATAGCAAGGCAGTATATTTTGATCGATGGTCGTGCTGTGAAACAAGCAGCAATGGCAGCGCGAATTCGTCCCATATTCAGTCCAAGAGGATGACGGAAGAGTCGGGTCACAGTCAGAGTACACACTCATCTTTTATGGATTTTTTTGAAGTGATTGTTACAGAGAAAAGTACGATCAATGCAGGGACATCAAAAGAAAAAAAAATGCAGTTGAAACTGAAATTAATGTTTATTTAAATATTAATATTATATCATGGCATGATAATCCACACATTTGGTGGCAAGCAAGAAGAGAGAAATTTCCGTGTTCGACAAAGCTTGCAGCAAAATACTTGTCCGCGCCAGGGAGCAGTGTTTATTCGGAGCGGCTTTTCTCTGAAGCTGGAAAAGTCTACGAGAAGAAAAGAAGTAAACTACTACCCGACAATGCAGAAAAATAAGCATTTCTACATCACAATCTTCCACTCCTAAATTTCAATTATGATGATTCCAGTGAATAGGAATTTAGGGAACTGCACCACTTTCGGTACCTGCCAGAAACTGGTACTAACCTGATGAAATCTACATCAGTCGCTTCTTCAACATGTCCTCTTCACGTTTTGTGATCATACATTGCGGAAAAGTTGCCAAGAATTTAATTAAAAATGCCGAAATATGACATGACGAACAGCCGTTACATGCCGCCAACGTTGAAAAAATCAGTTACAGTCTCTTAAAATGTTGATTTAATCCTTTGTTGAAATGTTTTCATGCCTTTTCAGCTCTACTCCTTTGTAAAAAATCGCACAAAATTGACAAACACGCAATATTTATCCGAGTGGTGCAGTTCCCTTTATAATATTTTTGTTTTGCATTGACATCGTGTAAGTTGACCATGCACGATTATTTTTTTGTAATTGTAAGTTAAATACATTACCATGCAATGAATCAATTTATTTTAGGCAATTATCTAACAACAAAAAAATCCTAAGTATTCGGTATTCTGCCGAATAGTACCTAGATATTCGGTATTCGGCCGAATAGTAAAAAAGTGGCCGAATAGGCCTATTCGGCCACTTTTTTACTATTCGGCCGAATACCGAATAGTTGCCGAATATTCGTTGCAAGCCTAATTTTGATCCTTTTTTTATATATTTATATCATCTGCAAACAATCTAATTTCTGATAGTAAACAATCAACACAATTGTTATTTATTTGTATAATAGACTCTCTGGCTGCTTTACTTTGGTGCGATGTTTTAAAGTAACTCTTCAACTTCATTTGCCAGTGAAGTAATGTATTTGCTCCCTCTGACTAAACAGACCATACAGCTGGTTTAAATTAAACAACCACAAGAATGGACTTTATAGAAAAACTAACATTATTACCTGCTCTTTCACCCAAAGCACATTGACAGCAGGATATTTCACCAACGCACTAGCCACAGCTTTCAAGACAAAGTCATTTACAGACACTGTGACACCACTTTCCTTCAGCTTTTTTCTGAGAGACAACAGCTTATTAACATTGCAGTTGATATTCCCATACGCATGTGGTATCGTTTTCTGAAAACAAAAGACAGAAATAACTGTGTGTTCTACAAATATTAAAAACAAATTTCTCAGAGTTCTGTTTCTATAAATGAATTCTTTTCTTTTTGGAGTGATTTTCTATTGACAAGCAACCAAATAGTATTACACAGAATATTTAAAATGATACAGAAACACAATTTATTAATTACAAAAGACTCATCATTTATACAGCACAAGGCATGTAAAAACAAATAATATAAAAAATTAACACTGCTTTTGATTCTCTGACAGAACATTTTCAGCATTTGCTGATCAATATATTCAAAACATAGTTGAACATCCACTATCACACATTAAAAACACTCAGTACTTTACAGGATGCCAAGCAATGGGCCCCACAACTTATCTTGCATACTTCAAGCTTATGATTATCAATGTCACCTTACTTACACCAGTATTTCACACTACCATTTCCTTAATTCAATGGAACATTTTCAGGATTAGAGCTATTACAGTAGCATTTCCAGATCTGAGTTTATTCTCTCCCTGGTTTACTTCATTCTACATAATTATTAATATTGACTGCAAAGTATAATAAGTCCTGGAGGCATTCTCCTAAACATGCATTTTTGCTATGTAAAACCTTCTTTTAAATTCCATTAAAGTCTGAGCACATCTATCAATAATTTAATCCAAACCGTCACCACTTCCTTTTCTTCTTCTCTTTTCTGTGAATGCCTCGCTCATGTCCAGGCATAAGTGGTTACTGGGCAGTGATTTCCAGTTGCCTCTCCAGTGTTCGTTAGTGTTGTGAGTGTGGATTAATGTCATAGTATGCATGTTCAATGAAGAGTTTTTTTATGTTGTGGATGTAAGATGAAAGAAGGAAGAGCCTGAAACCTGGTACTTGCCCATTCAGGCCTACTCTTCTGAAAAACACCAAAAACTTTAGGTCCCCGTCTGACAGACGAATCACCATCATGCCCTCACTCCATTCACACCGAGGGAAAGTTTGAGATTTTACCCAGCACTTTGGTGCCCAGTCTGGTGACCTCTCCTGCCCTGCTGGCCAAGTCTTCCACCACCAGGACCTGAACCAGCTAACCTGTGTCAGCTACAACCAACTGAGCCAACAGGCAGGTTGTCACTGCCTTATATTCAATTAAAAATTGTACAACTCCCATATGCCAATGATCAAATGATGGTTTATGGTAAAAATCATTTCTTTCCTTCCACTCCTAATTCTTCTCCCAACATCCATCCAGGCCTCACCAATTTTTCATCACTCACCTACTTTTACGCTTCAAAAATTACAGCTAAATTTATTCATCATTTTGACTGGTAATTTATTTCAGTCCCTAATTCCCTTTCTCACCCTTTTACACCTGATATTAAAGAGTCTGTTTGTGGTCATGATCATCTCCTCCATTCCACATACTATATCCAATTCTTCTACCAACAAACTTCCAACTCTCATCACTGACATTCCCTTTATACACTCCTCGTTGTCAGCCTTCCAATAACACATAAAAGAGCTCCTTTATCGTATCAGTTACTGACTCTGTTCTGTCATAACTTCCCCAAACAATCTAGCTGCCCTATTTGTACCATGTACAACTCCTATGCTTGATAAACTGTGGGTCCCATTCTAAACCACTACATCCAGGCATTTGTCTGACAAAGGTTTTGTAACTAGTCATCACTCTCTCCAATAAATAAAGGATTTCAAAAATTCTCTATAAGCCTGCCCAATGCATCCTACCCAGTTAGTTTACAATCGGATGTTATGATAGGATATCTGTCTGATAGATAAACCACAACAAAAAATTTCACATTCTATGAAGAAATTGACAAAATCCACTGTGATATATGAGGGTGGTTTGAAAAGTTCTCAAAATGGGTAGAAAGAAATAATTTACCTCTGTGAAACTTTTTTTTTTTTAATATACTCTTGGTGCAGCAATGTTCCAATGCCTTGATACCATTTTGAAAATTAGATTCCTCCAGGCCTGCAAAATACCAGTAAACTTCGGAGTTCTTCATTTGAAGAGAATCTTTGTTCACCAAGGAATATTTTGAATTTGGGGAAGAGATGGGAGTCTGATGGAACCAAATAAAGCAGGTGTGGCAACAAATCGTATTTTAGATCATGTATTTTTGCCATGTCAATGTCACATGTGCGATGGCACGCACTGTCTTGATGAAACATGACTTTGTTTCTTGCAAAACATGGTCTTTATTTGCATATACTTTGCTGTAGTTGGTAAAGGAGGTTAGTGTAGTATTGTTCCATAATTTTTTAACCAGTCAGAAGATCATATAGCAACAGAATCCCTTTCGCATCCCAGAATACTCATGCCATGATCTTACCAGCCAACCGTATTGCCTTTGCTTTCTTTGGTGGTGGTGAATCAATGTGTTTCCACTGCCTTGACTGTTGTTTTGTCTCTGGGGTATACTACTGGACTAAAATTTCATTTATGGTAACAAACTGGTGCAAAAAATCTTGTTGGTTTCTGTGAAAATGGGTCAAACATTGTTCGGACATTTCCATTCTGATCCAGTGATAAGAGTCACAGTACCCACCTAGCATATAATTTTCTAATCTACAATTCCACTTTTAAAATGTGATATACCCATTCAGATGACATCCCTAGAACTTCCTTGCATTTTCAGTTGGCAATCATCTACACTATGACCATTTTATGCATTTTTGCAAGAATTTCTAGGGTAGTGGCACATGTTGGTCAACCACTATGCAGGTCATCATCTCAGTCGTCCCAACCAAATTTAAACTTGTTTGTCTGTTGAATATGAAGGGGCAGGGTCCTCCATTGTGTTCTGAAAATTTGATTTCATTCCTTTCTTTACAAAGTACCTAATCACTGCTCGAATTTCAATTCCATCTTTACAAATCCACTATGCAGGAACAACAAAAAAGAGATGTCCACACCACAGACCTCTACCCAGACCATTGACACCTGATGTGTTTACTCCCAAAGGATTACCTATTATTACACGGGAACCTTGTTACTGTAGCACTGACAGAAAACCCAAATATACTGACATCATAACACACCTAACAATCACAAATAGGTTGCACTCAGACATTAACTAAATAGACCGAAGGATTATATCATAGAATATAACACAATAACACAAAGAGCAAAGACTAATGGATACAACAAAAAAACTGATCAAACAGCTCACCAATAAAATTAAAAACAAAACAAAGAAACAGATGCCACAAACAATACCACACATATTCACACCATAAGGTTCATAGTAAAATCATCCATTTGAAAATGTCCACCAACCTTGGATTCCGATAATCTTTTTGCAATTACACGCCTAATATTTGAAAGTTCAATATCCTTATACTTGGTTCCTGGAGTTGCTTTGGCAGCAGCAGACTTAGCAGGTTGTATTGCAGGAGTTTTGGTGCCCACTGCAGTTGGTGCTTTCCCTATTTTTGGAGGAAGAACTAAAACAAGATAAAACAAAAGGCACAAGTCATAAATATTTATAGTTAGTGCTAAAACATAACAAAATAGTGGTAGAATGTGCATATAGGCAAACACAGAAAAACGTGTAGTTTTTTGGGTTTAAACCCTTCATCAGCAGCAAAACACAGAATATACGATGTTGGAATGAGAACTTAACTGAGAATATTGAAAATTGGCTGGGTGAGATGTTGGGACAGAGGAAGATTTTAATGTAGTAGAAAAATGAAAATGGGTGTCATCACATATAGAATAGACCCTACGTATGTATGTCCCTTATTTTGGAAAACAGTATCAACAAAATTGCCCTTATTTTGAGAAGTTAAATTTTTAAATATGTACCTTCTTGTATTGCCTTTTTATCTTTTAAAAAATCAAATTCTTTTTTGTCACAAATAGTCTCACTTTTGCCAACTTGTGTTGACAAATATCTACAGTAGTTTAAATAAAGACATCTGTTGCCATTGCATTTTTATTTTGGAATATAAGCATTTTTAAACACATAAATATTTACTTTGTTCCTCTTCCTAAAAATCTTGTAAGATTGATTTTACAATGTACAGAGTAATTTAACTACATGGACCGGCCTCAAAACATATCCGTCAACATATTATGGCCATCTATACAAGCTGTTTTATTTATTTGATATGACAGTGCAAGAAATATAGATATTTATAGAATGGGAGAGAAAGAAAGATACACAGAGGATGGGAAATAAAATGTGCTGATCAGCAAATATGAATATAGATAAGAAAAGAGAGAGGAACCATTACTTACCACAGGTGCAGTACAGCACAGAAACAGTAAAAATACAAACAGATAAAATTTTCAATGTTAAACTTTTAAACATTAGAAAAATGAAATGAGGAGTCTAACAAAATCTGGATGGCCAGACGGGGATTCAAATTTGTGTCCTCCTAATTGTGGGACCAGAGTGTTACTGCTCAAACACCATTTGATTTTTAAATTATCTGTACTGCTCTACGGATGCTTCATCCTGAGCATTATTGTGACTTCTCATCTGATCCGTTAACTCCAAATATTCTTCTGTGCTCCAGTGTTTTCAGGAGGTTTCTTTACTAGCTTTGATTATTTCTCTCTTCAGTGCATTTCATTCTTCATCAGTTGACTTTATTCCTTAGTGATTTTTTAGACTCATATCTCTATAAAATTTTCTTTCATTTGAAATTCTTTCAATTTGTTAACAATCCAGTCTGTTATGCCTACATTGCTTCTTAATTCTCTTGAATTAAGAATTACTATCATAATTTGGCAGGAGTCTGTATTAAGCTGTTGGGTATGCTTTACATTCTAGACCTTGCTTTCTGAATCCCTGTTTGATCATGGTATAACTGATATCTAACTGTATCCTCTGGCCATTTCCAAATGAATATCCTGAGTGCATGAATCTCAAATAGCATGTCTACCATGATCAGTTTATATTTTTCACAAAATTCTAGCAACATGCTTCCTCACTATTTCTTTCTCCCAGACCAAACCTTCCTACACTACCACATTCCAATCACCCATGCTTATTAGATTATTCCTCCCCTCCACATTTTGGATTAATTCTTCAATTTCATCATATATATATATATTAGCTATTTCTTCATTATCTACTTGTAATATTGACATATACACTTTTGCTACTATTGTTGCCACAGGCTTCGGTTCTACCCTCATCAAAATAATCCTGTTACTGACTACTCGCCCATAATTGGTAACTCACCAATACCCTACTGTCTTGTTCATTATAAATCTAACAACAGTAGCTGACATGTTTGGTGCTGATTATTGTGTATTCTCTTGACCAAACCAAAAATCCTGTGCATCCTTCCACTTAATCTCATTAATACCAACAAAATCTAACTTGGGCTATTTTACCTCCAGAATATTTTACCCAGCAAGAAAGAATCATTCCAATGTAATTTGAGAGGATTATAGGCCTCAGGATAACCTCTGAATCTTTCATGCAGAGGCTTCCTGTTGCCTTCTGTGTCTTCTAGCCATTGATCACTTCTGATTCACCTGCCTGTAAGTGCCATTTACAACCCCAAGATCAAGAAGATGCCTTTGGCTGCTTCCTCCTCCTGTGATATTTTTAAAAGGGGCCATTGGTAAGCACTGGATGATACCTTATACCAGAAATCATTCAGCCCTAGAGCCTCATCCATGTAAACAAGGTGTGTTGCATGAAGAAGAGACTGACATTTAGTTGGTAGAGGCTAAAATAGTCTTGCCCAAACTCTTACACAATTTTATGGATAATCTTAAAATATGACACAAAACTGCTAACCAGAAAAATTGATACAGTATAAAATTTTGTTTCATATATCTTTACACCTGATTAACATTGAGGGAATTAGAGGCGGGAAAGGATCTGACGTAACCATCACCGCATTTGCCTGGGGTGATCTCAGGAAACCGAAATTCAGATTGCTGGATGGGGATTCGAACCTAAGTCCAACTGAATGCACAGCCAGAGAATTACTGCTCACACTCTATGCTCAGTACAGTATTTAAAAAACCCTTAGTTACCAAAATGTTATGTAATTGGATGCTATTACCCTATTACCCTATTAGGGCTTATTACCCTATTAGCGGCCTTACAACAGCACACAAATGAAGAACTTCACTGACTGACTGCATCACTGTCATTAGCACTAGGAGGAAAGCTACTGCAAGAGGTAGGGAAGGCTGAGGTTTTGGGGAGGCGTGACCAACCAAAGTACATTAATCTGCGCCTGAAGTGTTATACAAGCTTTATCTGTTGTTTTTTCAATGAATCAATTGCAAATATGAAAATATATCAAGTACCTTCTTTAGGAGGTTTAGGTTTCAAAGCACTCTGCTGAATATACTGCAGGACATCTCCTTTGAGTACTTTCCCTCCTCGACCAGATCCCTTTATCTGAGACAGATCCAATCCGTATTGCTCTAGCAATTGCCGGACAGCAGGGCCATAATTACTGTTATAAAAAGGTTCAAAAGTATTAGAAGTGAGAGAAAAATTTTATCCACAAGTATACATGGCATAAACAAAATAAGAAAATAAATCGTAACAATAATAAACACTGCACAGAAGCACTTACAGTTTTATACTTTTGTTATAAGTATTGGTAGGGAATATTAGTGCAAAATAACTGAAAAATAATTTCTTAGTAATTACTAACATGCATTATTATTTATTTTTATTGTTTTTTAAATACTCAGGCTCAGTTTAAATTCTCAAAATAAATGCAGCAAAAATACAATGCATAATGTTCATTTTATCCAGAAAAACAACTGAGCATTATTGATGGCATGGCAAGGAAATGTCACTAAAATTAATGAAAGGCTGGTAGATAGTAGAAAACAAACATCTTTGAAGAACTTTTTTCATGTCATAAACTGAAATTTTGAGGAAATATTTCATTACATTTCATCCAAAATCTTATGTAACTCTAACGCCATTTATTAGTTCTCTCCCATAAATATCAAATAATGTATTTTTCAAACTGAACATGGCATTCACCAATTCAGTAACATTCAAGTCAGAATTAATCAATCACTGGTGAAAACTACAGGGCGTTCGCCGGGAAACGCAATCCACTGTTAGCGCTACAAGGAAGAAACTGCTCCCGGCGAGCGAGCGGTCAGCTTCCGGCATTGTTCGACCGTCGGCCGCGGACTATTTCATAATAATTACGCTTCATAAACTTCATAAACTTGTATGTGCTAAGTATTTAAATGTGACGTAATTCATTAGCTTACCTTATAAAAGATGCTGGAAGTGTTGACCCTCTTGTGTAATGCACATTTCACATCTTCTGAACATATTTCCAGACACACGCTGCCCTAACTGACTTAATGATTTTTTGGGTGACTGTTCTTGTCGAAAAGCGATATCGTCAATTTTCTCCTCTGTGAGAATACGGTTGACCGACAGTCTCTTTTTGTTAAAAAAAATGAACCCGTTTCTCTTACTTTTTTAACCAGACGCAGAATTGTTGATTTAGCTGGCAGTAAAGCGCCAGGAAATTCGCGACAAAATTTACTGCGACACTTTTTAAACGACTTCTTCTTCACATATGTATCGTAGAGAAATATTCTTTGTTGCAAACTGTAACGTACCATAATTTTACTCACACTCAAACACGGTACAGATTAGTAAGAGTATGAAGCCCCAAACCAGCCAAACCGCAAAGAAACGTTTATTCACAACACTGATTAATAAGAGACTGAAGTCACAAACTAGCTACAATGCAAAGAAACCGTTCTTAACAATGTAAGGGTCCCATTATACTGTGTCACTGCACTGTTGGGGCAGCGGAGGTGTTAAACAGTGCGGTGATTCACGGTGCCGTGTGGCGGGAGTTGCTGGCTCCACTGACCGAGCAAGTTGCCGACGGCAACAGACTGGGAGGGTAGCGTTTTATTAGCATCAAGGGCAAAAAGGTTTAGTATTCAGAGGCCATAGCATTATTGATTTTCAGGCACAAGGGTGTAGGAAAACTCTCTTTTTTTAGATAAGGGTGCCAGGGATTGGAATACCAAGATAAATGATGAATAATTTGCCAAAAACATTGAAAGAATTTAAAGTTGAAATTGGTAGAAGGTGAATGTAGGTGAGTGCAGAAAAGGGGGAAGATGGGTGTTTAGGGAAATTGTCACAGGAGAGTGTGTTCCATTGCAATTTAATTAAATATTAACCCACCACACGCGGGGAAAATTCACCATTGCCTTCTGAATGTATATGGGTTTTGCAGATTCATAGTGTCCTTTCATTCAAAATTCAGAATTAATGGAAACAAAGAAGCCTGAGACAACTGAGAATAGAGAAAGAACTCATCACCAACTAATTACTGAAAATATTATGTTTAATCACAGCACAGGTGAACAAAACAAGGAATAAGAAAAACAACATAGACATGAAAAATCCAAAGCACCTGATTGAGACTACTCAAAATCATGGACAAATTTTTCCTTATTTCCTGCAGACTTAATACCACTATGGATTGGCAAAGGAAACATACAGTTTACTAAACTGAGTGTTGGAGTGTTGTCATGACACAAGGTAAACACATTAGGCTTGGTTCATTACTAAAGTACTTGCTAACATGAAACTCGAAAATGTAAGTGGAATATTTTATTAATATGACACCTGCTAAAAGCGTATAATATTGTATGACTTTATCATGTTTGTTATTTCAGATTTATTTTTTTGTCACTGCAACCTTCCTGGATTTAGTTTTGCTAAGTAGCCATAAAAAAGTTTATTGGAAATGAACAATTCCATTAGCCTTTGGAGCGCCAGAGAGCAGAGGCTACTACATAACATAAAAATGTGTTTGGCATTGATTTTTGCACCAACTACCGTCTGACTTACCACTTATCAGATGTATGTTTAAGAACCTTATTGCTTGAGGTTGTCTTACACTTGCCTAGTTTTTAAAGATAGGATCTGCCATACTTTCTTTCTATTCTTGAGAAAATTTCACCATATTTTAATAAATTTAGTTGTTTCCTCTATTTAGTTCTACTCCACCATATTTTATAAATTAGATTACAATATGATTAACCCAAGAAGGTTCCAATTTTGGTGCTTTGGAAAAATTTTCCAAAACATTTTCTAGCATATACTTTCTATTATTACGGGTAGATGTTCTCGGTGTTCTGTTATTGCACTTTTCAACTTCAGATTCTTAAAGTACTGTTTTTCCTCAATATTTGTTACCTGTAAGTATTATTTAATTACTTGTACTTTTTCATTTTTTTTTCTTTGATTACTACCATCTTTATGTGTTTCTGTTGTCCATAGAGTTCTCATTATTGATTAGGTATGCTTCTCAATGGTAAATTTTTATTTGTGTGATTTGCACACTGGCTTTATTCTATCTTTGTTATTATGTGTACATTTTTTTTTTCTTTTTTTTGTTGCTTGGTCTTACACTTTCATCTAACAGTAGATCTATATTAGTTTTACTGTACACAGAGGTTGACCCACTGTGTGCATTAAGGCACAATCACACTGGTTCAGGAAGGTACAATGGGACCAGATTTAAGTCCTGGCCCCCACGTAATGGCCATCCTAAATGCGATTTTTAGGCAATCATCAAGATGAATGCTGGAATGATCCCCAATCTCTGCCTCATAAACCACACATTATACAAACAATCACACACAGAACATAGTTACATGTTTCATAGACAGACAGCAACATTTCCAATTACCCAGACGATTACGACAGGCCTAGCAAGGTGGAAGTCTGATTGATAAATATACTCTCAAAAATAAGCACAAGGCTCTTGTAAGAGGAAGTGCCAGATCTGACATGAAAAAGTGGGAGAAACTCAGTAAAAAGAGGATGATGATGATAACAATATACATAAGTTCTATACTTTTGCAGTTGGGTGTATTGTTCCCAATGAAAAGTTTGTGATCATTCTTCATATCAGCTACACTGTTCAACAATAAGCCCCTCTTAGCTCAATCCTGAAATATTCTTCCCAACTTCCTCTCCAAACATTTAACCGACAATAGACTGGCTGCATTTTCCCACATGGTCCTTTATTTCCCATTATTAGTTCTCTTTGATGATTTAAAAGGCCACTCCATCCCCATCACTTTCTCAATGGGAATCAGAAAAGTTGATCTCCCTTAATCATTTACTTCCTAATATAAATATCCCTTCATCTCCTACATAGTGCAGACATTGTTTTCCCTCCTCACTAAAAAGGTTGTTTTATTACAACAAAAAAATGAAATTTTCTTCTCATGCTATCTTTTTAACCCTCATACTAAAAAAATTATAGTAGCCTTACTGCCCTTATTCAGATTGTTATCCAGCACCTCAGCTTCCAATTCATTCCAAATCCCATATATTATGTATTTCTTACATGTATTAAAGAAAACTATTCATACATTTGCAAGAAGAACAGTTAACATTCTTCTTCCAGAAGAAAAAAATTTTCACTAAGCCTTACCGTGGTTCATGAGATACTTGAGACGGCTGAGTTGCCTTTGGAATGGTGGGAGGAACAGGTGGACCTGTGCTGGCAGGTGGTGTTGGAGGAGCAGCAGGTGCATCAGACACTGATGGCATCTCCACTGACTTCCAGTCCTCACCCTCAGGTACTGTCAATGCTATCAGCGTTCCCACTTTCACATCGGGTGTGTTCTCAGGGACCTGTTGAAATATAACACACATATACCTGAAATTGTTTCTCCTTGATTAAAGTATATGCTAATATGTATGGAATGGTTGCTTACTAAGTAACGCAGTCATCTAAAGGAACTATCAAGGTGGAAATGTGAAAGATGTTTTAGCAGAATCCAGGCAAAGCCATGTTATTTTTACAATACTTATTTCAATAAAAAATAAAATAAAGCTGCACAAAAAAATGTTTTATGTATGGATTGCGCCATGATTAATAATTTTTTTAACTCTAACTGACCTTTACTTTTATAAGCATGTCAGTTCTATGCCAACAATGCATGCATTCCATCAATTAGATTTCCTTATTCGTGTCTGAGAATTATGCCTCAACAATGGCCTTCACATATATGATGTTGAGACATAACAAACTGTTAAGTCTCTCACTCAATCATGCTCCACACAAATAGTTCTACTATATTTAAATCAGGGCTATCAGGGCAAACATTCTTGCTCCATAATATGCTCATGTTATCATCAAGCCAAGTCTGGTGCATCCATTACCATGCTTAAAAAAAGTATGGCCTTTGAGAAGGCACAATACTGATCCATTACTTGATGAAGCTTTATGTTTATATATTTATACAGGGTGTTACTAAAAGGTACGGCCAAACTTTCAGGAAACATGCCTCACACACAAACAAAGAAAATATGTTATGTGGACATGTGTCCGGAAACGCTTACTTTCCATGTTAGAGCTCATTTTATTACTTCTCTTCAAATCACATTAAACATGGAATGGAAACACACAGCAACAGAACGTACCAGCGTGACTTCAAACACTTTGTTAAAGGAAATGTTCAAAATGTCCTCCGTTAGCGAGGATACATGCATCCACCCTCTGTCGAATGGAATCCCTGATGCGCTGATGCAGCCCTGGAGAATAGCGTATTGTATCACAGCCGTCCACAATACGAGCACGAAGAGTCTCTACATTTGGTACCGGGGTTGCGTAGACAAGGGCTTTCAAATGTCCCCATAAATGGAAGCCAAGAGGGTTGATGTCAGGAGAGCGTACTAACATAGTAACGAAACTAAAATGAGCTCTAACATGGAAAGTAAGCGTTTCTGGACACATGTCCACATAACATATTTTCTTTGTTTGTGTGTGAGGAATGTTTCCTGAAAGTTTGGCCGTACCTTTTTGTAACACCCTGTATGTATGTATGTATGTGTGTGTGTATATATATATATATATTGAACATTGGATAGGATAAAAAACCACCGCTTACCAAAGAAGGGGATTCCAGCGGCGATGGTACATGAAAAAAACACGAACACACAAAGAATAAAATTTTCGAGCATGGCTCTTCCTCAGTAGAAGTGAGATGGCTGCATGCAAGCACTGCTGGCAGCCCACTGCATGAGCCACAATTTATTATATATATATGTTGTTTTTCCCCCACCATGAACTACCAGCCTTGTGGGTTTGCTCAGATGGCTGCCAGCCTTCAACATGCATCTCATTACTACTGAAGAAGGGCTATAGGTTCAAAAATTTTATATGGGTGTGCGCATTTTTTCAATGTCTCGATGCCGCAGGAATCCTCTTCTATGGTAAGCGGTGGTATATATATGTATATATTAAACATTTGTATAGGAGAAAAACCACTGCTTACCATAGATGAGGATTCCTGCGACATCGATACACGAAAAAAACATGTACACACATAGAGTAATAATTTTCGAGCCTGTGGCCCTTCTTCAGTAGTAGTGAGATGGCTGCATGTTGAAGGCCGGAAGCTTACTGAATGAGCCCGCAAGGCCGGTAGCTCATGGTGGGGGTGGAAAAAAACAACATGGCAGGGAGTGACGGTGGGGGTAAGAAGGCATAAGCTAGAAAATACTAATAAATTGATAATAAACCTGTCCATAGGGAACCATTGCGGAAGCATGGTAGGCGACAGCTGATGGTCTTAAATTGCCTATAAAGTAATGGATGTATGTGCAAAAAAACTGAAGAATATGCATACTCACAATCAAAAATGTTTTTTTTTTTTATTTTTTAATTGGAAATTTAAAGTTAAGCAAAATTCGAAATTACAAACTACAAAAAGATAGGCTCTGGTGAGCAATGGTTCTGTGGGAAAAGGTAGGAGGTGAGGAGGATGGGTGGGAGGAAAATTGTTGCTATCTTAAATTTAGTCCTGGTGGTTGTCTGGTGCCCAGTAGGTACTGATACGCCAGTTCCCACCCTCTGAGTTCTGAAATGCTACTTTTGTCCGAGAGGACTCCGATGGCGCGGACCGCAAAACGTGTGTTAAGATTGTTGGTGCCATGAGTGGTGGCATGATAAGATACAAGGTGGTCCGGGTTCTGGGTGAATACCAATTGTCTGTGTCCATTCATTTTGATGGCCAGTGGATTTGTTGTAAGACCAATGTAGGAGCCCGGCCAATGGTTGCAGGTGAGTTGATATATAAGGTGGGAGGATACACACGTGGCATGTCCTGTGATACGGAAGCTTTCCTCAGTTACCGGGTTAGTAAAGGTAGTGGAAAGCGGGCGCATACTGCATAATTTGCAGTAGGATCTGTTGCAATAAAACGAACCTTGGGGCCGTCTTGTAGGCTGGGGAGCCCCGTGTTTATGGACCAAGAGTTGGTTGAGGTTTGGAGGTCTGCTGAAGCAGGATCTGGGTGGGCAAGGGAGGATTTTTGGAAGGAGGTTTCTCATCTCCGGGCAGGCTCAAAGTACTCAGCTCATGGATTCCAAACCCATGAAATAATGGGTGATCAAAATGGGGCTATGGTTTGATTTAGAGGGTTGTGGGCTGTTGATAAGTTGAGTGGGTTGTAATGTGGCCCGTGAAACTTGTTTGTGAGCTAAGTCTGGTAGGTAATTGCAGGAAATCAGGGCTTCGGAGATGTTGCTGCATAATGTTGGAGGGCGTTTTCATTAGAACATGTGACTCCCCCGAATGCCAAGGCTATAGGGAGGGATCGTTTGATGTGGTGAGGGTGGCAGCTATCGTAATGAAAATACTGTTGTAGGTTGTTGGATTTGATATGGACAGATGAGTTGATGTAGCCATCTTGAGGCATAGGTCAACATCCAGGAAAGTGGCATATGTCTGTGAGAAAGTCCACATGAATTTCAGAGTACTGGCAGTATTAAGTTTATTGAGGAAACTGAGTAGGTTGTCTTCCCCGTGGGTCCAGAATATGAAAATGTCATCAATGAATCAGTATACATATATGAATAACAAATTAGGATAGGGAACTAAGCCACCACAGACCTTTAGATGATGGATATGGGGCGCAAACATACAGAAAAGGCAAAAATACATATAGAAATTTTCGGGTCTAGCACTTTGTCAACAGGAGTACATTATGGGAGGGAGGTGTTGTGGAAGACTGCCTTATAGAAAGTTTGCTTATGTCATTAACGGCAGGAAAGGACAGGAGGAAAGCAACAGAAAGAATTTGGTCATGGCCTTAGAAGGAACCATTCCAACAAGCATTTGATTGGAGTTATTTCTGGAAACAATGGAAAACCAAAATCTGGATGCTGAATGGGGATTTAAGCCACATCCTCCTGCATCCACCGACCGCTCACCCACTACACTCAGTCAATGCTTTTAAGACTTATTAAATAAACTTTTTGTGATGTTTTCATCTTTTCCAAAGAAGTATGGCTATGAGATGCCATCCATGATTGACACTTAAAACGATGACATTAGCTGGGAGTTCAGCTTTTATTATTACAACTACTCCATGATTCACTTTAAGTAGATGGTGGAGGGAGCGTTGCACATATCATTATATTTAAATGTCTATGCATGGAAAGGATATACAGGATATGGCAGGAGATGCCTACTGGCTGTCTTGAGGAATCATCTCGGCAATTACCTCGAGTGATCTAGGAAAACCGTGCTACAAAGGAATTATTATATGGATCTTGGACATGCCAGACGTCCTCCAGTTAATTTTTGCATCATATGTGAAAATGTTCTCATCAAAAAATTCAAAATGTATGGCAGCTTCATTTTTAAGAGAGCATAGCAGCAACTGTGAATTGTGTAATCATTTGGCTTTAGCATTCTCAGAGCAGCTGTTGCAGCTTTATGACATAAGAATTGAAACTAAGGCCCATGTGAACAACTGAAAAAGCATTTAATATACTGATGTTCATAGCCACTAATTTCTAAGCTGAGGTCTTTTTACTATAAGAAATGCACTTTTGCTTATTTTCTATAATAAGATTTTAGGATTGGAGTTGTTGCTGTCTTCTTCTTCGATTCAATATTATTTGCATGCATTTTTCAGCCATCCTTGGATCTTCCACACGTAATCAAAGAACTTAATTAATCTAGGTACAGTACATCCAATATGTAAACAGTGTGTAGACTTCTGACAACTAAAGCTCTGCAAATATATTCAAGAACTTTTTTTTTTAACTACTTAACGTCTCTTTAACAATGAGGTCTTTAGAGACAGGAAAGGAGGGTGGGCAAGGAATGGGAAGGAATTGGAAGGAATTCAGCCATGGCCTTTCGAAGGGAGCATCCCGGCATTTGCCTGGAGTGATTTGAGAAACCATGGAAAACCCAAATCTGGATGCTTGGACGGGGATTCGAACCGCCGTCCTCCCGAATGCCATTCAAGAACTGAAATGGTAAGTTCTACTATAAAAGGGGAACTTCAAGTTGCTATTACATGGATTCTGCTGAAACGCTCATACATAAATGCTAAAATCTAGTTTTCTTTTGTGCACCCATATACTAGCCAGGATGCTAGTATAGGGTGGCCCCAAAAAAAAAAAAAAAAAAAAAAAAAAAAATCAAACATAAAAATTATTGACAGAAAATTAAAACATTACAACTTGTATTTTTAAGAATCAGTAACCCAAATTATATCAAAAGGAGATGAAGTAAAGTACGAGGAAATATTCTGACCATCTATACAATGGGAACACAACAACAAACAAGTAAAAGAGCAGTTCAGGAACAGGAAAACAGGTGGAAATACAGAAACCCCTATGGCATGGTCAGAAGTCAATAAAGCCCTGAAAAGCATGGTTAAAGGAAAATTACCAGGCCTAGGTGAAGTAAATGCAGTTATGATCAAAGCAGCAGGAATCTGTGGACTTCACTTGTATATATAGAATAATGACCACCACCTGGAAAGAATAAAAAGTTCCCTCTGATTGGACAAAGGGAATCATAGTGCCATTATTTAAAAAGGGTAGCCAAAGAAAGTGTGACAGTTACAGAGGGATAACTCTTCTATCCCATGGCATCAAGCTAATGGAAAAAAAATTATAGAAGGTAGGCTGAGTAAAGTCATCAAACTGCAGCTTGAAGAAGAGCAGTATGGAATTAGAACTAAAAGATCAACAACAGATCTCATTTTCACTGCTTGGATGAACATGGAAAAACATTGGGAGAGGGGAAGAGATTTCTTCTCTATTTTCTTAGATATTGAAAAGGCCTATCGCAGCTTACCTAGAGATAAGCTTTGGGAATGTCTGTTCAAACAGAAGGTACCAACAAACTTTATCACCAAAGTTAGAATGCTTTATGAGAACTGCCAAAACTGCATCAAAATTGGAGTCTGCTATTCAGACTTGTTTGTGACTACCAAAGGTGTTCAGCAAGGTAGTGCACTATCACTGCTGTTGTTCGTCACTGTAATGGACAAAATTATGAAGATAGTAAAACAGCAACCTGCATGGAAAACATACTTCAAGTTCAGGAAGACCACTCTGTATAGGATAGCGAGGGGAAAAAAATAGGAGGGCTCATAACTGGATCTATATATGTTGTATATTCAATGTAGGTGGATATATGTTGTTTTATTAATAAAGCTCTAAGATTACAGCTGATATTTTTTGATGGTTGTGGCTATGTCAAAATGTGGTCTGGACCACGATATGAGTTAAGTGAAGATATTTGATTAACAGAGTTGAAGGATTACAGATTTTTTTAGCAGTTGTGATTAGGTTGAAATGTGCTCCTGAGTCGCACAAGCTAAACATTACTTTACAGATTACTGGATTATTTAGTGAATTTATTGGAATCATAACTCTTATCTACTTCAGACTTTTTATGCTGTTAATAGCAGGTTTCAATATCATGTTGTAGAATTAAGCAGATGGGTTTCATTGAAGTTGATGATACCAATTTGTTTTAAGTGATGCATTTTCTGAGTTTATAATTATTCTTCATGCTTTTGTTTTAATATTTTTCAATTTTTTGTTTGAGTTTTTTTTTTAATCAGTTTTTACAGTAGAGTATATGGAATTTATAGGTATTAATTAAACTGATTCACACATCGTAGCTGTGTGTGCAGTGTATATGTCAAGTGCAGCATGGTGTGGTGTTATCAGCTAGTGTTGCTGACAGATGTAGTAGCAGTATGATGATCTAAGATATTCCCGATTCCCGGTGTGGCACTTTTTAGACATGTCTACACCTTATTAGATAATAAGCTAAATAAACATTTTTGTAGGATAAATACTGCACCTACTGATTAGGGTAGAGAGCTAAATAAGCAGCTAAATAGATCTGTGAATATTAGCATGAAACAAATTAAGAAACAAAGAAGCTGGGTTAGGAGTTGTTGAGTGCCAGGAGAAAGTCAAAGAGACTGGTTAGAATATATAATACCATGAATTCATGTACTAAAATATTAGTGGTTTGCAGTAGGAAGAGAGGACTTATTATCACTCAGGTTTTTAATATAACAGGTGTAAAACAATCCTATCATAGCTAAGAGAATCATTTACTGATATGCGTTACTGATGAATATGATAAACCCTTTGCCAAAAATAATTAAATAATTGAATGCACAAGGAATATAATTACATGGTTAGGAAAACTGATGTTGAATCAATTAAATTTTAGAATTGTTAGTATTGTTAGAACATTAATATTGCACTGATGAGTGCATCAAAATAGAATTGACTGTTTAAAAATTTATAAGCTTGAAATTTCACATAAAAATCTTGCCTTCCCCACAAAGCAAAGACTGGCATCACATGATGGATGCAGTCAAATTTCTCTTTAACCGCCTTCTTTACCAATACAAACACAAGAAATTCTGTTTCTGATAAACCATATGCCAAACAGAAAAATATATTCAACATACCATAATTTTTGCTAAAATGCCTTCCTCATCAGTTTCAAGTGAAACCACAGCTTTATCAGTTTGGATGTCACAAAGGATATCTCCCGGATGAATGGCATCACCTTCTTTCTTCAACCATTTCACAATGGTACCCTCAGTCATTGTGGGAGACAGAGAAGGCATTTTTACTTGCTGTCCAACAACTGAAAAGAGATTTATGAGGCATTATATTAGAAACAACAATAGTAATTACTGGTTGTACTCCACGTCATTATACAGTGATTGTAATCAAAAGATAGAAGTGTTGACTTTCAAAGCAAGAATGTTATTGAAAATGGTAGTTAGGATGGAATATATCCTATGCCACAATGGTATAATTAGCACAGCATAAGGAATGAGGAGTTCAATATTTATTTTTTATTTATTTTGTCTGACAAATGCCTGAAAAAGAACTACAGCCATTCTATCTACCTGGCTTGCCATGTCCAATTCATCCGAAATGTTTCACATCAATATCATTGCCTCATTTTGTCAATTTGAGAACCAGTTTCTTTCCACGCGGATTTATGATGTAGCTGCATATTATTCTCTCCATAATTTGGGCTAACCCTGATTTCAAACTGATCAGCCTGAACTTTTTGATCCTATTTGTTGCCCCACCTTTGTGAATCAGATCTACTGTCCCTCTTTTCCAGTCCTCTGGTAAGCAGAAGACTCCAGACTCATTGTAAAAATATTTAAAGGTAAGGTACACTATCATGTCCTTCTATCTTCAATAAATCTGTAGTAATATTATCTACACCAAACCGTTTTGTGCTTTTTTTAGGTTTCCTAGTTCCTTCATAATTTCCTGAGGATATATTTTATATTTGGTAGTTGCCTTATTTTTACTTAAATGGAGATACTCCTC
Source organism: Vandiemenella viatica (assembly GCA_031002005.1). Taxonomy (NCBI): domain Eukaryota; kingdom Metazoa; phylum Arthropoda; class Insecta; order Orthoptera; family Morabidae; genus Vandiemenella; species Vandiemenella viatica. The sequence goes on along the minus strand of JARYHS010012519.1, from coordinate 207,669,467 downwards.
TCATTTATTCCCTCCCATCCCATGATCATAGTCCCTAATGGGCTCATTAAACCAGTCACTCAATATTTCTGCCATTTTCAAATCCCTAGAAACTTTTTCTCCATTCTTAACTACAACTGTCTGAAGGTATTCAGTTTTCTAACATAGGCATAGAAATTTTGTTGATGCATCGTTCAGAGGTCCCACTGCACCAATAAAATTTCTCATAAATCTTCAGCTTTCCACTATGCTGCTATTAATTCCTTGTTAGTTTTTTTTAAGTGTTCCCTCCTTCCTTGCTGACTCTTCACTCTGTAGAGTTCTCTTCTCACTAAACTCCTCACTTCCCTATTGTAGTATTTAGTTCTGTACAACTCTTTATATTCTGTTTTTGAATAAATATTTCCTCACCCTTTTTTATTATCTCCTCAAACTCTTCCCACTTTGACTCCATTGTACTTGAGCCATACTTCCATTAGCTGAACATTTCCCTGAAATGTTTCTTCAATTCTGAAATTTGTGCTTTTGTATAATTGTACCTATTTCCCTGATCAATTCTGGCCACTGGTTTACTGAATCCTCCAATATCCATCAAATCTGCATTCTGATAACTTGTTACTTCAGTTATTTGAGAACCCACAAGGTTTTCATAAGGCTTCATTAAGAAGATATCCGACATGTTTGACCCCTTGTGTTCTGCTCTACCATTTGTGTGAAGCCTCCTTCCATTGCTAAGGTATTTGCAAATCTCTGTTCCCTGGGATTATTAACATTATTTGCTACCCAGTTGACACCTAGTAAATTTAAATCCCCACTAATAATGGTCATTATATGGCAACCTCTGAACTATGAATTTAATTTCTCCCAAACAGCCGCATCTTCATCATTCATTCTTCCACCACAGTAAGCAGCAGCACCCTGATTTTTATTTTTTTTATCACCCCAGAAATCTACCACTAGTAACTCATGATCATGGCCCATGAACACCAGAGAACTGTAGTAATATTTGCTAAACAATATGAATAATCTACGTCAACAAAACATCAAGTGCATTTACCGCCCGCTGCCCAAGATTAAAGCCCTACTTGGCTAGGTTAAAGATGATTTGGGTCTCAGAAAACCTGGTCTATATCACATACCATGCGAGTGCGGTAAAGCATATGTCAGGCAGACAATTCGCACGATCGAAGAACGGTGTAGAGAACATAAACGCCAAACCGAGCTACAGCAGCCGTCAAAATCCGCAGTTGCTGAACATTGTCTCGAGACACGGCATACTATTAAATATGAGGACACCGAAGTTCTGAGAAACACATCTCACTTCTGGAACTGTGTGTATAAGGAAGCCATTGAGATCCGGCTATGGAGTAACCTCATAAACAAAGACAACGGGTTCCAACTGAGCCAAGCTTGGAACCCAGTATTCAAGCAGCTCCGCAAATACCAGAACCGAGGCACTGTGCGCGATGGAGGTGGCATACAAACTGATGGTCACTGCTTGACACACTGCAACGCACCACCCCCACCACCGCTATCGGAGCGCCGTGGTGGGCGTGGGAGGGTGGGGTCGGAGGGTATTAATATCGACGCCCCCGGAGCAGACCAGCAGTCGCGTCCTGGACTGCGCTCCTCACACTGACCAGTGGATGCTACCTGAAGATGATGGCATGTTACGCCATCGAAATTTCATTCATCTGCGATCAATTGATCCGGCTGTATGCCAGAGAAATCTTCAAGCAATATGAATATCCATCCAACAATTGCTCTTCTATCTCTGTGGTATATTCTGTAACCATCAGGGAAAAGCTCATTATCAGTATCAAAAAGGGGTGGTAGTGAAAATGCAAGTGCCACAAGGTAGTGTATTGGGACCATCGATCTTCATTATTCTAATGAATGATTGTGTTACGAATCAGAAGTTAGGTTTTTGCAGATGACAGAATGGTATATAATAGAATAAAAATACGAGAACACTGTGAACAGCTGCAGGGTAACATGAATAGTATATCTATGTGGTTAGATCAATATGGGATGTAGATAAGTGCATAGGAGAGTCAGCTTTTGAGGTACACAAATAAAAAGCTTAAGGTTGATTATGATAATAGGGTGGGGGAATGAATTGCTTGCAAAAGTCTTGAAATGTAAATTCTTGGCATAACATCTGATGATAAAATAAACCAGGCAGGACACTTTGGTCAGTTGGTAAGAAAAGGTTTCGAAATCCTTCATATATTGGAGAGTGATGAAGGGATGTACCAGAGAAGTAAGGGCCCTGAGTTACAAAACTTTGCTCAGACCACTGGCTGATTATGGTGGTGTAATATGGGACCCATATTTTGAGTATAAAATACAGGGTAGAAGGGTGCAAAGACATGCTGCTAAATTTATCTCTGTAAATTACTGCAGAACACAATCAGTTACTGATATAATAAAGAAGCTGGAATGGGATTCATTGGGAGGTAGGAGGAGGGTGAAGACAGTCTTTTTTTTTAAATTTGTGGCTTTATACCTCATTGATGTCGAGGTCATTAGGGGCGGGATGGGACTAAGGACAAGGAATTCGGCCCAAGCCTTTTGAAGGAAGCATTTCAGCATTCACCTGGAGTGATTTGGAGAAACCATAGAAAACCCAAATCTGGATACGCGGTGGGGATTCGAACCGGTGTCCTCCCGAATGCAATGCCTGAGCGCTAACCGCTCACCCACCATGCTCGGTGTGAAGACAGTCATGGGACTGTACAAGACCTATATGGGTGGAAGAATTAAGACAGGTGCATGGTAGGAAAAAGATGGCCATGACTACAAGATGGCACTCAATTTCAGGCATAAGGAAGTTGGAAGATTTTCTTTCATGGGTAAGGGGGTCAGGATTTGGAATAAATTACAAAGAGAGATGATGAATATTTTCCAAAAATGCTGAAAGAATTTAAAGTTAAAATTTATGGAGGGCAAAAATATGCAGCTAAAAGAAAGGGTAAAAACGTGGGCATGTACGAAGATGCCACCAGTGCACTGGTTCCTTCATAATTAGAAGAGTCAGCTTATTAAATACACAAATAAAAAACTAAAGGTTTGGATTTACAAAAAAAAAGGGATAGCGAAATGAGCCACCACTTACCTTAGATTATAGTATCATGGGGTGAACACATAAATAAACACAAAACACAGGAAAAACAATGAATATTTCGAGACTTGACTCTTTGTCAACAGGGGAGCGTGCATAAACCACGTAACTCCATTTTGGCCTCCTGTGAACACCCCTTCCCACCACATAGCCCGAAGTGGCTTTTGCCTGCCTCTACCCCCCCCCCTTTTCCACGTAGCACATAGCTTTTTACACCTTTTGATTCCAGAAGACATTTTGTACTGTTTTCTCTTATCAGATGATTGTAAAATACATACAGAGATAATTAAATGAGGGAAATAAATATTCACATGTTGTTGTGAGTTCTGTTTCTCATTTTAGCTGTGAAAAATGTTATGAAAGGAGAGCTACGTGGCCTGGCTCCGAACCCCCCCTCCCCCCAGGTAACCCAGCGTAGCCTTCCAGCCAACCCCTCCCCCCCCCCTGGACCGAGCCTCCTAGGAGAAAATGAAGGAGGGACGGTGGTGTGGGAGACAGGGGCGTAGTTACTATGGGGCTAGGCTGTGCAGTGCACCAGGGTCCCTATGCTCAGGGGGCCCCCAAGCATACCTCTGGGAGCCCCAAAGCGCACCTCTGGGGGGGCCCAAGCACAGTTCAGAGCCTTCATGGCAAACTGGCGAACTTTTTTTTAGCTCTACAGTCATCTAAGAGGACCCCTGAGACGCGACACCGGGAGCGCCTCACTAAGGGCCCTCTCACTGCTCAGGGGGCCCCCAACCACAGCTTAGGGGGCCCCTAAGTACAACTCAAGGGCCCCATCCTCAGCTCAGGGGGCCTTTACCAACAACACAAAGCTAAAAAGGTCGCCCATCTGGCCTGAGGGCCCGAATTAAATTTTTTGCACCGGGGCCCTTATTGACCTAGTTGTGCCACTGGTGGGAGACTGTTACACAGAAAGGTTTGTTATGACTATAAGGTGAAGAAAGAATTGCTTATTGAAGACTTGAAATGTAGATATCTTGGCATTACATTTGATAACAACCTTAACTGGGCAGAACACATTGGACAGGTAGTAGGAAAAGGCTTCAAAATTCTGCATTTGTTGGAGAGAGTGAAGAGAGGGGATGTACGAAAGAAGTAAAGGAATTGGGTTACAAAACATTGGTCAGACCATTGCTTGAATGAAGGTACAAAAAAGGGCTGCTAGATTTGTTTCTGGAAATTATCGCAGAACGTAATCAGTGACAGATATGATAAAAGAGCTGGAATGGGACTGATTGCAAGACAGGCACAAGGGTGTGGAACGATTCTCTTTTTTAGGTAAGGGTGTCAGGGATTGGAATAAGTTACCAACAGAAATGATGAATAATTCGTCAAGAACCTTGAAGGAATTTTTAAAGTTTGTAAATGGGCGAATGTAGATGGCTGCAGAAAAGGGGGAAGATGGGTGTTTAAGGAAATTGCCACTGGAGCGTGCGCTCCATTGCAACTTAATTAAATATTAAATTTGAAGTTTAGTAAACAAAACCATTACATTCTGCAAAAGCAGAGCTTAATAAATGTTACATTTCCCTCTGCTGTATTTGTTTATTGGTAATAAACAATATCACTAAACTCTGCTTTTAAACCTTTGTTAATACTACTAATCTATCAGCAAATACATTAATCTGAGGATTCTACAATAACCAATATGCCACAAATTGATGATTGATTCTTACATAGCTTCATGAGACAAACCGAAAGTGAGGAATAAAATTTTTTGGTATCTCGCTTAGTTCTCGATATATCATATCTCCAAAATAAGGTAGCCAAGTTGTGATGTTACTTTCAATTTGTTGGAGTTACTTAAGAATTCATCATAAAATTGCGGCGCCATGGTTATGATAGTGCTGCCATTAATCTTACTGGCTGCTGTGTAAAGTACGGCCAGCAGAAAAAAAACTGTTATTTTGGGCTGAAAATATGATTACACAATCCTTAGGCATTACTATTCAATAAAAACTGACAAAATAAGGAAGACAGAAGTAACACAATGCAAATCATCAGGATATTTGCAGTATTAGCCAATATGGAGCAGCTATCTTTGCCATGAATGTGTTCTTCCGCATGCACCTACAAACGTTTATTTTCAAGGGTCTGTATTATACGAGGATGTGGTTAGGTTGAAAGACAGCCTGGACCTTAAGTCTAATATTCCATATTGTATAGTGGATTTTGAGTGAAGAAGGTTGCTGCCGTGCCAAATTCTGACTGTTATGACGTCACAGTTGGCTTGAGACATCTATTGTCGCTAATTCAGTAATATGCATAACTGTGTTGCGTTAAGGTTCAACAGTAGCGTGGACCAGAATTACTAATATTCCATGGTGCTTATTGGTTTTTGAATGAATTAGATAGTGGCCATGCCAAATTCTGACTATAATTACGTCACAGGCAGCTCAATACATGTATTAACACATAGTCAGTACTGTGTGTAACTGTGTGTTTCTGTGCAAATTATACCTTTGTTACATATTTTACAGCTTTCGGGGACACTTTTTCTTGAAGAGTAGGCCCAAGTACCAAGAAAGCATTTAACCTATTTTCAACCCGAATTAACATTTTTTTCTACTGGCCGTACTTTACACAGTAACCATCTTACTGTCTGATTACAACCAATATTGCTCTTTAAAGGCAGTGTTCATCACAACAGCCAATTTACATATTATAAACAATATATCAGTGATCTTGAAATAAGAGGAAGGTTCCAAAATAAGATTCAAGAAGAAGTGACAGGTTAACACACTGATCAACTTTACCAACTACTTTAATAATATTATTCTTTTAACCAATTTTTATAACATGCTGCATCACCAAGGGTAAAAAATTGGTTTAATTCTAGATGGGGATACCGCTGCCTCGCGACTGTTAACGTGTCGTCATCGTGACGTCACGTTCACGTACAGTCAATTTTTGTGGCTATTGTGCCCTCGCTACGCTCGGTCACAATAATTTAAAGCTGTACAATATCAACATAAACTGATATCCCGAAGGTGGATCAGATGCAGGCGGCCGCTGGTAAGCGGCCGCAGATGTCCGATAACACAACCAATATTGCTAATCTTCGCGGGTTCACTGCCGGATGATGATGAAATGCGAGCTTCACCTGAAACAATGAACATCTGTTTGTGTTATCGGACATCTGCGGCCGCCTGCATCTGATCCACCTTTGGGATATCAGTTTATGTTGATATTGTACAGCTTTAAATTATTGTGACCGAGCGTAGCGAGGGCACAATAGCCACAAAAATTGACTGTACGTGAACGTGACGTCACGATGACGACACGTTAACAGTCGCAAGGCAGCGGTATCCCCATCTAGAATTAAACCAAAAAATTTATATTTGTGTAAATTCGATGACCCTTTAGAATCATAGTGGTGAATGCAATAGGGCAACAGACAGCTGCATGAAATTCTAATTTGATCAGTAAGTGGAAATAAACTCTTCAATATCTAACCAAATTTTTTTCAAACTTTCAGTTTACTAGAAATTTAAACAGTGCATACAAACCCCACATAAAAGGCGTGCTGTGGAAGCTCAACTTGTGATTTATGCATTTTGGGTGCACCACAAGAGAGAACAGGTATTTTTGAGATATCTGATAAATTCGAGTTCTGAAAGCAGCAGCCATGGTTTAAGCCCAAACGACCGATATTCGACCTTCATTTGCTTATTTCATCACAGAAGATACAGCTTAGTGGCTAGAAGCATCCAGTTTTAGCATTTTCTTAAGGATTCCGCAACTTGGATATCAATTTTAAGCAATCATACAACAACTTTTAACGTCTTTGTACTTTTGTGCATGTATGTATAATTCTTCTGTCTTATGTTGGTATTCTCAAATTCACCTTCATTTGTCACTGAAAGACATAGCTCTGAATGTTAAAACCAAGGTTTATAATACTAGCAACGACAAACGGCTATTTTCCATTAATAAGTTATTAACTTGATCCGTTTTCTTTGTATTTTGTAACAACTTCTTTTAACAGCTATATGTAATGAAGTTCAAGATGATCTCAGCCTCCCATCAAGGGATTACACCAATTAGAAGCAACGTTTCAAAGTCGCTCACCGATTTCTCTCTCTCTCTCTCTCTCTGCCTGTGGGTGTGTTTTTTTTTTTTTTTTAAATATTGTTGGAATACCGTCGCATTACGGTGTCATGTTAGGTTTTATTTGGGGACACACTTTTACTAACACATTAGGGGGAAAATAGCTGTGGCCTTTTGACCTTATAAAAAACCCCAACTGCGTTCTTCTTCACTGTTGGCCTGTTAGGTTGGAATGCTTCTTAGTAATTTATATCTGTACCATGGCTTTGGTTGCAGTATTCCTGGGATGTTGAGTCTATTTTCTTTGGGAGCGTCCATAAAATACATGTCGTGGTCTGGGGGGGGGGGTTGGCTGGAAAGCTACGCAAAGCTACGTGAGGGAGGGGGTTCAGAGCCAAGCCGCGTAGCTTTATATTCATATTATTTGTCACAGTTAAAATGAGGTACACACAGCAGCATGTAAATATTTATTTCCGTCATTTGATTATCTTCGTATGTAATTTACGATAGTCTGACAAGAGAAACAGTACAAAATGTCTTCTGGAATCAATAGTTGAAAAGGCTCCATGCTACAGGAAGGCAAAATGGAGCTACATGGTTTATGGACGCTCCATTTTTGTCTGTGTTCATCAATTCTGTTGTGGAAGTTTTGGGTTACTCTTCTGATTTCATCGAAAATTTTCTTGTAGATGTTCCCGCATGAATTTCTTCTGATAGGGCATATCTCGGTAAGTTGAGTATTGTTTTTAAACATCTGTTCTGTACCCGTTGTATGATTTCTAGGTTTGTTTCTGATGCGGTGCCCCATACTTGGCATCCATACAGTAGCGCTGGTAATATGACTGAATGGTAGATTCTTAGTTTCGTTTCCATGGTTAGGTTTCTGCTTTTTAGTATAGGATACATGTTGAGAAGTATTGCTGTAACTTTTTCTTTTCTCCTGTATGTGTTGGCGAAAGGTCAGTCCTCTGTCAATTATTACTCCGAGGTAGCGACGTTTGACACGCTAGGGGATTTGGCTATCCGATAGATGGGTTTCAAGGAGAGGTCGCTTTTTGTAAAATATACCGCAGTATTCTTCTCTGGGTTGACACTAATTTTCTTGACCTGGCAACACTTTTCTATCATTTTTATAGTTCGCTGCAAGTTACCCTATCATCAGCAATTTTAACCGACTTCACGTTGGGTGATGTTGGGAAATCGTTGACATATATATTAAATAGGAGCGGAGAAATGGCAGATCCTTGTGGGATTCCAGCGCATAGCGGATGCGTTGAAGATTTGTAGCCGTCAGCCGCCACGAAGAATTTTCTATTTGTCAGGTAGCTACCGATAAATGTAACTGTCCGGGATGGTTGTTTGTTATCGTAGTTTCTGTAGTAGTTTTGCGTGCCAAACTCGGTCATAGACCTTTTCGACGTTTAGAAAAACTAATGCAGTGGAACTGCTGATATTCAGGCCATGGCTGATGTCTTCGGTTAGCCGGAGTAGTTGGCATGTTGTAAAAATGATCAAGGCTACGTTGAGAAAGTGTGGGTTGCCTAAAAAGGGAGAGGGGATTATTATTAATAAATGCTAATTAAAAATGATATTAATTTAATAAAGGTGTTCTAAAAAGAACCAGAACCATGAATATTGCACACAAATAAATATCCCATTTATTGATTCTTATGGCTTATACAAGGCCGGGTAATATTTAACTTTACGTTAAACATATTCAGACCAACAAAAACAAGCAATACCCGACGTTTACAATCCGCCGATGAAAAGCAAACAAAAAAACTGAATGAAATATTTCAACAAATTAAATAGCAAAGTTAACATATGATTAACGTGGCAACGCAGGCCATCAAATTGAAGCTAACATTTACTACAACAAAGGAGTATCCCAGGGGCGCCATATAAAGTTAAAGAAAAGCATCGACTTGAATTTACAATTATCAAGATGCTTGGAATTTGGACATAAAATCAGCTAGCTCAGTGATTTAGTGGTGGGAGCAGAGTCTTATCTCAGTGCCGCTTACGGGCTCACAAGTCTCGTTAGAATCCAATGAATCGTGACCATATGCGACGGTACATTACCAAGAGTGCAACGTCGTGATGAGATGTGACACGCACTGTGCCCCTGCAGCTATGAAAGCCTGTTTAGCGGATACGCCCGCGTTACTAAAACAGCTTCCAGATAATGGCAGGCATGCCATACGACTTCTCGCTTCCCAGAGCAAGAGTGTGATCAGAACCAGACAGTGATCACCGGACGAGAGCGTGTCGGCTGACACGTCTGTACAGTAGCTCGTCCCGGCAACAAGTGTCCTCAAAAATGGCCTCTTCTCGTCTTCTTCTTCCAAGTTGTCTCCCACTCGCCACATGTAACAGAATCCCCTTGCATTAAGATTTGGGAACCCCTATAAACGTTCACGATTGGTCATCTATACATGTCCGTCGTCACGTGTTTTATATCGCGCCCAGCATTTGCTGTCTTCCTTCGCGCACTTTCTGCCTGACCTCCAGCAAAGCAGCGGAGAGGGGTGAGGTCAGCGCCCCTGCCTAACGGACCATAGCTGTTGTGAAGCTGTGGCGCCGCCAAGTCGGAGACCCATCCATTGTCCCGCTCTCAACCGTTCGAAAATGGCAGTTTCAGCTTCCCATATTCACTACCTTACTGAGCCACAAGTTTTGCAGAAAATAAAATTACAATAATTATACCTCTGGCTGCCCGGGTTTAATATACAATTAATTTATCCATATAATACCTATTATTTACGGTATTTACACCTTACAAGATTGAATATTATTACAGAAAATCTGAATATTAATTAATTTATTCAATTATATTCATTGTGGGTGACTCTGTCACACCACAATGTGGCTGACACCCTTGGTTGGAAACCGTGTTGTTCTGTAGGGATAGTCTGGGCTCTAGTTACTTCCTCTTGGAGGTACCTTAAGAAGCTACGTTCCATGATTTTGGATGTAGAGCTAAGAAGATTAATTGGTCCGTAACTAACTGTACTGATTAAATTTTTCCAGTGTTTTGGGGCAGCTGTTACTTTCAGCGTTTTTCATACGGCGGGAAAGTAGCTTCGCTGCATACAGGAGTTAATGATTTTTGTTAAAAGAACCATTCCCTTTTTGGGAAGGTGCTTCAAGTGGGCATTTGAAATCCCATTAGCACCAGGTGATTTCCTGTTCAATAGTTTTTGGATAACTTAACTTAGTCCACAACCCGAAGGTTGGTTTGATCCTCCCGAAGGAGGCATACTAAGCCATGGTGTCAGAGGTAGGACGGGCAGTTCCTTTCCACTGGGACCTACAGTTTAGCGTGTATATCTCTTTATCACTCTCTGCCACAAGGGAAAGATTTTGAAAGTTGTTCTTACTACCTGTCCAATGTGTCATACCCAGCTGAGTTTATTATCAAATTCTAATCCAAGGTATTTCCATTTCAAGTCTTCTACATGCAATTCCTTCCCCAACTTATAATCAACCTTTAGCTTTTTTTAAAGGTAGGGAAGAAATTGCCTGTAAAATGAAATGTAAATACTGTAGCATAATATTTGATAATAAATTCAACTGGTTAGTACATATTGGACAGACAGTAGGAAAAAATTTAAAATCCACGACTTATTGGAGAGATTGTTGAGGGGATGTACAAGAGAAGAGACAGAATTGGATTATCAAACTTCGGTCAGACCATTTCTCATATATAGTGATATATTAGGACCTGTTAACAAGGTTTTAATTTTTGTACATACCTGCTTTTATATCTCACGAATGTTTAATCTAAATTCTTTAAGCGATTGAGGTAAATTATTTATTGTACCTCAAGTTAATTTATTTTAGTCCCCAAGTCTCTTATCTAAAAAACAAAATTTCCTCACTCCCTTTTGCTTGAAGTCGCCAAACATTAATGAGCTTTCGCTTACAGCTAATCCCCATACTTCTTCATCCAATATCTGTCCATGTCTTATTAATAATATATGCTTCGTACACTCTCAGAACTCCCTTAACCTACTTCTCGTTTTCTAGTTACACCCAACTAAGGATCGTAATCCCGCAGTGTACTCAGTGATGCAGGTCATTTGCGGGATTGGAGTCACTTCTGCGGGATCCAGCATAAACACTGTCAGAATAGGTGATAAACTTCTATTTAATGAATAAATAAATCAAATTAAATAATAAATATAAAACATTTCAGAATATTTTAACTAACAAAATGAAAAGTTGAGAGACGTCTAGACCATTTTAGGAATACTCTTTGTAACTATAAATTAATATGTTACGCAATAATGTAACTTCGTGCTTTTTATTTTGGTTTTTAAATTTAATTCTAGTAGTTAAATGAATTATAATAAATGGAAAGTATCGTTACAGGTCTTGTAGTAAATCACATCAGTTTGCGAGCGGTTAAACAATCGAATTAGTTTTTATTTTTATGTAAGATAACTAAATTAAAATAGTAATCCACACCGACAAGGGGAGGTTTTCAGTATGGAAATCGCAATCGTAGAACGGACAAGTCTGGTAAATAAAATAGTACGTCACCTCTGGTTTCTCGCCCTAAAGCAGTTCTGTCTGGTGGGCCCCCGTTTAAGAAAAATCGGGGATTAAAAAAGGATAAAAATTGTGTGTAAAAGATCAATACCTGTACGGAAGTCTGGATGTTTCTGACGCCTGTTTAGCCGTGGTCGTAAAGATGGTGTATTCTGATGCGATAGATCTGAAGTTCGATCCCACCACCCGCAAAAGTTTTTTTTCTTCTATTTGTATTTTTTTTAAATACTATTTGATCTTGTAGCATTAAAAATTTGTTTTGAAATTAATTCTACAACATTTTCCTTTGACAAATAACCAAATATTAGGATAATACCACCGAAATGTACGCATTTATGTCAGTCATGTGAGGTGTATTTCTATCGTCAGGTAAAAATACTAATAAAACGGCTTCAAAACGCGCCGGAACTGTTGCAAGATAATTGTGCAATGTCTTCTCGTGTAGATGCTGTTAAGAAACATTCTCTTATTCACCACATTTTGCGAGCGCCTGTATTTTATGACATGATAAAATATTCCGGTATGGTTCAAAATTAACGAATGTCCGGCCGGAATTTATACATCTAAATGAAACCCGGTTTCATAAATCAATTATAAATACTGTATGTAACTGAGGAAAGATTTTCTTCATGAAATTTTCTTGTTAAGTATGGAAATTCTGTTTCAATTTTTTTATGATTTATATCATCCTAATATTTGCGTATTTGTCAAATGAAAATAATTTTTTTTGTCGAATTAGTTTCAAAACAAATTTTTATGCTACAAGATCGAATAGCAATAAAAAAATATAAATTAGAAAAAAAAAGTTTCGTGGATGAAGGGATCGAACTTTGGACCCATCGTATCGGATCACAGCGCCTTAACGACCACGGCTTAATAGACGTCATAAACAAACGGTCTTCAGCACAGGTATAGATCATTTGCACACAATTTTTACACTTTTTAACCCCCGATTTCTCTAAAACGGAGGTCCCCAAGGCAGAACTGCTTTAGGCGAGAAACCAGAGGAGACATACTATTTACCAGACTTTTTCATTCTATTATCGCGATTTCCACAACTCTCCAAACCTCTCCTAGTGAGTCTTAAAAAAAGATATTGTATATCAATCAATCCCTTTTGCTTTTGGAAGAAAGATCTTAAGAAACATATAGTATTGATGGTTTCGTCTTCCAATTTGCTTCTTCCCGCTCCTCACTGCGAACAACACAAAAAAATAGTTGAACATTCAGTTGTTTTAAAAATACAAGTTACAATTATATTAATACAAGTAATATTATAATAATACAAAGAAAATTTTATTTATATCACTGCTCTAGTATACCAAATAATTTTAAGAAAATAATATTTTGATTGATTAATAAAAAAATTTAGAATTTGTATTCGGTAATGTTAGAATTTTGTGAGTATTATTGCTTGGTGTAATTTAGTAAAAAGTTAGCTAATTGTATTAAATATTAAACATGAATCAAATTATAGTGTTGCACACAATAAAAATAAATGGCAGTTCTTATAAATATCTAAAAGTTAATAAATTCACTTACAGATCATGACGGATGACAAAAACAATTTTTTCAGTCAACTGAAAGGGTACGGGTGACTGCGTGGGGCAATATAGTCGTTCTAACAAGACGATGGGGTGGCAAAGTCACGCAGTCTGAAAAAGGTTTCTATGTTATTTTAGGAACTGTGGGTCCGCGTAAATTTTTACGGAATTTGCCAGACAGTTGAATGATGCAGGATTGCGGGATCCATCGTAGCTGGATAGCAATTCCTACACTCATACCAGATCCGTTGTTACTATTAACTGTTTCTTGTGGTCATTTTCTCCAGCTGCTTTTATATGGTACCTATAATGCGGGATCCATACTATCCTATCATAATTAAGGAACGTTCTAATCAAAGTTCTCTCACTTCCTTGCTACATTCCCTGACTATCCAGTATAGTAAATAAAGGACTTTGTATCCACTTTCTACTCTTTACCCAATGTGTCCCATCCAGTATGGTTTATTGTCAATGGTACACTTTACGCCTTCAAACAGCAATTCCTTCACGTTATAATCATTCAAAAATTTAATCTTTTTATCTGCATACCTAATCTGCTGATCCTTTTTCATTATATGTTTACATATCTAGTTAAATATCTTGTCCTGATCACAATATACCTGTTCACAATCCTTTCTTGTATTAATCCTATTATATAGCACTTTTAAAATGCAACATCCAACGTCCTAACGATAAAAACAGAATTACGAATCTGGGGCCTCTGTTGTTCATTCTATGTATAAACGATAACTCACGACCAATAGGAGAGAATGGCACGATAGTTCTTTATGTAGATGATACAACTGTGAAGATGTCAAACATCAAATTATGGAATTTACAAACAAACCTTAAACTACACTTCCAAAAACTAGCAACATGGTTGGAAGATAATTATCTTGAAACTAACCAAAACAAAACTCAAATGGCATCATTTCAAACAAAAAGAACAAGGAACTTAAACATAATAAGTGAGCAAATAAGTGAGACAAAAACAGCTTACTTGCTAGGGATCAGATTGACAATTTCATTAATTGGGAAAATCAAGTGGATCAATGCTGTAAGAAACTAACCCCTATAGTACTTATGGTCAGCTACCTCAGAGAATTCGGCACCAGGAATATTCTGATGATCATCTATTTCTCTCTTTTTGAAAGCCAACTGAGATATGGTATATCAACATGGGAAAGGCCCACGGAGAATAGTGTGATGAGAATATAAAAAATATAAAAGCGTATAATTAGAACAATACTAAAATTTAAAAAAAATGATTTCATGTAAAAAATGTTTTGTATATTTTAAGATTCTAATATTTCCTTGTATATACATATAAAAGATTGTAATTCTTTCATCCACCAACAATGTTGTTAAAAATAATTAACAAGTACATGAGTATGAAACACGTAATAAAACTAATTTCAATTTACATGTACACAACACAAAAAATAGAAACATGTCCTTCCTATTCTGGATCCAGAGTCGGATTAAAATAGCGCAGGGCCTGTAGCAAATGTCAAGAAGAGGCGCATGGTTTATGGTTTTCACCGTCCCGGGACAGTGGTAGAGCTAAAAAAATAAAAATAAAGTTCAAACATGTGGCCTGAGTCGGAGGCCTCCCCGTAGCCACCGGGCCCCAGAAGGCGTGGGGCCCGTAGCATTTGCTAACTCTTGCTACATGGCTAATCCGGTACTGTCTGGAGCCCAACTGTTCAATAAACTTCCTACAGATTTAAGATTAATTAGTAAGAAGAGAGAACAGTTAAGGCATGAGCTTAATGAGTAGTTATGTGATAAAGCCTTCAACTCAGTCAAAGAGTATGTAAATGATGAAACGACGTAAAGAATAACAGAATAAAAAATTGCTTGCATTAATAGTGGGTAATATTTGTCAATGACATGTAAAAAAAAGGTAAATCTATAGCAAAAATGTATGAAAAGTAAGTTATTATTTATCGTATGATTATTTATGAGGTACACAATAGGAAATGTACATATCACAAGCTTGTACAATTTCATATCTCGAGATCTACTGTTTTAATCCAGTCAACTGCACTGATCGACGCACCATGGATTTCCGTCATTGTTCCCTTGTAGGCCCGAAGAGGACAGTCAGTAACAATGTGATTTATTGTCTGTAAGGTGGCTCCACAGTCACAATTTGCAGAATCTACCCAGCCCCATTTGTGTAGTAAGTAGCCGCATCTGCCTTGTCCTGTTCGAATCCGATTGATGATTCTCCACTGCCGCCTGGGGAGATCGAAACCTTGTAACCTTATTGAGGGGTCCTCAACTAGATTTTTATTGGCTACTGATGACTGCTTCCATTGAGTTGTCCACAGCTTATTGGTGCTGAAAGAGGGCTCTGTAAGGTTGATTGCTGTGCGCCAAGGTGGTTTTCTTGATTTCAAGCGTTGATGTTTTGTTTGAATCATGTCTTGATGTATAGGTAGCTGAGGGTTCTTCTGGATATTTTTCCAGATTTTTAAGAGAGCTTCTGATCTTCTTAGTGCTGGGGGTGAGATGTTGCATAGCACTGGAAGCCATATGGTGTTCGTACTGTGAATACATCCCGTAATTATCCTCATTGCCTGATTGAGTTGCACATCTATCTTCTTTGTATGGGCACTATTGATCAAGGACGGGCAGCAATATTCAGCAACAGAGTATGACAGAGCTAAGGCTGTGGATCTTAGAATGTGAGCACTGGCTCCCCATGAAGTACCTGCAAGCTTATGGAGAATATTATTTCTCGTTTTGACTATGGCAGCCACGTTTGAGAGTTGCTGTTTGAAAGATGAGTTCTTTCCAGTTTTATACCCAGATATATTGATGTGCCGCAAAAAGGCAAGAGTTGGTCTCTGAATTTAACTTCTGGTTTATAGTGTGCTTGTCTGTTGCGTAAATGAAATGTTGAAATAACTGTTTTCTGAGGATTTAGTTGGAGGCACCATTTCTTGAAGTAGTCATCTAACTTTTCCAGATCAGCTGATAAAGTTGTTTCTGCATCAGAAAAGTTGGGGTTCTGGTTCACCAAACAAATGTCATCAGCATAAGTAAATTTTCTTGAAGATGTTTCTGGTAAATCATGAGTATACAAATTGAATAGGAGGGGCGCTAAAACAGATCCTTGGGGTAAATCATCATTTAGTATAAATATTCTGCTTCTGTCATTATCAGAGTATATTTGAAAGTACCTATTGCTCAACATGTTGTTACGTAGTTCTGTAAGTTTTCGACACGGGATAATACTCAAAAATTTCAGAAGAAGTCCTTCTCGCCAAACAGTGTCATAAGCAGCTGACAGATCCAAAAAGGCAGCCACACTTACTGATTTCTTCTCAAACCCATTTTCAATATGAGAGGTGAGAGTGAACACCTGGTCACTACAACTTCTCCCTGGCCTAAATCCTGCTTGTTCTATGGAAATGTGTTTATTGATCACTTCAGAAATTCTATTGTAGATCAGGCGCTCAAGGAGTGTGTATGTTACACTTAGAAGTGACTGACATAAAAATGTGGGAGTAGAGATTGAATAGATTTATAGTTAACTTAATGCATTAAAGGGTTAAGTAAGATAGAAGTAATGTAGAACCTAATGTACCTTGACTTGTCCTAATTCATTACACAAGTTGTTGTTCGTAAATGATATATAGCACCAAATAAAATGAATGAATGAATGTCATTTGCAAGCAACCTAACTCCTGACTGACAACCACCAAAGAGTCATTATTAAATTACACACTGAAAAGGATATAAAAATCTTTATTCTTTATATTATGCAAATGTTCCTTATGGCTGAGGTGGTAGTAATAGTTGATTGTGGATATTCTCTTTCTGTCACGTAGCTTCACATTTCATCAACAGTACTAATACAATGCCAGTTTGGTCACAATGACATCACATTGCCGGCCTTCTTTGTTAGCTTAATAACAGTCAGAGATTTCGCTACAAAACTGAGGTTAAGGGCGTTATTCAATAACAATTCTATTGAATTCGAAGCAACATCGAAGAGATGAATTGGCATAATACTGAAATAAATGTATGATTTAGTTTAAATGGACATATTAAATCTGTTGAATAGTGAAACCATATTAAAATTGTATCATTGTTGTAATCGATGAACATGACGCGGCGCCACCCGGACAGCCAAGAATCAACTGACTCTGGCCGCGGAAGCCTACGATTACATTTGACTCAACTCTACGGGGAGAAGATATTTTATCGGACACGGAATTTTCTAAACTACGTGAGACACGGGCCCGGAAACTTTGTCAACTAACGTTTTTACTTCGCTGCAGAGACGAAGATGTGCTCCCGACTTTCCTCAAGATTCGTCACCACCTCAACACAAGAGCCGCTCTTAGAATTCTGCGCAACACGGGTTTTGCATTACTGAGAGAAAGGATACATCAGACTAGAAGTGAGCTGGCTCATATCGAAGGGAAAATATTCCATATCCACCTAGAACTCGCTAGTCTTCTTTCTTATGCCGATTGGACGACGCTCGACGCAGCCACAGCAAAATCCGCAGAGAATATCCATGACAATGCAAGGACAAGACATATACGCAAGTTCGGAAAACTGAAAAGTCTACAACACCCGGAAACAACAAAGGTGGAGACGAAGAACACGGTTGTAAACCTAACTGGGGAAGAACTAGATGCAGCCACCAACTCTGTGCTGGCTAAAGGACTAAACTTTGCTCCGGTACCTTCGAAACTGCCGACGTTGGACATCGTCGCAGGGGTAGAGAGTGCAGTAGGGAAGTTAAACACGGAACAGGCAGACGAAATTCGACGCGAGACGGCGCGAATCCTCAGTCGAGCGAAACTCCCTCGCAGCAATCTTCCGCGAGAAGAAAAACTAGCATTGAACAGACTACGCCAGCGCGAGGACATTGTGGTACTTCGGCAGATAAGGGAAACGCAACAGTATTGATGAAATCGGAAGACTACCACAATAAGGTTGTGACCCTTTTAGAAGATGAGACATATGCCCCGCTAGATAGGAACCCTCTACGTAAACTGAGGTCTGAAGTGGCATCTCTTGTCAATAACTCTTCAGAAATCGAACAAGAAATCAAGGCTAAACTGAAGAGAAACAACACCTCTACTCCTCGGTTCTATGGCTTGCCAAAAATACATAAGCCAGAAGTTCCTTTACGGCCGATCGTCAGCGCAATTAACTCTCCGACTCATCCACTAGCCCGCTATGTCGCCGACAAACTAAAACCCTTGTCAGAAGGCATCGCTTCGACTGTCAGAAATAGCTCACACTTCGTAGAAATAATATCATCACTCAAAATCGAAGAAACTGACATTCTAGTGAGCTTTGATGTTGTGTCGCTCTACACCAACGTACCTGTGGAAGAAGCAGTGACAGTAATACGCACCAAGCTATCGGCACTTAACATCTCAGAAGAATTGGCGGACCTAGCCGAGTTTTGTCTTAAATCAACGTTCTTCCAGTACGACGGGAAATTTTACGCCCAAGTGGAAGGAGCGGCCATGGGCTCACCGCTTTCGCCGATAGCGGCGGACATCTTTATGGGGGAACTGGAGACGGAAATTTTGGAAAACGCGCCCCTCAAACCGCGTCTGTGGTTACGCTTTGTTGACGATACATTTGTTGTGTGGCCCCATGGACGAAGTGCGCTTGACAGATTCCTGGATTTTATAAATAAAGCACATCCTAAAATTAAATTCACCATGGAAACGGAGGAACGAGGACAGCTGCCGTTCCTAGATGTGCTAGTAACCAAACGTGACGACGGGAACCTTGGACACTCAGTGTACCGGAAGCCGACACACACAAACAGATATCTACACTGCCGCATCGCACCACCATCCAGCGACAAAAAGAGGCGTCCTCACGACCTTGTGTACCAGAGCGACGAAAGTGTGTGACGCAAATAGTTTGACGACGGAGTTGGAAGCGCTGCAACACACATTCAAGTCCAACGGCTACCACAATCGTTGTATTAGACAGGCATTGCATGCAGCTACAACAGACAAAGACGCCAATTCAACGTCTAATCAAGCCACTTCTCAGGAACGCCAAGTAGTTGTCTTACCCTACATAAGAGGAGTTACTGACAGAATCGGGAAGCTGTTTAAAAAAGTTGATATAAAACCTGTCTACAAAGCGCACAGCAAGGTCAGTAACCAGCTCGTCAAGGTTAAGGACAGGCTGCCTCCACTACAGGTGGCCGGGGTCTATGAGATTCCGTGCACCTGTGGTCGGATGTACATAGGAGAGACGGGGCGCACTATAAGGGAGAGGCTGCGCGAACACATCCGCGATTATAAATCTAACAACTTTGACAAATCCGCCATTGCACGGCATGCAGCCGAAACAAATCACGCCATAGACTTCGAAAATACCACCCTGATAGTGCGCGAGGATAAATGGTGGCCAAGGAGGGTAAAGGAGGCGTTAGAAATTGCTAAACGCCCAAACAATATTAACGAAGGACAACGGGCTGAAATTACACGACGCCTGGCGCTCGCTGGTGCGAACAGGACATGTCACGTGTCACCTCCCGCCAGACCGCGCAAGCCCCCCTCCAGGCCGACTAAACACGTGACGGCTCGGACCTTTTGATTGGCCGGACACATCGAAACATCCAGACGGGCGCTGGCCTCGCCTATAAAACAAGACCACTCACTGATCGAAGACGCAGTTCTGCCCTGGAAGAAGACCCCAGAATGAGGGTCGAAACGTCGGCTACGATGAACATGACGCGGCGCCACCCGGACAGCCAAGAATCAACTTGTATCATTGTTCTTTGTGAATAAAAAGTGAGAAAATAAAAAAATTAAAAAAATCTGACCATTATATCTTAACCCTTCAGTTTTGTGGTCTTAATGATCTTAGCAAATTGATGTGGTAGTCGCAACGGCCAACCGATGGACTCATACTGTTCGTAAGCTACAGAGAAGAAATCAAATGTTTTTAAAATATGTGACTGGTGTTAATTAACCAGAATCATGCAAAAACTATTGGTCTGATTTTGATTGGGTTTCGAATAACTTTGCATCCCATTGTCCTGGGGGAAATAATAGGGTACGTTTCCTTTTCGTGTGAAGTCAAGACACGTAGAAATTTAAGGTGAAATTGCCCAAAAATTAGTATTCCGTTTAAAGTGATTCACGGAGTTTGATGATATTTCGAATAATTTAACTCATGGTCTCATGAACACAATAAGACATGTTTTATTTTGAGGTGCTGTCGGAAACTCAGATATTAAGATAAAAGTGTCTACAAATTAATATCCAATTAAATGTTACGTACTTCTCCCAACCGCAATGTTTGTCGTGACTTCGGCATGAGGGTGGCATCGCATTATTCGAAGAAATGGAGTTACAGTTCGTATTGTGTATATCCTTTGTCTTGGATCAAAAAATTATCTTTAATGTTAAAAAAAAAAAGCATTAGGTGATCTCTACTTACTTTTCACAATGTCACAACATTTACGAATAGCTAACTATAAGTAATGTAAGAAAACTAATATCTAGCATCCCTCCCTTTTTTAAATTAAAGTCAATTTTTTGGTCAATGACTTAATTTAATTTAATTGCAATGGAGCACAGGCTCCGGTGGCAATTTCCCTACACACCCATCTTCCTCCTATCCTGCACCTACCTACATTTGCCCTCTACAAATTTTATCTTTAAATTCTTTCAAAGTTTTCGGTAAATTATTCATCATTTCTCTTGGTAACTCATTCCAATCCCTGACACCCTTATCTAAAAAAGAGAATCTTCCCACACCCTTGTGCCTGAAATCGAGTGCCAGCTTGTGGTCATTCTTACCTTAATCTTATTCATAAAATTAAGTTATAATGAGCTATGGGACATCCTGTCGCTGTTGAACATGTTTAATTTAAAAATTATTTTAACTCTTTAGTACACATTCTTATGAAAAGAGCGTTTTTTGAACTAAAATTTTCTTTTATCTCATAGCTCATTTCATCAATGAAACAACTGCTAAGTAATACAGACATTGTGATTTATGTATATTTTCAAGTTTACGCAACTTGGCTATCAGTTGTAGACATTGAATTTCAGATAATTTTTGTCTTCGTTTTTCAATGCAAGTAAAATTGTGCCGTACTATGTTGGTATTGTTCATTTTTTTACCCATTTGTTTGGAAGAGATACTAGGCTAGAAAATACAACACCATAGTTATTAGAACAACTTTTGGTGATAGTACTTGCGAATTGTCTCTGACTCGCGGAGTATTGTGTTTCTGTGGTGTGATTGTGGAGTCAGTGAAATTTGATTTTAGCTGTACACTTTTTCAAATAATCTCTCTTCGTCTAACCACAGGAAAAGGGTTGGGTTGAGCGATGTTTGTTGCAAGCGGTAATGTTTGCCGTATTCTGAAGCAGGTATATATTGTTCACATTTAATGTTAGGATCTGAAACGATTCCTATTGTTATATAACACAAATTACCTTGGGATAACTAGAATTTATGTGTACTTGACACCAAAAAACAAATCAGGAAATATAAAGGTACTTCTTTAACGAAAAAAGTAAATTTTCCAACTTCTACGTCCAAAAAGTTACATAATATTTTTTTTTAATTTAATTTAATTGCAATGGAGCAAAGGCCCCTGGTGGCAATTTCCCTATACACCTATCTTCCCCTATCCTGCACCTACCTACATTTGCCCTCTACAAATTTTTCGAAGTTTTCGGTAAATTATTCATCATTTCTCTTGTTAACTCATTCCAATCCCTGACACCCTTACCTATAAAAGAGAATCTTCCCACACCCTTGTGCCTGAAATGGAGTGCCAGCTTGTGGTCATGGTCATCTTTTCCCTTCCATGCACTACTTTTCATACCTATTGCAATATCTTTCCATGCCTCATCACCAGTATATGCCCTATACACTCCCATGACCCTACTCATCCTCCTCCTGTCTTGCAATGAATCCCATTCCAGCTCCTTTATCATATCCGTCACTGATTGCATTCTGCGATAATTTCCAGAAACAAATCTAGCAGCCCTTTTTTGCACCCTCTCCAACTCCTGTATTTGATATGTAAAATGAGGGTCCCATACTACACTACCATATTCAAGCAATGACCGACCAAAGTTTTGTAACCCAATTCCTTGACTTCTCTCGTACATTCCCTCATCACTCTCTCCAACAAGTGCAGAACTTTGAAACCTTTTCCTACCACCTGTCCTATGTGTCCTGCCCAGTTAAGTTTGTTATCAAAAGTAATTCCAAGATATTTACATTTCAAGTCTTCAACAAGGAATTCTTTCCCCACCTTATATTCATAATTAAGCTTTTGTTTTTTATTTGTGTATCTAATAAGCTGACTCTTCTTTGCATTTATCTTCATTCCATGTTTACCAACCCAATTAAATATCCTGTCCAGATCACCCTTTCTGTATAATTTGTTTTCTAAATAGGACATTAGTTAACTGCACTGAAGAAAAATATATTGATATGTGACATAGGTAGAAGTCAATTGTGGGTTAAAACGCATAATTATTTTACTAACTACAAATTGCTGCAAAAATTAGTGTTAAAGAAGATATTCTTTGAAGCTGACATGTATTACTTGAGATCGCGATTCTGCAAGCAATTGGTGTCATAATACTGCTGTATTCAAATGCAAGATATTGCTAGAAATACGTTATGAAATGCATGGTATCATGCTGGTCCTGGGTGTAGTACAATCTAATTTCTGTTTGAAAATAATGGTCCAGGCTGTATTACAATGGAATTACTGCTTGAAAATGATACATCATGCAATTGACTACTGCATTATGACAACGTCATTAGTGAATGTTGATGTGACAGAATCGCGATCTCCAGCTGACGCTCCATTGCAGTTACTAAAGAATAATTACATTGTAAAAATTCTGTCAGAGTTAAGTGTATACAATATGGCTGCAATTGTGTACAAAGAGTAATATTACATCATGCTGCTTGTAACATAAGTCGCCTCATGCTTTATACTAAACGACTGATTATCATTTGTCATTCTGGTCTAGGTTGTATTATAAGCTAACCTCAACCTTGTAGAAAATTGATTCTAGAAGCCTTTTGGGCGAAAAGCTGTAGCATTCAAGACAGTCTCTGTCTACACACATGAGATAGATCGGCGAAATCATAAGCTTGTGATGAACCAAATTCTGTTTTTTGCTAACTTTGTTTAAGTTTGGTAATTTAGTTTTCGGATCTGGTTGAATAGTGGAAAACCGTCAAGACACTGGCATTTTGGTTTGAAAATTAATACATGTGTTTTTTAAGTGGTACTATTTCAGAAAAATTATACATTAAATCCAGCCAATATGTATTAATGAAGTCTTTTAAGTTTTTATAGAAGGAATATGTGTTATTACCTGATCATGTTTATTATAAGTTTTTCTTAAGTTTAATTTTTTTTGAGGAATGCTATATTCCACAACCAAATGGCAGGAAGGGAAGAAGTAATGTTACATGAAACAATGGGTAGTTTAAAATGCAACCTGAACCAGAATAACAACTGATGCTGAATGGCAATTAATATTGTATTCATGAAAACTTGCCAGCCATGTTATATTCAGCACCACCATTGACACAAAAATATTTCAATGTGATGCCATTAATGTGAAAGCTATTTATTCCTGGCTGCTGCTTATCAAAAATATTGGTGCTTATGGTAACATTATTTCTAATACACATTATTTCTTTTTACTTCCAGGTATACCTTTTCTTAAATTCTAAGGAATGTGTGCACCATGTTTCAGACCAAAAGGACAATTCTTTGCAGGTCACTATTGTACCATCGCCCACCTGGGTTGCACATTATTGGAAATTTTGGACATAATAAGTGTAATCCTTATCCTGGATTGCACTGCATCGAAGCCTTAACTGGTGAATCTTCTTTTAACCAACACTACAACCATTTGTAAGCTCTTGAATGATTGCAGTCTGCAATGAGATAGTGGATCTAGTGAAGGTTGATAGCATTCTGGTGGATGATTATTGACATGTTTCAAGAATTTTTTTTGGAAATGCTGAGCTATACAGTACCACTTTTTTGCACTTTTGATTATGGGCAAAGATAATGTAGCAGTTCTACATGACAGCCAATACATGAAAATACTCTACCAGCATGATGATATTCGTAATCAAAATATCACTTGGTATCACTTTATTTAATTTGAAGAACAAATCTTAGACACCAAGCATGGCGGGTGAACATTTAATGCTCTGGCTTCACGTTCAGGAAGACGCCAGCTCGAATCCCCATCCATGCATCCCGATTTGGGTTTTTCTACGGTTTCCCCAAACCAGTGCAGTCAAATACCAGCATTCTTCCTTCAAAACAAAGGTGAAGCCTTGCCGCTCTGCCTGGAATCTTGCTGCGAGTTTAATGTTCAACTGCTTTGCAGTCTTTCAGATTGCTGGATATCAGAATGGGAATCAACATCATCATGGGGCATTGTGCGAATTAGTTTTCCCTACTCAAAACTTCAGGATTCAACCTGTATTTGGAGTATGCTAAATCACATTAAATGTATCACGGGTAGATCTGCTTCTACTCTACACACCTGGCGCTAAGCAGATTTACTGTAGTGCAACTGCAGTGATGTCGCAAATCTGTGACGTACATTGTGCAGTACTGTCTACTGCTTGCCTTCA
>JARYHS010012519.1:207625380-207643558 GCA_031002005.1 Vandiemenella viatica | reverse complement strand
TCTTAATTAGCTTTGATATTATGAATTCTTACCTGTTACTCTACCCTTGCTTAGGACACTTCCACAGAATACGTATCCATATTTATAAAGTAAATCTTTCACTGTTAAATTCTTGTACGCAGACGAAAACAAGCGCACAGTGGTCAACCCGAAGTTAACAATACCACACTTTTCATGGTGGCGCTGCATGTGGCGAAAAGATAAACTAATAATTTACAAAGCTCTATACAAGCACCAGTGAAAACTACTGACATTCTGACTCCATCAAATGTGCAAAATGCAACGTAAACAAACGACACGGCATTTTTCACCTCGCTAAGTCGAAGTAGACAGTAGTGAGTTGTGTCTTGTAAACCCTACAATAGATAAAAGCCTGCGGTAAGCGTTGTTGGACATCAATCAACCACACAAAACTCCAGGATATTATGTCGACACAACGTAGATGCAGCTGCGGAAATCAGTTACTGGTTCTGACATTGTAGCTCAATGGCGAAGCAGTACCCTTGACTCCAACGGTTCGTTACTTAGGTGTGACGCTCAACACATGGGGTATGAGGATATCTCGCATCCAAGGCATTAGAGAGTGAGTCATTGCACGCCTCAGTGCCTGGTACATGTTACTCAACATAAGGAACCTGTCAGCACCTTCACTCGGGTCGCCATATACTGCACGTTGAGTAGGCTGAAGATGGAATATGGGTGTCTCGTGTTGGGGATACGCAGTCAAAATCCACCTGCGGAAGTGCTGCAAACAAGATTACTGAGGCTTGCTCTAATACCTTTAACCCGCTTCAGTCCATATGGCAACAGGAATACCAAGCATCGTCATCTGCTTCCTTCTCTTGGCCTGAAATTTCTGCACCCCGCACACCTATCCGACAATCACTGGTAAGCTGTGTTGGGAACTATAATCAAGTCAGAAATTGGTTTAACCGAATTGTGTTGGTGGATCCAAAAAATAAAAAGAAGAACTCTCACAAGAAAACACAAAAAAAGAGCAGCAATGAATAGCCGAAGAGCAAAGGGGATGAAATTTCTTCGAACAATAACTCCCAGACGTATCAGCTTAAGGACGTACAAGGCAAAATGGTGATAATAGCTTCATTTTATCACCTTCTTTCAACCAACCAACATCGTTCACGGCTAACGAGATAGTTCTTGTAATCGTAGGTTTTCGCGGCCAGAGTCAGTTGATTCTTAGCTGTCCGCGTGGCGTCATGTTTCTTGAAACCGACGTTTCTGCCCTGGAAGAAGACCCCAGAATGAGAGTCGAAACGTCGGTTTCAAGAAACATGACGCGGTGCCACCCGGACAGCCAAGAATCGAGATTAGCTCTTTTTATATCAGCGAACTATCGCTTATAATGCATTCTGGAATATATTTTTGGGAGCATTATAACAAATTACAACTTTTTTCTGTTCAAGGATATTTTTGAGAGTATGGCTCAGAATTTAAACTGCCCAAGCAAGCACGTCATTTTTTATTCTGGACCATCGATTAGCACAACGCCAGCAAACCACCAGGGTATGTAGACGTTGCTGGGCAAGCCACCGGATAAAGACAAACCGGGGCATCAACGAGACAACCACTCACCGCTAGCCCGGACACCATCGGCACTCGGGCTGTCGACTGTTCTGCTGAACGATAGCAACTTGCGGTCGACATCAACGAGACGCGACTGCTGCAATTATCGATTACAGCACGCTGTATAACCACCACTCATCAGCTTAGCCCTGGTAGGTCTAATGCCCGACGGTTCTAGACTGTCGGGAACATTTCCACGTGCCATCCCTAGACCTACCACCACCATCTTCGCCACAGCATCGTCAACATACTTCACACCGGCAATACCAGTAATATTGAAGAGTAAGATATGATGCGATAAACCCCTTAAATTATAACAAGAGTTTTCGCAGGTAGAATCATGAGCGTAACGGTTTTGAATTAACTAAATTTCTAAAATCCACTCAATTTTTGGGATGAGAGTATTAGTATATGAGTAAAGAAGTTTCGCAAAATTATCGCTTATACCTCAGATTATGTACTAAGTGGCGTTGGCTTCGGAATTCAGCAGAGAGACAAATTAGAAATCGTCCATCCGCACGTGCCTTTTAATAAATATGCTTGTGATCACTCAATGGCGATAAAGCATTTAGATCAATACTCTGTTTTCAAAATAATGTTTAACCGTCGTTTTAACTTCTTGAAAACTAACAATTTTCTGAATTCCTCAAAACCGAGCGTGGTGGGGGAGCAGTTAACGTTCTGGCCTCGCATTCGCGAAGACACGGGTTCGAATCCCCGTCCTGGCATCCAGATTTGGGTTTTCCATGGTTTCCCCAAATCACTCCAGACGAATGCCGGGATGCTTCCTTCAAAAAGGCCATGGCCGAATTCCTTCCCGTTCCTTGTATCCAGTCCCTTCCGGCATTTAATGTCCTTAGCCGTCGACGAAGCGTACAGCCGTAAGTAAAAAAAAAATAAAAGGTGGAGCATCATCGATCACGGTTTTTTCAGCTCATAGCCATTTATTAATAGACATTATCGACGAAGCAAATCGATCAGTAAAAATTCTGGAATGCGTTTGGAATTATTGACCCAGAGGCCCCTAACGATACTTTGGTCACGTAAGAAACACTTTAGTATGTTTGTAAGATCCGCTTTATGTCCTGGCCATAGTATTTTAATACCGGGTAAAGCGGATTTATAGTTTCGCGGAAAATAAAAAATACGTCAAGTTCTAGAAAGGTTTTATATTAACAAAACTTTCAGTTGCAGTTAGCACAAAATTTTTGCTAAAACTTATTCCAGGCATCGCCCCTCCGATCTCCAATCACAACATCAAGCTATGGATGTTTTACAGATTTCTCGACGCAAACTGTGCTGAAAGTGCTTTCGATCACTTCGTATTACCAAATATCTATTTTAAGAGTATGGCTGTTAGCTTAGACATTGTCTAATAAAGAAATCATTAGGTATCTGGAATTTAACGTTTAACAATATTCTGGCAAATCGGAACACATAAATAAGATCAAGCTTGATAAAATAATAAATATTATTTAATGAATACGCTAATACAATTGTTGTTTGATTTTATTTATTACTAACAGAGTACCCGGCGTTGCCTGGTGTAAGTGCGATTAATTTTACCGCACACTATTTTTATATTTCCTAGTGAATCATGTATACTAAGTTTCATTAATTTAGCACCAGCCATTTCTAGAAGTAAAGTATACATTGATACTCCCCAACAATTCCCAGATGCAGTGATACAGAATGTCATTTTACATTTTGGCCCAGGCTGCATTTCAATCTGACCGCAACATCTGTTTAATGTTGTTGCTCGATAATCGAAACATGTACCATCCACGCATAAATATGTATCTGGAATATACCTGCTTGTTTCCGGATAACACAGCCAATACAGATTTTTGATGGTTTTCACAACTTGAAAGATTGGGGTCCAAGTTAAAATCTGACATACATGTTGAGACATTAGGACTAGACTTGCAACGAATAGTATATTCGGCCATACGCCGAATACCGAATATTCGGCAAACTTCCTGGCTGAATAGCCGAATATTCGGCATAAGTATTCGGCCAGAGTGAGCCAAAATCTGTATTGCTGTGCTTGTCTCTCGCCCGCCTGTTAAAGCAGAGTTACCTCCCACCACTCTGTGCCTTTTTTAACAAGCTTGAAGTATGGCCTCAAGTATCTACGTTGGATTATTTATGACATTACTTCTTTTTTCTTAAGAATAACATCCAATGAGGTGTGAAGATGGAAAAGCTTTCTTACGATAGTTCATAATACGGGATAAGCAATTGGTACAACCTTCTTAAGACCGAATTGCTGATACCACTTTCTGAACTGCCCCCTACATAGTACGTTAGTGATTACTTCGATCAATAATCTTCTTGTAGTATGATATGCCATTCTTCACCATATGGATCGATAACAGAGTGCAGTATTTCCATAGTCACAACATCCTCATACCTCGTTTTTAAGTCTGTGAGAAGGGCATTTAGACTAAATGTTGAATATAGGCCGAAACGTCATCATCCTTAACGTTTGTCAGTTACAAGTTGGAGAACTGGGAAGATACGTGGCTTCCGTTTTGTTTGAATATATTAATGCTGACAAGAAAACCTAAAATTATGGCAATGCAGGGTTGGCCTCAGTTCGTTGTTTCATTCATACTCTCCAATTAATTGTTGTCGACTGTCTGAAAGTTCAGTCAGAAGTGATGGAAATGATAGCTGCAGGAAGGAGGAACATGACTCATTTCAATCATTCCGGTATTGCGCAAGAAAAACTGCAAAAGCAATTGGGTCTCCCCGAGCATGAATTGGTGCAAGATGTCAGTACGCGGTGGAATTCCACATATTATATGCTTGAAAGGCTAATGGAGCAAAAACGGGTAATTTCAGTGTATCTCACGGACTGCTATATTGTCAACTTGACTGCTGCTCAATGGGAGCTTTTAGAGCAACTTTTGATATTACTACAACCATTTGAAGAACTAACAAAAATCACCAGTTTCGGATATGTATGCATTTATGAAATTATTCCATATGTTGTTGCTCTAACGCGATATTGCAATAAAACTAGCACATCAGAGCCAACAGCCAACTTAAGTCAAGCGAGACTTGTAATGCAACAAGGGTTGAACGAACGATCTGAAGACATTGCCACAAATAAAAATTATTTGTCGGCAACCGCTTTGGACCCTCGCTTCAAAATGAACGTTTTCACCAGTCAACTGCAAAGAGAAAAATCAAGGCAGTATATTTTGATCGATGATCTAAAGACGTACTGTGAAACAAGCAGCGACGGCAGCGCGAATTCGTCCCCTATTCAGTCCAAGAGGATGACGGAAGAGTCGGGTCACAGTCAGAGTACACACTCATCTTTTATGGATTGTTTTGAAGAGATTGTTACAGAGAAAAGTACGATCAATGCAGGGACATCACAAGAAAAAATGCTGTTGAAACTGAAATTGATGTTTATTTAAATATTAATAGTATATCATGGCATGATAATCCGTACATTTGGTGGAAAGCAGGAAGATAGAAATTTCCGTGTTTGACAAAGCTTGCAGCAAAATACTTATCCGCGCCAGGAAGCAGTGTTTATTCCGAGCGGCTTTTCTCTGAAGCTGGAAATGTCTACGAGAAGAAAAGAAGTAAACTACTACCTGAAAATGCAGAAAAATTAGTATTTCTGCATCACAATCTTCCATTCCTATATTTCAATTATGATGGTTCCCGTGAATAGGTATTTAATATTTTTGTTTTGCTTTGACATCGTGTAAGTTTGACCATGCACGATTATTTTTTGTAATTGTAAGATAAATACATTACCATGCAATGAATCAATCACTTTATTTTAGGCAATTATCTAACTAAAAAAATCCTAAGTATTCGGTATTCGGCCGAATAGTACCTAGATATTCGGTATTCGGCCGAATAGTAAAAAAGTGGCCGAACAGGCCGAATACCGAATAGTTGCCGAATATTCGTTGCAAGCCTAATTAGGACACATTTATTTTATGAATAATTTGGCACTATTTAAAAAAAAACTGCTTAGTCGATTCTGACTGGATTTAAAGCTATATAAAGAACGTTTGAAATAAAGATGGGTGGGGGTAAAGAGGGAGAGAGGTTGGGCTCTCGCAATCCAAATGTGAACAGGATTTTTCTATTTGTTTTAAAGTGTAGGTGTGCAAAGTTCCTTCAAAACCTAATAGAAACGGTAGCTTTGTATAAAGAACATGAACAAAAATTAAGGGGGTGGATGGGGGACAGGGATTGGGTATCTGTATAAGCCAAATGTAGACAGTACTTTTCTGTTTATTTTAAAGTATGTGGGTGCAAAATTCCATCGTTATCGGATAAAAACGTTGCGTATTTATAAAGAACATTGGGAAAAATTAAGAGGGATGTAAAGGGGGAGAGAAGTTGGCTTTCCGTAAATCTAATGAGTAGTTTTTCTCTTCATTTTAAAGTACACTTTCGTAAAGTTCCTCGAAATCGAATAAATATATATATATATATATATATATATATATATATATGCCAACGTCCATTTATATATATAAGATTGGAGGCGTTTCGAGGTACCGTCAGCGTTTGACAAAGTCGGAACAAAACTATGCGTCAAAATATTCCCTATCTGAGAAGTAATGAGGTCTCAACACGATCAAAGTAGCGCAATTACAAATAAAATTGTAAACAACATTCTGGTTGATAGCGGAAGTGACCAACAACCACATCTCGATAGGTAAATGTAATAAAAAGTTTACGCTTAAGATGCCTCGATGAGAGGCGAAACGCATCCAATAATAAATAAAATCAAACATCAGTTGCATTGGGGTACTCATTAAATAATGTTTATTATTTTAATAACCAACTGAAGAAGAAATGGCCTACAACAATCTCGAATCCTGAGAACGTTGAATCTAAAGTTCGGCTAAGGTTTTGGCGTTTTATTGAAACATTATCATTTTCTCGGTACTCTGCGGTGTATCGTCTTCAAAATTATTATTAGTGTTGTGTCTTTAATTTATGGAATAAGCTTTCCATCCATTAAAAATTCTGGTCGATTAACATCATAAGCGTAAGCCTAAATGAATTATACAAGATGTAATATTAATGGAAAAAATAAGCTAAAACAATATATAAACAAATATCATAATAGTTCTTCGCCAATATTATACATTACTCAACAAGTGTGATTCTCAAGAAATATATTTCGCGAAAAAAAATGTTATGGATGTATATTTGAACTAAAGACCTTGACCCCACTCGCTACCACGGATTAAGCATCACGTCACTCAACATTATTGGAATATTAGAAATGGCTGAAAATCACGTTTTGTGTTATTTTTCAAAAACTGTTAGCTTACGGACTCTATGTAGAATTGTAACAATTAATCAATTTTTTTTACTGTATTTTGTTTCCGAAAGTGATACGGCTCTATTACCTTTCACCTAGATTATTTGGAAATCAGGCATAAATCTCTTGATACGGTTCAACTTTGGGTGGTTCTCGGAGTATAATTCTGTACAATTGGTGGTCAAATAATCTCAAAACCACATGGCTTCAAAATGTGAAACCTGTATGAATCAAACTCATACATAGCATCACCACGCTGCGGCGTTACCTCCCAGCCAAGATGGCTTGTAGAATAATTGCCTCGTCCGGTATATAAACGAAGTACGGTAACGTGGAAACTTGAGAAGCATAGTTCCTAAAACCTGTTTAGAAACGCGTTTTACCAAAATAATGACAATTCACCACATTGTTTCTGACTGTCTTCTTCGAGCATACAAAGGAACAATAGCGGAAATACACGATGCGTTGATCATTGCAATTGATTGGATAAAAATATTAGATCTAGAGATATAAAATTTTACAAGCATATATGCATAGTGATATGCGCATCTGTCCTCACCTTTTGTATATCCTGTTACATATCATACGATAAACAAATAAATAAACCAAAATTGAGCGTAACTGTTGTATCCAATCTTCAAAACAACAGAATTTTCCAAATTCCGAAGATTTGACGGTCCTGTAGTCGTTAAATACGGCGCTGGTTTAAGAATATGAAATATAATTTTAATCGAAGTAAAATGCCAAAGAAATAAAAAAATTGTACTTCCACACCGATATACTTAAATAAATCACTGCAATAGTCCCATCTTTTTTTCTTACGATACCATACCCGATTCCGGGCGAAGGCTGTTGTCATGGAGAATGTACCCCTCCATGGGAAATTTCTTGGGAAGATGAACTGGAGTGGTTTCCCATTGCCTTCCGCAGTGGTCGTATACGTTATTGTACGTGTGGATGGCTGTGAAGGTGTGCATGTTCAGTACGGAGTGTTGTGTGAAACAAAAGATGAAAAAAGGCGAGGGTGAATCCAGGTGCTGGCACATTCAGGATTAATGTCCCCATCAGACGGATGAATCCCCATGAGCAGTGTCATATGCTTGTACTCTATACCCAATGCTGAGAGGTTTTGTATTTACCCAGGACTGTGGTGCACAATCTGGTATGAATTGTGTACCACCACCTCTCCTACCCTGCTGGCCTAGTCCCGGCGATGAAAATTTCTTCTACCATCAGAACTCAAATCAGCTAATCCCGTATCAGCATCACCATCATGGTGATACAAGTAGCTGTACCAACATTAATAAACAGATTCAATAATATCGTGTTAGTGCCATTCTGAACGAGTTTGACCACAAGCCAGAGTTTAACCACTCCAAATCCTGGAAGCTTAAATAAGTGTTGTAGAATATTTTCTACCATGTTAAAGACTTTCTGGAGCACTGACAATCGCTCCAATAATATAATTGTACAATAAAACAATATATACTACAATACTTATAAATCATGAAACTTTAGAAAACAGAAAATATTTACAAGTATTTGAATATCAAACTGAGCTATTGCATTTGTTTATTAATTTTAATTTTTTTTATTTAATTTAATTGCAATGGAGCACAGGCTCCGGTGGCAATTTCCCTACACAGCTATCTTCCCCCTATCCTGCACCCACCTACATTTGCCCTCTACAAATTTTTTCTTTAAATTCCTTCAAAGTTTTCGGTAAATTATTCATCGTTTCTCTTGGTAACTCATTCCAATCCCTGACACCCTTACCTAAAAAAGAGAATCTTCCTACACCCTTGTGCCTGAAATCGAGTGCCAGCTTGTGGTCATGGTCATCTTTTCCCTTCCATGCACTACTTTTCATACCTACTGCAATATCTTTCCATGCCTCATCACCAGTATATGCCCTGTACACTCCCATGACCCTCCTCATCCTCCTCCTGTCTTGCAATGAATCCCATTCCAGCTCCTTTATCATATCCGTCACTGATTGCATTCTGCGATAATTTCCAGAAACAAATCTAGCAGCCCTTCTTTGCACCCTCTCCAACTCCTGTATTTGATACGTAAAATGAGGGTCCCGTGATTTAATTCATTGCAAGGAGTCATGCTTTGTTCATGTGTTTTACTGAGTGTCTCGTTGAAATAAAAGTCAAGTAAAAAGTTATATAACAGTGTTGTCCAGTATTGAAAAGTAGAAAGAAGCTTAGTACATACTTGGGTGAAGGTTAATAAATTACCCATCAATCTTCTCTGATGGCTCTCGTAGGCTTTCTTCTTCTTTCTTTTTCCGTTAGGGTCTTCCAAGTTCATGTGTCAATTCAACACTTTGTCCTTTGTTGGTCCTTCCTATTCTTCCGTTTCTCCTTCACTGTCTTCTTTTGTACCATTCTGAACCTGTTTTCTTCTACTTTCCTTGGAATCCTTACATTTTTAATACTTTTTTCTTTAAAATCTCTCTATGTTGCTTCTTCCTTTTCCTTGAATTGTTTCCCCCAAGTTTACCATCTTTATTTGACCAATATCTGTTACTATAAATTCTTTTATATTTGTCATGAAATTTATTTTTTCCATAGATATTCTTAAGTTTGTTTCACTGGATATCTCCTGTGAGAGATTGACTTGTATTTTTGCATTTGTCAATTTACAGGATGTATGGAAAACTCATCTGGAAATTCTAGACAGTTTGTTTCAACCTCCTTGTTCTTCCCCCCCCCCCCCCCCCCCATGTTATTGGTGATTTCTTGTGTTCTTTTAATTTTCCATTCAAAATGCTTACTATTTGCTCCAAGATGGAGTTGAAGAGGAATGGAGACAAACCATCACCTTCCTTATATTTATTTTGTATGGTTTAGGTATTTTGCTCTGTAATTTTACTTTTGGTATGGTGTGGCTGAGGATTCATGGATTATATTTGCCAACTTAGGTTTAACTCCTGAT
Source organism: Vandiemenella viatica (assembly GCA_031002005.1). Lineage (NCBI taxonomy): Eukaryota > Metazoa > Arthropoda > Insecta > Orthoptera > Morabidae > Vandiemenella > Vandiemenella viatica. The sequence goes on along the minus strand of JARYHS010012519.1, from coordinate 207,633,714 downwards.
TCTTGGATCACTTCATCTAGAATTTCACCATCAGCAGAATCAAAAGCCTTTTTAAAATCTATAAATGTTACTACTGTGTATTTTGAGTCTGTGACAGATTATGTACTTCAGATTGAAATTCTGTTCTGAGCAAGATCTGTCCTTTCCAAATCAATTTGATATTATCCCAGCTGCCTGTCAAGCATTACTTTTACCATGTAATATTGTTGGGAATATCTTATAAGCTATTGGCAAATGGGTTATACCTCTATAGTTACTGACATCTTGTTTGTTACTTTTATTATGCAAAGGATGCACAAGAGCCACCTTCCATTCTTCTGGTATCTTTTCTGTTTTCCAGATTTCTTTTTTTAGAGTTTATTTTATTTAATTAATTAATTATTACACTTGTTCCATAGATATCTACTGAAGAAGAACGTCTGTGATGTGAAACATGTCACGGTTAATACCAGGGGTGGATCCAGGATTTTGCTTTGGGAGGGGCTTGAGCGGATTTTGGTTTTGGGGGGGGGGCTTGGCTTGGGTGAATTTTGGTTCAGGTTCAGTGGATTTTCGTTTTTTTTTTTGGGGGGGGGAGGCTTGAATTGGCCGTGGGGTAGTGTTTATAAGCTCTATGGGCCTCAAATCCGTAGAGCAAAAAAAAAATTTGCAATGTGGGGGGGTGGACTAGATACTTTTGGGGAGAGGTGCTTGAGCTCCCTAGTCCCCCCCCCTTGATCTGCCCCTGGTTAATACATATACATATAATATGAATAATAATCATAGTGAAAAATTATCATATGTTACAAAGATCAAAGATTCATTTTTACAACCGAAAATTTTGTAAAAGTCATATTGGATACAGTGAAGTCCTTTGTATAATCTCTCAATTATTCCTTAAAAACATCTTTATTACCTACAAACTTTTTTTTTTTTAGGAAGTTTATTAAACAGATGTGTTCCAGAATATGATTCTGCAAATAATTTACTGCTCTATGTACTAATGATAGTAATTTCTGTGTTTCATACAAGTTAGTTTTGTTTCTTATATTGAAATTGTGTACCAGTGAATCTGATGTAAATAAATTAAAATCTTCTGTGAAATAGCACTTGACAAAACATCATAGAACATATTCCTATCTCTATTTTTTCTGAATTTGTATGATTTGTTAAATTTAACATGGGATTATCATTGGAAAGCACTTTGAAGAGCAATATAGTATAATTGTTTGATATCCACGATGTGTACATTTTATTACAGAAAATTTCATCTCAAATATGAACATATTTCATTACTGAATCATTATACTAAAGCTGTTGAACATATATTAAAAATACACCTTGCTACATCAGAACCATATATTTTAGATCAATTGTTAAAATATCACTTAAATTAATTCACAGCTACTGCTCAGATTTTCATTCAGTCCTTAACTTTGTTGTTCATATGTTTGGCTACTTCAACCTAGAGTCAAGACTGGTATTGATCAAACAACTACATCATCATGGCCCATAAGGTGGATGAAAAAGTCTCTTCTGAAAGTAAACACTTAGACTACATGCATTATAGAATTACTTGCATGTTTCTCTTGTAACATTATATATCTGTTGTTTAAAAATACATATTTTTACTAAAAAAATTAAAATGCAAGGCATAAATAGCAGATCTGAATGATAATGATAGAATAGTTCAAATATTTGCTAGTGACTAAAGTTTTAATTTATAACATTAGTTTGTTTAGTTTAAGGTAGTTAGGGAATGTTGCTAATTTTCATGTTTTTTGTTTAGCAAACTGTGAACTACTTTTTATTGAGAAGAAAGATTTCAATGAAGTGCTAGACGCAACAATCAGAATACAATGGAATCAAACCAAAGAAGCTATGGAAAGATTCCCATATTTTTATGGCTGGAGTAAAGTAGCATTTCAAGAATGTTGTATGCTTTCAAAAATCAAAACATATGAACCTAATGATATTATATTGGGTAAGAATGTTTTCTTCAACAAATAATCTGCTAGTTACATATATATGTATAAAACAAACACTTCCACTGTTATTAGGTCTATGAAAAAGAACTCATTTAAAACATTATTTGGGATTCACATTTTTCACATTGTTTTTCCAGTTTGCCAATGTGTAATTTATTAGTTTCATGCCTGTCTGTGTATGGAAGGATTTGTATAAAGGTGGCTGATAATGGGGAACGGCAGAATGGAACAGAATCTAAAAGTGAAGGAAAGGGCTGCGAGCATATTTAATACCGAAGACATGTTGATATGCTAACTCCAACCTGTGTAGTTCAGAAAGGATTAGTATTTAATTTAAGTTTGTGTGTAAGATACTCATAACTTGTCCTATGGGGCATTTATTAAGAATATAGAAACTGACAAAACATATAGTATGTGAAGGGTGCAGAACAGGTGAAGAATACCTAGCAGACAGAACGTGAAGGTTTGGCAAGGGTGATGAGTGAATGCAGCAGCGTAGCTATCAGAGGGCTAGGCGAAGCCGTGCACTGGGGTCCCCAAGCCTAGGGGGCCCACAAGCTCAGCTCAGGGGGCACCCAAGCTCAGCTCAGGGGAGCCCCAAAGCTCAGTCTTGGTAAAGCTAGTAAAAATGTTAACCCATCTGGCCAGAGGCCCTCAATACTTTTTTTTATTTTACCGGGCCCTTGTTAACCTAGCTACCCTACTGACTGAAGGACTTGCAGAAAAGAACACTTTTTGTTTACTTCCTCCCTATTTGGATCTTTATAACAGTGTTCTCTTTTTATTATAATATGAAGCTAATATGTTACCTGATATAAATGTTTCATTCAAAAATTTTATAAATATATTTCTAGGAAGCAAAGGGAAATTAAACCCATCACTAATCCCCAATGAAGGCAGGATGGCCACAAACATTAATGTGAACCTCTCTTTATAATATTTCTGTATAAACATTATTCCTGATTAGAGGAAGATATATGGAAAAGGGACTGGATGGGTACACACTGGGACTTGCACATAAATACCCAAATGGCAAAAGAACAAGGAAATTACTACTACTATGGACTGTCATCCAGTGATGGGAGGGAATAAATCAGAGGAGAGTCTCCCTAAAAGTATAAATGAGGAAACCACAAAATTTGAAATAAATTCTCAGGAAATTATGAAGGGGCTCAGAAAGCTAAAAAATGTAAAGGGGCTAGTGTAGATAATATTACTACAGATTTATTAAAGATTGTGGGATATGATACTGTACCTTACCTTGAAATTTTATTTAAAATGAGTTTGGAGTCTTGCTGCTTACCAGAGGATTGGAGAAGAGTGATAGTAGTATCGGTTCATAATGGAGGGGTTACAAATAGGGTTGAAAATTTCAGGCCAATTAGTCTTGCATCAGTGATAGGCAAAATGACGGAGAGATTGATATGCAACTTTATCAGAAATGTCTGCGAGGAAAGAAATTGGTTTTCAGATCGACAATATGACTTTAGGCAAGGATATTCATGAGATTTTCAGATGGTTGGCTATGTGCAAGATATTTCAGATGTATTGGACAAGGGAGGCCAAGTTTATAGTGTAGCACTATATCTTTTGATGGTATTCAACAGAGTGAGCCATAATATGGTTTTAAATAGACTGAAATCTATTGGACTGAATGAAAATTTACTTGCTGGGTAGAGGAATTCTTAAAAGCCAGAAAGCAAAGTGTTAGAGTAGGAAATACATTATCAAAAGAGGTGGAAGTAAATATGGGAGTGCCACAGGGTAGTGCAGACCATTGGTTGATTATGGTGGTGTAGTTTGGGCCCCACATTTTGGTTAACAAATACGGGAGTTGGAAGGTATGCAAAGAAGAGCAGCTAGATTTGTTTGTGGAAATTATCGCAGGACCCCGTCAGTAATTGATATAATAAAGGAGCTGGATTGGGACTCATTGGAGGAAAGTAGGAGGTTGAGAGTGTGCATGGAATGTACAGGTCATTTGTTGGTGGTGGGGCTTGGAGGGGTATTGGTCAAAGAATTAGGAATAGTGCATGGAAGGGGTAAGGTGACCATGACCACAAGCTTGTGCTCAATTTCATGCATAAGGGAGTGGGAAAATTTTTTAGTAAGTGTGGCAGGGATTGGAACAAATTACCAAGTGTAGTGATGAATATTTTACCAAAAATGCTTAAGGAATTTAAAATTAAAATTTGTAAATCAGAATAGTAAATGGGAAGGAATTTAACATTCCAATTACAAAAGAAAATTTAAAAAATATGTATAATAAAAGAGGTAATTAGATGACTGGGAGAATTGCCACCAGAGTGTTATCTCCATTGCAATTAAATTAATAATAATTTCACAATGTTCCGGGCTATGCTCTTAGTCAATAAAATAGAAATATGTGTACTGAAATCACACAGGCACCCACATTCAGCCTGTTTTGATTGTAGTTGGCTTGTCACCACATGCATGACACTGCCATGGTTACCCATATGCCCCATCTTATGCCAACCTCCTCCTGGACAATATGGATAAACAAGAAGAAATACCCACTCAGTTACCTTATGTAGTTCAGACAGATAATATATTTGTGATCTGGACCCACAAGAAAAATCACCTTAAAAACAATCACTTAATCAACTTCACCTGAACAAATTCCCACACACACCCATCACCTTTCTTCATGTGAACATCTCCAAAAAATGTGCCATCAAACAAACAGATTTATGATATTCATCACCCAGACCTTGTTTAGACTCAAGTCCATTTACCAGATGCTTTTCATGGGCATGACTTTCTATATTCCTTTCCTAGAATCTGCATACAAAGATAAATCTCTTGTGCTTGCATCCACCACTCCTACAACTCCCTGCACCACCTAAAGATGACTGCAACCCTCTGTTCATCAAGTTCTCTCTTGGGCATGATTATCTACATTCCTTCCTTGAATGTGTATCCTTCTCTCCAAATTCCTACATACTACCCCACACACATGCTTCAATGGACCACCCAATCTGAAATTATTTTTTTAAGAAGTTGCTATTTTAATGTTTTTGGAAGTAAGTAAATATGAAACTATTATATTTAAGACTGAAATAATTAATTACGAGTAGAAAAGTATGACTTAAAATTGTCATCAGTATAATAAAAATTGTAAGTAGCCTAAGTACAACTATAATTAGCATAAGCAAGATTGTAAATAGTATAATCAAACCTGTCAATAATTAAGCATAATGTATTATCTTACAATTCACGGATGTATGGTCATATAACCGAACGTGAACAAAAGAAAATAATAATTTAGACGCATGAATACCAATGTCGGTATTGCCTCACGTATACCTGCAATATGACTTGAAAACGAATTGTATCAACTGCTACTGCGATTCGGCTTTATACCTGAAAGTCTTTAATTACGTTTAGATAAATTCTATTTAAAATTGTAACCAATATAATCAAAATTGTAAGTAGCATAAGTATAACGATAATTAACAGATGCAATATAATAATGAGTATAATCAAACATGTTATTAGTTAACGATAATGAATCATGTTACAAGTGATGGCTGTATGGTTACATAACCGAATGTCAATAAATAAATAAATAAATAAATAAATAATCAATATATCTTAGGATTTACAAAGTTATATCTACATTCGATTATTTTTTTTAAATCGGCGTTATCAAAGCAGAAGTCAGATATTTACTATTATTTATTTTGTTGTATTTCTAGCAGAGTATTGTTATTTTTATACTTTAATACTAATGAAAATAACAAACTGTTATATTTCAGACAAAACAAAAGTCTAAATATGTCTTAGCAACAATCTACAACAATCCGAATCTATAACTCTTGTTTTTTTAGTTACACAAGAAACTTGAGATGTTAAATTAGATATACATAAGAAAAGAAAGGGAAATTAACCCACCACATACCAAAGTGGAAGGCTGCAATGAGAGGGAACACTTATGCTGACAAACAACTACACAATATTTCGACATCTGCCTTGTTCACTAGTAGAAAAATTGGCCAGTGAACAAGGCAGATGCCGAAATATTGTGTAGTTGTTTGTCAGCATAAGAGTTCCCTCTCATCGCAGCCATCCACTTTGGTATGTGGTGGGTTAATTTCCCTTTCTTTTCTTTTTTATATCGCCTGAAGCCGCTTCCATTTTCCTTAGTTGCATCATAAATTAGATATACCTAATATTTTAATTACAATTTTCTGTATTTAATCTAACTATCAAACTTTCAGCTTATTTCTAAATAAAAAAAATAGCAAAAAAAGAAATGAGTATTAGCTACTAAGAATATGTGATTTTTGAAGCTCTATTACCAAGTGAAAAATGTTTTTATTTTGCCTTATCAACATATTCTGGAAATCAAGCATCCACATGGCCTCATCCTCTGATAAGATCTTACCAATAAATTCACTACTTGTTATTTACTTATTCTTTGAGAATTTATTCCATTATTTATGTGTTTATGTATTATTATTTACATTTTTATATTTGTGTTCCTGTGTTCCACCTCCGCCAGTGAAATAATTTTCCATTAATTATTGATAGTTAAACTGTTTTGGTCAACCACCACCACCACCCCCACTCCAGAGCATGTCCAGTCATGCAGTATGCAAAGATGTGTGTGCACCTCCCTTGCTAAATGACTTATACCTCTTTAATAAAACGTTAAACTGAAATTTTATAAAATTACTTTATTTTCTGTTCTATGCTTTTCTTACTGCTCTGTCGCCTCCAACTATGGTAAATGATGGATTTATTTTCCCTATTTGGCCTTTCTTTTATCAATGTTAGATTAAGTATTATAATTATATTGTTAGGAAACAAAAGTGTTATAAAATGGATACATTCTGCTAGCTATATATATATATATATATATATATATATATATATAGTTAAAAATTAAGAAATTCAGTTTGTAATAAAGCCACAAGTAGATGGAAAATTTATGCTGATTATTTATTCTGTATATTTTACATATCTGAAGAATCATTTTTGTAATAATTTAGTGCAATAAATTACAAGATAAATTTTCATTCTACAAGAATCTCATTTCAGGCTGTAAAGCTCACAACAATTATGTGTATTTTGTACTGAAAGGATCATGTCAGATGATCCAGCATCTGAAACTTTTGGTGAAAGAAACAAAAAAAGGCCACTATTCCTACAGATTGTATTATCCAGATATGCATTTTGAGGGAAAAGAAACTCTTGAAACACATTACATGCAAGTTTGTATTCTTAGTGAAGGAGCTTCTTTTGGTTTAGGTAAGATTTAAAACCACACTTATTTCTTTATTCTCGTTATTCTAGCAAAATCATTTCTTTTTTCGTGGCCTTAAAATTTAACATTATATATGCTGAATGACTATATACACACTTAAAAGTATAGTTGATAACATTGATGGTATATGGTCCTGGAACTGAGAAACCGTAATCTTAAACGCAGGCTGAATTTTGGGTTGATTTCTTGTTTTATATAAGTACAGCTCTATTATCTATTGTTTATTTTTAAAATGTATTTGTTATATATTTACTTTGTCTAAATTACCTTTTCAAAAAGTTCTCACAATGCACAGACTTTTGTTCTTTGCAGCCTTTGACTGCTTTTATCTCTAAAACAGCCAATTTGTATTCCAGAACTATGGTACTGCTTTCTATCATTGCTGTATTTTTGGACATCACATTATACCCGTCTTTTGTTTTGTATTACTTTCGGTGTGGTTGCATCTTTTCTATATTAAATACTAATTTAATGAATTTATCTTTCTACATTTAATCTGTTACATAGGAAGACAAAATACACCTAGTCTTTATTACCATTCTGCTTCTAATGATGCTCAACCCAGTCACTGATTGTACTTTGTGGTTATATATATATATATATATATAAAAAAAACCTTGCTCTCATCCTTTGGAATGCCTCTGATCTTCTCATTCATGTACTTGATACACATAATGTGTATGTGTTATTACCTCACAATATAGTCCGTATACAAGGGCTGGATGAAGGTTCTATAGCCCCATTTGCTAACCTCCCTAGTACAGCTCCTATCACAGTCTCCACCAGATGGAGGAAACCGAAATCTTTTCCTTCCACATCTTCCACTAAGTTTAATGTCAAATGATAACTTATGTATAACACTGATGGTTGGGAGATCCCTGATGGCAGAAATCTGGGAACCCACTCACATCTATTGTCTCTAAATACAATGCTATACTGGCAGCAGAAATTATTTTTTATAATATGTCTGTGAAATGCATAATCTGTTTTCCTTAAGATAAGTACACATTTTTAATTATTAATGTTTAATTTAAGAGCCTGAAACTGAGGACAATCCAAGTTTCACCAAAGTGATTT
>JARYHS010012519.1:207380651-207624380 GCA_031002005.1 Vandiemenella viatica | reverse complement strand
CCAAAATCGTATGTTTATAGCATCTGAAAATCCCTACTACGAGTGTTTATTTTTGGTTTTAAGTAAATAAAGTGTTATGACTAGATGGTTACAGTACGGGTCACCAGCAGTAACACGATCCCAGGACACAGCAGAACAGGCCGCGGTGATGGCACCCAATGGCATCGCGTGCTCCAAGGTGGACGCCATCTCGTTTTATCTGATTCTATAATAGCACACGCTCTCCGACTTGGGAATGCGATCGATCATCTCCGAATTCATTTTCAGTAGTTAATTCGCAAGTGAAATGACGTCACATCCTCGGATTGGTGGATTATCGTTTCTGGCAGGAGTATGGTAATGCAGAATAGAGAAAAGAAAAAGTTTAAAACGAAAATGAATACGAGTTAAACAATATAAAGTTTTTGTTTCTGAATAACTTACCAAGATTGATTCGTACCGATTATGGTACCCATCATCGCCGGAGTAAGATTCTCGTAGGGATTAAAAAAATAAATAAAAAATCATGTTGAGATAGTACGAAAATAGTGTTTGAAAATATTACCGTCAAATTTCTAATTTACACATATGATTTAGTCGTGTTTGGGCTATAATGATTGTTTCTTTTTATGATCTTACGCCTTACCGACGTTGAGGACAAGGAACACGAAGGAACTAGGCACTGGCCTTTGAAGGAACCATCCTGCCATTCGCCTGGAGTGGTTTTGTAAACCACGGAAAACCGAAACCAAGTTACACGGACGGGGAACTGAACCCACGTTTCCCCGAATCCCATGACCGAGCGTTACTTCTCAATCACCGGGCTCGCTATGGCTGTTTCAGAATGTATTCCACGTTTTTGCGAATGAAACCAAGTTACACGGACGGGGAACTGAACCCACGTTTCCCCGAATCCCATGACCGAGCGTTACTTCTCAATCACCGGGCTCGCTATGGCTGTTTCAGAATGTATTCCACGTTTTTGCGATCGCTTGATATTTTAAGGACTATTTGCGCCTTCAAATCAGTGTCTTTCTGTATACCTGTGACGTGTAATTGTGATTACGGTGTTTTAAGGAATGGTGAACTTGTAGTTATGGTGAGTTTCTGCAATTGGAAACGAACCCGGCCTCCTACCCCACGTAGCCCAGCGTAGCTTTCTACCCTCCTTTCCCTGGACCGAGCCACTTAGTTTATGGAGATTCCCTAGACTGCAGTTCCTTAGTTTAGTGTTGGAGCGCTAACAGCCTTGGCATAATCGCTTCTCGAATACCTTCCTAACAGCAGAGGCCTATGAACTACGCAGTTTGCTTAGGAAGCGATACGATGTTTAATTCTAATTTCAGTCGTTTGTTGTTCATATCGTCTAATTTTCAGTCTAGAGGATTGAGGATGCCGATTCGTATCGTGTGACGCCATTCATATTAAAACAAGGCGAGTTTGTAATCGATATGGCTGTGGGGCGCTGTCCTTTCGCCAGTGGACTGCGCAGAAAGCTTGTTTCCTCTTTAGTAGAACATCAGTTTCGTCACCATCCTTATTAGCCTGCTCTCCCCTCCAGGCAATCACAGTTAAATTACGTGCCACGGAGATGTCAGCGGTGTAGCGTGTGAGATTTAATATCACGACTAAAAGCAAAACGCGGCCAGAGACTAATTTATCAGTCACAACCGATAGCGGTTGTTGTTAGTTTGTTCTGACAACAGTAAAACTTGATTTTCAGATGTAGATTGCTTTGCTTGTCATGGCTTCTTTGGAAGAATTGCTAAGCAGAAGTATTGTGTCTGGCAGACGAGGACTAAATGAAAAGTTCACGGCTCTGTACAGCGATGGCGTAGCTATCAATTCATATATTTTTTTGTGATGTTGGTACACTTGTCGCAATTTAGAACGTCAAGTTTCAACAGGAACTGTGAAGTAGTTTTCTTTATGCGGTTTTTGTAAAGTATTGCATCGTTTGTATTTTGTTAAAATTTTTAAACTGTAATTTCGTGCCGTCGTGAAATTTGGACGGTTTATAGCCAACGGAAATTAGTCCAACTTTAATAAAAGTTTACAAGAAATCTGCTCCTGTATTTTCGACTGTGAAGAAAAATAAGTCGACTGAATTTAGAAATGGTCCTACATCTCTTGCAGATAATCCCCGTGAACGAGGCCCAAAAACTACAACTACACATAAAAACGTAGGAAGATGCAAACAAAGATGACATGACTACAAGCTGGCACTTGATTTCAGACAAACGGGTGTAGGAAAATTTTCTTTCATAGGTAAGGGGATCAGCGATTGGTGTAAATTACCAATGGAATTGACGATTAAGTTACCAAAAATGTTGAAAACAATTTTTAAAAATGTAAAATTTGTTGGGGGCAAAAGTAGGCGGCTACAAGCAAAAGGGGATAAAATTATGCCAGCGGAGCGTACGCTCCCTCGCACAAATTGTGTATTGGTCGCTCTGTTTAAAGGTGAATGCTAGTTGAGGTCGTAGGTATATAAGATGAAAGGGTACGGTATATTTCACTTCCAGAATTAAAAATGAGAAAACTTTGCACAAGATAGGTATCGGTACCGCATTTGTTGAATTCTGACAGAAACGAATTCAAAAGAATATTAGAACCATTTTAAAAATAATTCTACAAATTTTGTCCGTCGATTTGATAGTATGAATAAGACATGGGTGCACCACTACCCTAAATCAATCAAAAGAGTCGGTGGAAGCCGGTGGTTCTACACCAAAAAAAGGCGAAGTCTGTCGCATTATTATGTCGACTGTGATGTTGAATAAATAGATTTTACAGACAGAATTAAGATTGTATCGTTTGAAATTTATTTGCCTTTGTTTCCTCTGTCTAAAATCCTCTCATACCAACAACGACCGTGTCTGTAATAATCCTCAATTAAGTTTGTTCCGAAATGTTTGCAGGTTCTTTTCTATTCAAGATCTATTAAATTTTCTATCCGCAAATATTATGATCGAACTTCTCATTATGCAACTATTATTCTTTCCAAACTTAATCCGCTGCTAGATAAATCTGTCTTACTCGCCAGCTCTACCAACAATTCTCCTCTGTTCTTCTTTTTCCAGAGATCCTATATTTTTAAACATATCGGAGCCAACAATCTTTATTAAACCTGCTATTCTTTTTCTTTTCCCCTTAAACTTTTAATTTACTAATATTATGAACTTCTATGTTACAAGTCGAATTAATGTGTCTGAATAATCATTCCCGGTGTTTCCTGGGATGCAAAAGTGGTTCTTTTTTATTGATTATCGTGAAAAAGGGCAAAACAATAGCCTGCCCATAAAGATGCTTTGGCCGTGGAAAACCTGAGGGATCTGGTATGAGAATTAATGGAATATCTGCCCTATTCAGCGTTTGTTACTTCCATGTATTTGAAAACATTTATGACCAAAACTTTTTGAGTCCAACGAAGAGTTGTCAGCAGTCGCAGACGGGTATTTCTCCGATCTTACAGAATCAACTTACAGAGATGGAATTTTCTGTTAAAAATGATGCAATCTGACATTCTTATCCAGCAAAACTTTTGCTCAGGAATATTGAAGTTATCGCTCGCGATTGTTTTCCCATTGTCGAATTTCTGAATATGCTACTATCACCTTTACCACACGAACAGCATCAAATGCCACAAAGTTATTGTTGGGGTCAACCATAGCCAGCGTTACAAAATAAAAATAAACTCTGGTGATATGTAGCTGGATATCACGATCTTCTCATTCTTCTTCAAATAAAATCTTGCAAATTATTTGCAAGAGGCTGATTTGTATCGGATTCACTATGAGAAATTTATAGGTGCAAGACGACTGCACAGTTTGGCGATCACGTAGTGACTGGGAAACATATGGAATCTTTAGTCTGTGAAACCCCTTCAAAATCTGTTCGGTAGTTTTTTGCGTGATTCCAGACATAGCATCTTTACAGATTTATCCCCTTTTAATAAAATCCATTGAACCTGAAGACTGCGTACCCAAATAGTTCGGCACCTTCGACGATATCGATAATGCACGAAGTGTTAGTTACATTTCCTGCCACAACAACGCTGTTTTGACTAAGCGGAAATTTCAAATAATTAAATGAATTTGATTTTATTTGCGCTTATATTGCTAAAAATTAGTGTAAACAGAAAAAGTTTACATAAAACGTACGTAATCGCGAAATATATTAATCAAATAAATAACGGTTGTTTGTTTTTGAAATTATACTTTCCATCATTTAAAGTTCAGTGCATTTGTTTTTAAAAAATCCTTCCCAGATACTCCGAGGTACTCATATCACGAAAAATATTAGTAAAAATTATCGTTATTCGTTTCTCCTTACAAGCTTCTCCAAAATAAATTCCTACCACCACCATAGGTGATACCCGTCGTTTTTGATGGGCGTTAAAACTAGTAATAATCCGGTGCTGCGCCGACGTACCGCTAATGTTATACATGGTAGAAAACAATAGTACGCAAAAAATATATCATTACAAAGTGTTTTTAAAAATAATACTGTTCCCTTACTTCTGGTCTGAATGTTTGGTTTAGAGAACCAATCGCTGTTGTGTGTTGCTGTTCTTCAGGGCGTTATCTGCGGTCTGTTAAAGTAGGGCGATGTCGCAGGAATGTTCGGGTCTGATCGATGTCGCAGCGACTGAGAATATTCGTGTCTTAAAGTGCGATGCCGGAAACGAGGAAATTACATTACAGATTGCCATTGATCCTCTCTGTTGATCGCACCAGACATCACTTATTAAGTTAACGCGCGGTAGGTTAAGTCTTGCCGTGGTAGGTTAGTTTCGCATCTGGATTTAATAAACCCAATTTTGCCCAATAACGAACAGAAATGTAGCCTATACTTAACACACTTCCCGTCCGGTTGCAAGAATTATATGTTTTCAACTCGGAGTATTTGGTAATTTTTTCCTTATATTCCATATTTAATAGAGATAAGACATTCGTATATAAAAATCTGTGCGTAAATCCTAGAAAGCGCGTCTAGAAACGAGATAATTTTAGAAAAATTGTATATCTGAAAGATATGTTAACATTTTTCCTTTTAAAAAATATTAATTTGTTCTTAATTTTCAATAGTCGTTGTGTTGTATGCTTAATCTCTTAAATAGGATATTCAGACAACTGTAGATGATGCTGGAGAGGAAGTTAATGGGGATTTGAAAATTGAATAGATTATGAGTGACTGCTTTGTTGAGACTATTAGGGACCATCATCCTGGGATCGAAGGAAGTAAATAAGAAGAGCTGCTTCCCCATTATAAGAAGAAACGATCTAACAACAAAATTTGAAATAAATCATGAGAGCTAAAAATGGGTAAAGCGGCTGATGTATTAAAGATAGCAGGATATGATATAATACCTTATTTGTAATATTATTTAGACTGAGACCAGGAAAGTGTAATAGTAATACTGGCGTATAAAGGAGGAGCAAGAAATAGGATTGAAAATTACAGAACAATTAGTTTGAAATTGATGGAGAGATTTATATGCAACAACATTAAAAATTTCTGTGTGGAAAGAAACTGGTTTGCAAATTGGTAATATTGCTTTAGGAAGGATATTCATGTGACTCTTAATTGGTGGGCTATATGCAAGATATTTCAGATGAAATGTACAAGGAAGGCAAAGTTGATACTGTGTCACTAGAGTTTTTTAAGGCATTGTAAAGAAGAGTAAGCCAAAAAAGAGACTAAATAAGGTAAATTCCATTTGAGTGATGAGTCATCCAGGTCATCCAGATTTTGGTTTTCCATTGTCCAAAATCAGTCCAGGCAAATGCTGGGGTGGTTCCTTCAAATAGCAAAAGGACCAAATTCTTTCCTGTTTCTTGCCCCAGTCCTTTCACATGTATATGTTGATAAGGCCTAGAGCCATAAGCAATATATATATATATATATATATAAATCCTGGGTAGCGGAAACAGTTTCAAAATCCTTCAGTTATTGGACAGGGTGATGAGGGGAAGTGAAGCAACTGGATTACAAAACCTTTTTCAGACCATTTCTAGGATATGGTTTTCTATATGACCCACATTTTGAGTATCAAATACAGTAGTTCAAGGGGTATAAAGGGCAGCTAGGTTTTTTCTTTGTATATATATATATATATATACACTGTAGAACAAATCAGTTACTGATGTTGTGTAAGGTTCTGGATTGGGAGTCATTGGAAGTGTGGAAGAGGATGAAGACTACAGGGTCTGTACATAGGTGCATATTGGTGAAAAGTCGTGCGATAGGATAATGGTAAAACAATTAGTAGTAGTGCATTGAAGAGAAATGATGACTATGACTACTAGTTGGCATTCGATATGAGTAAGGAATTTGGGAAAATTTTCTTTGTAGTTTGTAGTTAAGGAAGTGAAGGACTGGAATAATTACTAAGGAAAATGAAGAAATTTTTTCCAAAAACATAGAAATAATTTGTAATTTAAATTTTTTAAGTGCAAAATTCAGACGTTGGGAATGTTGCATACAAAAAATTATGGGGGGCAGGGGGAAGGGAAGTAGGAAAATTCGTATGTAGGGAAACTGCAGTGAGGTCATATGCTCCATTGCAGTTAAATTACATTAAATTAAATTTTTCTCTTGATAACTGTTTGGACCAGCAGTAACGTATCACAGAAATATTTCTGAAGCTTCCGTTTCTTATTTGTTTCACTTGTTTGTTTGAGAATTTTTAACGATATGACCTGTTTAGAACGCCAGATTCTAATTTTAATTCATCTTTGGAAATGTGATATCATATATAAATTAGGATAGGGAAATGAATAATTACTTACCTCAGGTTCCCATTAGGAGTGGTACCGCTTGCCAGTGGGCACTGAAGAGACCGCCGAGGTCATTTCTACTTCAAAGCAAATTTAGGGGGCATTGTGGACCAGTTGACACCCCGTGCATTCCGATTACTGTATTCGACTGCATCAAAGAAGTTTAGTTCATTATCTTGATCATATGAAGCCAAAAGATGATTTAACAAATTCAGCACTTTATAAGCCAAGAAAATAATTTTTAAGTAGTGGAACGTGGTGATTTAAGATTGCTGATGACAATTAGGCACCAACTATCGAAAACTAGTGTCATTACAATGAGCTCATCCCTCTGATCGATAATATATATTTTTTTCATAATTTGTTTTGGTTAACCTAACTGTACACCGATATTGTTAATATGTTAATAAAGTAATTTTAGAAATGTGTCCTTGTTTTACCATATTTGAAATTGTACACTTCGCCTAAGAGAGGTGCCTTTGAATCTCTATTAAAATGTGAGATGCAGAGATAAAAGTTTGAGCACTACGAGTTCCATTATTTATTACAAGGAAGAAGTAGTCAGTGTTCAGATTTTTTCCTATCTAAAAAGAAGGAGTTAGAGTAATTTTGTTTTTCCAGAAGGGAGAATTCAGTAATTTCAAAGAGGGGTTGGTGAGTATTTTTTTTTTCTAAAAGTGGCAATAGGCCAGAAAAGGCTGGGAACCTATGCGTTAGATGATGACTGTGTTTCAAAAATGCATGAAACAGACAATAAGACAAATGATATAGAAATTTTTGGGTCTTTGTCAACTAGAGGACATAGACCAAGGGCTAAGATCTGAAAATTTCTATGTCATTTGTGTCTATTTTATGTGCTTATGTCACACAACCATTACCTAAGGTAAGAGGTGGTTTATTATTGCATCTTAATTTATAATTCCTTTTTGCTACTAGTGCCTATTATTTAATTGATGTTATATATACACATACTGTGTCAGTTTTATGAATCTGCATTCCTAAAATATCATCTCCAAACCTATTTTTCCAAACGAAATTTAAATGCACTAGTGTTAAATGCTGACACTTGTTTCATTGTATGCCAGTATAATTATCTTTATATAGACTAATTGAATTTGATTACTTGCTTATTGATAACAAATTTTATCCTTGTAACTCATCCAAAATTCTCATATGGAGTCTTCAGGATAACTCGAACATGAGCTGCCTAACAATGTTCCACATAACCTGCCTATGAGAGTGGCTGCACACGTTGAGATGCCAATTCACTGGTTCGGGGCAGTGTAATAGGCCTATATTAAAATCACGGGCCAACACATTGGCCATCTTGATTGTAATTTTCAGGTGGTTTTCTGCAGTCATCTTTGTAAACACTTCCCCATTTCATAAAAAGAATTACATTGTCACACATAAGTTATGCATTTCATGGACAAATGACAAAACATCTCCTTCCCTAGCAAAACTATGACAGGACTAACAGGCAGATGGAACCTTGCTTTCAAATACTCTTAGCCTCAAAATGAGTATGTGCCAGGTGAACTGTAAGAAAGTGGAAACTTTCAACGATGATATCCATTACATCAGGTAACGAAATAGATTCATCTACATTTTTAAATCTGAATATTATGATCTTGATTTTACAGACAAATTATTCTAGTTACTCCTCTATTGAGTATTTTTCTTGCAGTATAAAAATATAGTGTTTACTTTTTGAAGATATATCCTCAAATATCCGACTCTTTATTGAACAAATGATGGTTTTAATTATTGTGAAGATTATTTTTGCTTCTACGGCTGTAATTATGTATTTTACTGTTTGTTTCAATCAGAGTATAATTGGTGACTACAAGAACATTGTGTATATATACTTGGCTGACTTTCTCTCTGTGGAAAGTTCTACTATTATCCCATAACAAATTTGTATGCTGTGGCTGAAATTGTGTGATTTTTGTGGGTGTTTACACCTTATCACTTTAGTATGTTACAGGCATAGACTTTCCGATTTAAATTGTAATTAGTATGCAGACCTAGAAATTTTATAGTCTTTATCTCTTGAATAGACTGGCCTACAAATTTCATATGTTTGTCTGGGACTAATTTGATAACAGTAGAAATAAAAATGCTGTTATGAAATAAAAATAAGAAAGGAATAGAAAAGTAAATACATTGCTCACAACAGATGAAGGCAGAGGCAGGAGTGCCATTACTGACACAAAAAAGTGTCGAGTTTCAGTGTTCCTTGCCATATGCCATCCTCTAGTCTTGATTCAGGTTTATACTGAAATATTGTATAATGTGTTTGTTTTAATGCATTTGTCTTGACCCTCCTACCTTCACTGGCTAGGGGGAAGTTTACATTCCCTATTATTCCTTAGTCTGGCCCTAATCTGTGTGATATACTGAATTGCATATTTTGAGAATTATGAAAGTATAGGGATGAGACATTAAACTATGGATCAAGTATTATTATGATCAGATAATGTTCAGTACAGAAATCTTGAGTATTTTAATTCATATGCTTATGTCATCTGCAAAAATGAAAATTTACTAATGTTCTCACTGTAACACAAGATAGATTGTTTGCATATATCAAAAATAATAGCTAGCCCAATATAGAACAATGAGGTACCCCATTATCTGATGAATCTCATCATGCAGCATTAAAATGTTCTAGTGACAAAATGTTTTCTATTTGAAAGGTAAGAATTAAACCGTTTATTAACTAGAGTTATCTATAACATAATACATTAATATGGACAGGACAGATAAAATACACCCAACACTCACCAAAGCTGAAGGGAGGAGGGCAGCAGCAACACAAAAAACACAGAAACACAGAAAAAACAATATTTCGGGTGAGTGGCTGCGTCAAACGCAGGGCTTGTGCAAGCTCAGCCATGTACTTCTTCTAACTTGAAAAAGGGTGGTTACCCAAAATATTGTTTTTTCTATGTTTGTGTGTTGTTTTGTGCTGCTGCTGGCCTCCTCCTTTCAGCTTTGGTGAGTGTTGGGTGTATTTTATCTGTCCTGTCCATATAAATATTGCATCACGGCAGTTCTTTTCTTCCATTGGTAAATAATACATTAATTTTTTTGGGCTGAAAAATATGCTAATGCCAAGTAGTCCTCCAATTTCATGTTTGTAGCACACTTCCACATAGCAGTCAACTTCTCATTACATGTGTACCTTGCACACAAAGTTTCTGTTATAATTAAGTAATTGGTGTTTAAATGAAACTTTTTTTAGGGATCATTTCAACTTTTCAGTCTTATGATAGGTTTATTTGAACTCTGATTCAGTAACATTCACAGAGTTGAAATGCAATATTACAAGTACACTGTTACATGATTTGCTTCTTTTTTGTAAGAGGGTGCCTGTCCTGTAAATGTGATACCCCAAGACTGCCCAAACAATTTTGGAGATGGGCCACAATTTCAATTCTATGTTAGCCTACGGGTCACCTAATACTTGCCTATAGTTACAATTGATATTACAGTTGATATTTAAATAAAATAAAGGTTTAAGTAACACAGTTTAATTATAATCAAAAAGTAAAAAACCACCAATGAGACCTTTGCAGATGTTTTTCACCTAGCATTCTCTAGACCGCTGCTGTTAGCAGGCAAATTCAGTGATTTGTGGGCTTTTGGTTGGGCAACCTTGTGATAGACTGTTGATATTACAGATGTGTTAAGAGCTACAGATGTGGTGACACTGTGTGTTAGTGGATCATTCTCACTGTATCTTATATGTAGTTCTTTTGTACAATTGCATTTGATTTAAGAATTTTTATATTACTTTCCTTTACTGTTACAGGTAAATTGTTTAGAATTTCCCTGGGTGATTTTTTTATCCATTACTCATTACTAGGGTTCAGATCATTAGGACTAAAAAAATAGAGAAATATACAGGCAAATGTGACCAAATATTTAAATTTATTATACATGAAAAGTGCTCAATTACACATCATTTATTTTATCTAGTAGTGTCACTTTCATGTAGACAGCATAATTTGCTCCCGTACACTCGCTGCACCATTAGTAAATTAAATTTTAAATCATTTTGTTGAAGTTGCTTTAATTTCACATAATTTACATCCGTACTAAAATACTCTTCTCCAAATTCCCCTACGTAACGTAACTTCGCATTTTCAGAAAATTTTGTTGGCATGTCGATACTCACTAATCCACTGTAGATTTAACACTGACTGCAGATTATTTTCAAAAGCTTTGCCTTTGAGACATTGATTAACATGCATTGACTGCCGCTGAGATTAAAAGGCGGGCGGAACATTAATGTTTGGAGAGCGACAATTAATATAATTTTAATTCTTGACTGGTGAATTCTGATTTATTCAGCGAAATTCAGTAAATGCAAGGTTTTGAAAACTATTCCTAACATTTCTTCAAGAAGCAATCCCTACTTCAACATATAATTGCACAAAATCTTAATTTTTCCATATGAGTATTTCATGAGCTGACACTTTATGGTATTTAACTTTATTTCATGTTGATTTCCAAACTATATATCCTATCTAGTTCCCCTTGTACTTATACCAGTAGTTGTTCTTAATTGTCTTCCACTATAGTCCTGTCATATAGAATTATGTCATCTGTAAAACAACCTAACTTTTGAATGTAAATCATCAACATAGTCATTCATCAGAACAATGAATAACAATTTTCTGAATACACTGCCCTTCAGCTCTCACATTTTCCCTTTAACTTCTTTTTATGCTTTTCATATCCTAATAGTTTTCTACCTACATTTTAAGAATTCCTCCCTGTCAATCGTTTTTACCTCTTTAACAGAATTTTATATCTCACTCTGTCAAATTCCTCGGAGAGATCCAGGGTTACTCTATCAGCTTAGCTTACTTTATCCATTTAATCTAAATATCTCACACTTGTCTACCAACAGTGATTCACTTGAATCTTCTCTCCTGAACCCATGCTGAGCATGGTGGGGGTGCGGAAACGCTCAGGCCTCACATTCTAGAGGACTTTGTTTTGGATCCCTGTCCGGTCATTCAGATTTGGTTTTTCCATGGCTTCCCGAAATCACTCCTGGTGAATGCCATGGCTGAATTCCTTCCCATTCCCATCACCAATTGGGATCCTCATCCTGTCTTCCAATGAATCCCATTCCAGCTCCTGTATCACATTGTTACTGATTTTGTTTGACAGTAATTAATATGATAATGGAGCTGGAATGGAATTCATTGGAAGCTGAAGGAGGGTAATGTGACTGCTGGGATTGTACAAGGCATATATTGGTGATGAGGCATGGAAAGATAGTGGTGGAAGAATCAAAAGTGGTGCATGGAAGTGAAAAGGTTACCATTACCTTAAGCTGGTACTTGATTTCAAGCCTGAGGTTGTGAGAAAATTTTCTGACATATGTATGAGAGTCGGGGATCAGAATAAATTTCTAAGAAAAGTGATGAATAATTTACTAAAAGTGCTGAAAGAATTTAAAATTTAAATTTTTAGAGGGAAGAAGTATGCGGATACAAGAAAGGGGGAAAATAGGCGTGCAGGGGAATTGCCACTGGAATCTTCACTCCATCGCAATTAAATTAAAATTAAGGTGTTTACTAAAAACTTTTTTAGTTTGTGATATGATACATATTGGAAGTTTGCTGTGGGATGTTCAAACTGATAGTGAGAGCAACTGTAGAAACAAGGAAGGAATCTGTTGTTATAAAGCACTAATTGCTGAAAATACTTAATGCCAAAGCCAATTTAATTTTGTATTAGATTTTAGCCATAGCTACATTTCTGTATACAACACTCCCTTCCCTGTAACCTGTGCCTTTGTTTGATGCTTTTGCCCTCTTCTGAAATTTATGATTAATTTATCTGGAAGCCTATTGGAATTTGACTTTAATTCAGACCTTAACTAAAAAAGTATATTTTTTTTTTTTTAAAATTTTTTTTTAAAGATGATTTCAGCATTATCCAAAATTTGAATTTTATGCTGAGCAGTATATCCCTTCAAAAGCCTAGATAAGATTAATAGGGTTTTGTGATTATTTATCCAGATTATTTGATGACATAAGATGCATGCTAAAAATGTGATACGCACTGCTAGATACTTTTGAAAAAGCTGCTTCACAAGCACTAATGCACACATTTTTTTGAGTTGTTGTCTTGTATATTCTGTCTTTTGGCAGGTTTGATCGTGACAGTGGGAAGTGTTATCTGGAAGTAGTTCCCTGTGGCTTTCCTCCACAGTTGATATACAGGTGGGTTCCAAGCTGTTGGAATATCCATAGCTGTATATCTTATTAACAAAAATAAAGTTGACACTCGTTTTATATTTCAGTGGATCATGAATGCACTAAAGTTCTTCAGGGTGGGCCAAGTGTCAGAGAGTAAAATGTAAATCGAAGCTGTCTTTGCTAAATTTGGCTGACATCAAATTTATGACTATATTGTATATGTAAATGGCTCCTAGGTGATTTTGTTTTATGGATTTCTGCAACTGCAAATTAGTATATAATTATTCCTAAAGCTAAGAATTTTTTTTATTCTTTGGTGTATTAGAAATGTATTTGACAGTGATTAAAAAATATTAGTGCAGTTCTTGGTTGTTGTGCCAATAGTTGGAAAAGCTTATAAATTTAATGATGACATGATGGTTATGTTATAAACTGATTTCTGATTAAAAAATTTGCTTAACATGTATTTTTTAATTGAAAAAAAGCCATCACTTGCCTTAGTTGGGTCATACTGGTTTAGAACACAGAGTAAGCATCATGCACATAGCTTTCACAAGTTGCACACAAGGCTACTCTCCTTTTTTCTCATCCTTACTCTCTCCAATACTTGGTCACATCGATCTTGTACACAGTCGTTACCGTGAAGTAAATATTTTTGATATTGTTTATAACATTATAAATTGCAGATAACTTTTTTGAAATACAGAGTAGTTTTGTTGAGTGTGATGTTATTAATTTGCGAGATTTGTTAAAGCTTTTGTGGCCTATACACTTGTTTGGAGATACTTTTGAGGAAATTTTTTAACCAATTTTCAATTAAAGGCAGATCACCAGTGGTAGGATTAAGAGGTAGTGGTTAGGGGGCATCCATAAATTACGTGAGGTGAAAAAGGGGGGGGGCTACGGAAATCTCACATGAGGTTTTGTGAAAATTATTTGGACTGTAGAACTAAAAAGAGGTCTACAAATTGCGTGAAAGTCGAATTTAGGGGGGTATTTCGTTGAAAAGTGGGGGTGTGACTGCATTTTGAGACCTTACAAAAAAAAGTCTCCAAAAGTATCGATAGTGTTATAGGGGCGGGTTCTCACACCCCAGTTCTCACCAGAGGGGGGGGGGGGGTCCGGAAATCTGGAAAAACACCTCACATAATTTATGGATGCCCCCTTATGTGTAAAGTAAAGGGTGACTAAAGATAGTCTGAAGTGGATGCTGTTGTGAATTAAATCAGCCAGTTTATTTTTTACAGCAAAAAAATGAATATTCCATTTCTGTCATACTTACATGATGAAGAAAGATTGTGTAATGAACAGTGCAATAGGGACTTGCTTATAGAGATTAGCAACACTTGAGAATAGTAATCAACTATGACCATTTTGAATTTATGGGAGGTTAAAGGAGTTGAAGTTGAAGCTGTTAATTGTTGTCAGTTATGGTCATCAAACTTCCAAAGTTATTCTTGTGGTTTATTTTACTGAGATAAAAAAAAAGGATAAATGTCACATTCTTTTCCAAAAGGTAAACATTCAGTGTTTATGGATAAAACACCATTCTTCCATCCTTGTCAGAAAGATCACATTCCTGGGATGTTTTTAGAACAAATTGTATCTGGTGTCATTTGAACCACAGTGAAACATTGATGGGGAGAGGCAGTACCCCCAATCTTGCTGTAACACAACTGCCTCACCACAGAGCCACAGACAGCAGCAGTCGATATTATACTGCTCCCTAGCCCTCAAGCCGCATTCACAAGTCGCAAAGATGAAAGTTAATGGAAGGATTTATATCATCCTTAAATTAGCACTTCGTGAAGAACACAACCCTTAAGTACCTCTTACTTCAGCCCTTGCCTTCTGTTTCTCAGCAGCAGAATATTCAGCACTAGTCTGGTGTGATTCTGCCGACATAAAACATATTAACATTGCACTCAGTGAATCAGACGAGTTATCACTGGTTCATTTAGACTAAACCATTTAATAAGGTCCGCCAGCTCATGGACATAGCCCCTTCTGCTTTATGGAAAAGATTGGCAAAAGAAATTGACAAAAAGAAGCAGTATTATTAACATTCTGTGTTTGGTAATGTATTGTACTCTACAGGACTTAAGTCAAGAAAGAGTTTCTTACAAAGAACAAAGTTAAACCCTGCACATCTGGTAACTTCCTGAATAACCCTGAAGAATAGTTTACCTTCAGAGAAGAATTACAGCCTTTCTGGATAGGTAAAACATTAGACTGTTGCAACAGTACTATCATGATGCAAGAGTAACATGAAGAGACTGTGCTGTTTCAAAGGAAACAAAAACTTATTACATTGTGAACTACAGTGCCCTTAACATCTGCTGAAAATGGAACCTCAATGAGCCATATATGCATCCAATTAAAAAACCATTTAGGCCACTGAACTTTGAGCTACTAGAATTATGTAGTGCTATGTTAACCACTTGTAGACAAAATCTAATTAATCACGAAGTACATCTCAGTATCGATATTCTGGACTTGAAATAAATTAACAGTATTCATGGATAAATTCTTTACCAAAGAAAAGTTTTCTTATGATGAATATGTTTGTTGTCCCAAGAAATTTAACTTCTGTTAACATATTTTACTTGCAATAAAACTTAAAATATTTTTCCCTGCAACACTGAGCATATACTGCATTTATTGTAAATTTGTCTGAGTGGCTGATAAAGTTTCTTAAATCTACGTTGATTTAGGTGCTATTTGTATTTCTTACTGAATTCTACCAGCTTAGAAAGTTGTTATATTGGTAGAAACTGATTGCGGTGTTGATTTCATTTTGTCGTCGTTGAAGTTCCAGGCCATTGATATTTGCTGTTGTTATGAAAAAGTGTGCTTGAATGTTTTCAATACAAAGTTTTGAATCTCACAGTACAATGATGACTAGCTTAAATAATTTTCTTCGTATTTCAGGAGTTGAGACACAGTACCCTACATGCAGATATTCTACTGTGTTGCAGGTGTTCACTGATGGTATTACCAACAAATTGGTTGGCTGTTTCTACGATGGCGCACCAGACGATGTGGTACTAGTTCGGATTTATGGTAAGAAGACGGATCTGTTAATTGACAGACATGCAGAGACAAGAAATATTCAGGTATTGTAAGCTGATGACTGTACTTATTAGCAGATAAATTTTACAGTTTTTTCATATTTCATAAGTACAAGCTAAAGAGTTTATATTTGATATCTCAGAATTATGGCAT
Source organism: Vandiemenella viatica (assembly GCA_031002005.1). Taxonomy (NCBI): domain Eukaryota; kingdom Metazoa; phylum Arthropoda; class Insecta; order Orthoptera; family Morabidae; genus Vandiemenella; species Vandiemenella viatica. The sequence continues at coordinate 207,608,170 of JARYHS010012519.1, read as the reverse complement.
TTCAGTGTTTTCCCCTCATTTTTGGTTTCCCTCTTTCCAATCTTTAAGGAGGTTGAAACAAGATTAGCAAAGGTAATATAGAAATACTCAAAATGCATTGGAAGTGGAAGTTTTTTAAACTCTGATGCTTGTTGTGAAGTTTATGTTCAGAAAATGATTTTACACTAAACATCTATTCCCGTAATAATGAGATTTGTTCCTAGGTTATAGTGTATGGGTAAGCAGAAAATAGTAAGGTTAAGGACATGATAGTGAAGATGTGTCAGATATAAAGGCCGTATCCTGGGATGTGAGAAGTGTAGAAAATAAAAATTGCCGATATTGAAACTTTGTATGAAGAAGGAGTTTAAATAGCTAATCTATTTCTTCAGGTGTCATTTTTTTGTTCTCCAGACAATAAGAGTTACTCTATTGAGTGGTTTTAGTCAATTTGCAGTTGTTGGGGAATCTTCTAACTGGAACATGTTGAGAGACCTGCTTTACCTTGTACAGAATGTTTACATTGTTAGGGGAAGGAGGGAGGGGGTATGATTCCCAGTGGTAGATTCTCATTCAGTGGTAGAAACACACTGCTGGACTATCTTCCTATGCAGCATGCTCCTTTGTAAGTTTGATTTTGCTTTTATTTAGTATATTATACTGTGTTGGTGAGTTGTTGCAAATGATTTATCAAAAATGATACAAAATTATACTTTGAACTATTTTTATTTGAAGTAGTCACAAAGTCACCCTGATCAAAATGCAAAAACGTCAATTTTTTCTGGCGTGTTATAGTATACACTCCCCACATATGATGAAACCTTCATGTTTGTTATTCATCATGTCTGATTAAAGGTTAAAGTAAATTATACAATAATTTGTGTTTTAGATTAAAAACAGAAAGGATGTTAAGGAAATGCATAACTAGACTATGTAATAAATTTGGTAATCTTTCCCTTATTTATGTCATTATTTAATTTAATTGTTATTTAGTGGACCCTCCAATGGCAATTTGCCTACACATACATTTCCCCCCCTTTTTTTTAACCACATACTTATGCACTCCATGGATTTTAATTTTAAATTCTTTGAGTGTTTTTGCTAAATTATTCATCAATTCCCTTTGTAATTTATTCAAATCCATGACTCCCTTTTCTACAAAAAAAAAAAAAAAAAAAAAAAAAAAAAAAAAAAAAAAAAAAAAAAAAAAAAAAATTCCACACCCTTATATCTGAAATAGAGTGCAAGATCATACAACGCTCTTAGGTCTTCTACCAATATTGTTCCACACCTCATCACCGATATACATCTCCTACACACCCAGAACTCTCATTGCAATCCTACTGTTGTCCACTCATTCCAGGTCCTTTATCATATCAGGTACTGACCAACTCCTGTGGTAATTTCCAAAAACAAATATAGCTGCTCTCATGGGCGCCAGCAGGATTGCTTCTAGGGGGGTGCACCAGGGCTGCATTGGTGCCCCCCCCTATCGGCCGGGCTGGGCGACCTTTTTTTTTTTTTAGTTCTACTAAAGCCCAGACGGCGACCCGGGAAGTGGTGCGAAACCCCTTTTTTTGTGGCGCGGAATGTGATGTGGAATGTCAGGGGGGTGCAAGTGCACCCCCTTGCACCCCGGCACCCATGGCTGCTCTCCTTTACACGCCCTCCAATTCCTGTATTTGATACCAAAAATGTGAGTCACATATTACACCACCATATTCAAGCAGTTGCTGACCAAATTTTTGTAACCCAATTTCTTCACTTCTCTTGTCCATACCCTCATCACTCTCTCTAAATAAGTAAACGATTTAGAAACATCTTGCTACCACCTATCAGATGTGTCATATCCAGTTGAGTTTATTATAAAATGTTATGGCAAGATTTTACACTTCAATTCTTCAACAAGCAATTCCTTCCCCACCCTGTAATCATAAGCAACCTTTATTTTAAATCTATGTATCAAATAAGCTGACTCTTCTTTACAATTATTTATCCAGCTAGAGATCCCATCCAATTCATCCATTCAGTTTCCTCATATTATGATCCTATTATATAACATTGTCATCTGGAGACTACCTAACTTCTGACAATAAACCATCAACACAATCATTCATTAGAATAATAAATAGCAATAGTCTACCTTGTAACTCTCCTGCTTTCACTGTCGTCTCTTTTGATACCCCTTTGCTTTCTACTGTTTAAGGACTCTTCTACTCAGCAAATCACTTTTTCATCCACTCCAATGGTTTTTATATTATTTATCACCATTTTATAGCTCACTCTGTCAATTTCCTTAGAACGATTTAATGCTACACTATCAAATTAGCCCCCCCTTATCTGTTTCATCTGATATATCTTGTACATAGCCCACCAACTGGTAATCACATGAACATCCTTGGCTAAAGCCATGTTGTTGATTTGAAAAACAGTTGTTTTACTCAGACATTTTTGATGTGGTAGCATATCAATCTCTCCATTCATTTGCTTTCCACTGATAGCAAAGTGATCGACCTGTAATTTTCAGCCCTATTTTTCATCCCTTCTGAATGGACTGGTACTATTATCTCAACTTTTCAGGCCTGTGATAAGCAGCAAGTATCCAGACTCAATCTAAATTACATCCTATCTTTAAGACAGCAGTGGTAATATTATCTACACCAACATTTTCATGCTTTTTTTACATTTCTTAATTCCTGCATAATATCCTCAGGTTGAATTTTTCAGATTTTTTATCCTGCTCATTTTTTTTATGTTCTTTGATTAGATTTTAAATGGGCTTTTAAGGAATTGCATGAAAGGTTGAAGTAATGTGCATACAACTTCATGCACTAAAGTATATGAGAATTACACTTGATTAACTCTTCTACTGAAATAAAATTTAAAGAGTAACTATATTCATATTTATGTTTCTAATTAGAAATTTTATGATGTAGCATATGGCTTTTTTTTGGTGATATTCCATTTGAGTATCACCTTTTATTGTTATACATTCCTAAAGGCTGTTTTTCCACATCCAAGATGATTACAGTGCATCATTATGCCTGCCCATACGCACGTGCGCGCGCGCGCGCACACACACACACACACACACACACACACAGTTTAGAAGGTTTTAGAACTTTATGAAAATTGTAATTATCTGACTTCTGTTACATTTGCAAATTCTGGTTTATATCTTTGCTGTCAAGACCTTTATTCTGATTATTGTCAAAGTCTTTTATCCCATCTTTTATGAATATACATTCTTGGGTTGTATTCACTAACTTTATTCGAAAAATTTGATCATAATACCTATAGTTAAAACAGCATTGAATGAATGTCTTTTTTTCATCGGCAGTTTTCATTTTTGAATACAGTTCAGTTTCAATTGTAATTGCAGTGCAAAACTGACTATACTCTTTCAATGTTTTCTTTGGACAAGATTATCAATAAGTTGTGTCCATGATAATTATATAAGTAAAAACTCATCATTATTTCTTATCAGTTAATCTCATCATGAAGTACTGATTGTAGTTTTTAAAATGATTTTCAGTTTACTTGCATAAAAAAATCACATAATTCAACCATACTAGAGATTCCGAGGTTTCTGTATGTGTTCTTTGGAGAATGTACTCTGAAACTATTTGCACTGAAAATGTGTTACATTGATGGTTGATGTATTTGATGTTCATTTGCAGCTACTACATGCAGCTGGCTATGCTCCTAGACTCTATGCTACTTTCAACAATGGTCTAGCTTATGAATATGTGGCAGGGGAAATTCTTACAGTTGACACTTGCCATGACCCGTCTGTTTTCCCCCTTGTGGCTCGTATGATGGCGAATATGCACCGCTTAGACTGTCCCGGAGTGGCTCGTACCCCAGTGCTTTGGTCAAAGGTGCGCCAGTTCATGAACATAATGCCTACTTCTTTTGATGATCCACAGAAACATGAAAGGTAAGATTACACAAGTATTTTGTTTTAAACTTGATAATAACCAAAATACTTTTTTTGTAGCTGATTTTGTTAATATGTGATTCAACAATATCAACTTTTATTCTTTGTATTCTTCAAATTATTGGTTCTGTATTAACTTTGTGAGTATTCTAATCTTTACTGGCTGAGATAAGTCTATGGTTTTAGATTTGGGGCAGGGGAAGTGTAAGTGTGGAATTCTCCCATATAAACGTTCATATTTCTTTAAGACAAGGAAATAATTTACCAACGTTGGCAATTAATGGATATTGGTGAAAGAGCCATTAGGCAATGAAAATAAGTAAGAATAGAGAAAATAACCATCATTTACCTTAGATCAAGGCAGGAGAGCCAAATGAATACACAAACACGAAAACACTTCTGAAGTATTTCATTTTAATTCCTTATTCATGTACATAGTATTGGGCAATTTGACAAAGCTTGCTGCATGACTAGCTGCTTCATGGAGTACGGGGCGAGGGAAGTTAAGATTTGGATAGGAGGATAGCCACTGCTTACCAAAGCAGGAGATTGCTGCGGCAGGTACACAAAGAAAAAAAATACGTGAGCGCGCACACACACACACACACACACACACACACATCTAGATATACATGAAAATATAAATTGTACTAATGGAGCAGCAAAAAATAAATAAATTTAGAATAATTTTGTTAAAATTATCTATACTTATAAAATGCTAGGCTTGATTATTGTGTAGACATGTCTGTAAGGCTGTGATGTCATGCTCGCTGCCTAACAGTGGCCAGAGATGTTACTCAAGATTATGAGCGGTATTTAATAACAATTCTGTTTAGTTAAACATCCACAGTCAAAGATTGCCAGAACACTGAAAGAAAATTATATATTTTTATATATTAATAATTAGTTTGTAACAGCCCTAATACCTGAATTTTGAATAGCATTGTACTGTATGAAGTATTTGTAATTAGCTAAAGTTTGCTTGAAAGTGATTTGATATGTTTGTTTTGTAATTTCTTGTAAATCAGTGTATATAGACTTTGTTTTAGGTAAGAAAATTATTCAAAGGCCATTTAATATGTTTAAGAACCTAATGATGCAAGAGAATTTCTTAAATGTTTGTAATTCTATGTATTAATGTAAGTTACGGTGTCTACAGAACATTTTTCTACCGTTGGAAAGGATTTCTGTAAATAATTTTGTATTTAAGTATCTATAATTACCATTTCTGATCATTTTGTAATGTTGTTAATTAATTTTGTATTAATTCCGATTGTTTTTAATATGTTAGATTGTTTGAGTGATTGTTAATGATCGAGAAATATCGGGCGGATGCCTTTGAAGAATTCTCGTAATTTCGATAAAGACTATATAAACAGATCGCCTGGACAGAGAGATTCATTATGCATTCAGTTAGTAAGTCAGTTTAGTTGACAGTATTCAGTGTTACAGAGAGTTTCAATCATTCAGTTGAGTTCACAGAGAGTTTCTTTGCGACTGTGCATCTCTGTATTGTAACTATACTTGTGAATATCGCTGACTTGTTTGGATCACAATAAAACAGACATCTTCAAACAAAACCTGTTTGTTGGATTTTTTAATTAATTAATCAGTAATTAAACCACCGAAGAACCCTAACAAGTTGCTTTTGTTTATTTATATTCATTGAATGTGGATGTTTTCTTATACACTCTGTCCAGAGACACTGCTGTTACAGACAGCTAAGAAATATCCACATTACATTATTTTTATGGTTATGAGCGTTATTTAATATCAATTGTATTTATTTAGTGAAGAAATATTGAAGAATATTGTGTTCGACATATCATTTATGTTGTACTTGAAAGATATTTATATTTGATGACGGTGTTTCTGTAATAATTTATGTCACTGTTATAGTAAAAATGAAAAAAATGAATTGCCAATATACTGAAATAAACAAAATAATTTATTATTTGCTTTTTATTACTGATATCACTGTATCAACTGCATATAAATAGTTCAAATCAGTCAAATTTGGATTGCAAAACAGTGAATATATTTATATACGAGTAATGGGCATTATGATTTTTGAACAACATTATTAGTGGCATTTGTAGTTAGGTTGAAATGCAGGCAGGACCAGAATAACAACTGACACACTTTTTTACATCATAATTCATGATAAATTTAGTTTTATAAATAATTTACGCTGCTTTCATAATTGCTATGTTACTGAGATTATAACTTCATGTGGATAAAAGTAGTTCCATGTTTATCATGCATAATGCAGCCAGGACCAGGAATAAAACTAATTTTACACCTTATAGCATAAGGTTTTGGGATTCCTAGTTTATTTATAATGCCATTGGTTCCATACTTCTGTTGTCATTAATTCAGTAGAACTTCTAACTGTATTGTTATGTAAATTACAACTTAAATATGTAAAACATTATCAAATCAGGGTCATGAGCATAATATTATAACAACTCTATTTAGTTAAGGATCTGCAAAGAAATGAATTGCCCCAACACTGTATACAAACTGCATTGTTTTTAATCTTCTGATGCTGTTCATACCCCTCATATACCCTACCAGGTCCAGCAGCAACATTAAACATGAACACTACTAAATATGAACAACACTAACACTCTCTGTTGGCTGTTCTACCAGTCACAGAGAATTGAAACTTGGTAGAGTGCAGGGTGATGTGGACAGGATATCTATTTGAGTTGGTAAACATGGGACGAAGAAGAATCTGCTTATTAGATACACGGATAAAAAACTAGAGGTTGATTATGATTATAAGGTGGGTAATGAATTGCTTGTTGAAGACTTGAAATGTAAATATCTAGGCATTATATTTTACAACAAGCTTATAGGACACATCAAACAGGTAGTAGGAAAAGGTTTCAAAATTCTGCTCTGGCTGGAGTGAGTGATGAGGAGATGTACAAGATAAGTAAAGGAATTGCATTACAAAACTTTGGTCAGACCATTTCAATCAAATACAGGAGTTTGAGCAAAATAGGGCTGTTAGATTTGTTTCTGGAAATTACTGCAGAACGCAATCAGTAACAGATATGATAAAAGAGCTGGAATGGGATTCATTGCAAGACAGGAGGAGGGTGAAGAGGGTCATGGGAGTGTACAAGTCAACGAAATAAAATAGGAATTAATAGTAATGCATGGAAGGGAAAAGATAACCATGACCACAAGCTGACACTCAATTTCAGGTGCAAGGATGTAGGAAGATTCTCTTTTTTAGGTAAGGGGGTCAGGATTGGAATAAGTTACCAAGGGAAATTGGGAATAATTTACCAAAAACTTTGAAAGAATTTGAAGTTAAAATTGCAGAGGGCAAACAGTGGCAGATCTAGAGCAGGGGGGGGGGGTAGGGCTAGGGGTCTCAAGGCCCCTCCCCCAAAAGGATTTAGATATTTAGGTTCACCTACATCGTAACTTTTGAGATTTGGAGACCTTTTTTTAACTTAACTGAGCTTTTAAGGGCGGCACGACTATAAAGCCTACCCTTACCAACTCAAGCCCACTCCAAACGAAATCAGCTCTAGCCCCCCCCCCCCCCAAACGAAATCTGCCTCCAGCCTCCCCCTTCCCCCCCCAACCTAAATCCACTCAAGTCCCTCCCAAACCAAATCCTGGATCTGCCACTTAGGGCCAATGTAGGTGGGTGCAGGAAAGGGGTAAATGGGGGTGTCGTGAAATTGCACTCCATTGCAATCGGATCATTTAAATACACAGTGTTGGTATGTATGTGAACAAATGTGCATTGACATCCAATCATGCCTACTGCGTGCTTCAATTTTTTTGTCAGCAAGTGTAGTATACAACATATGGTTTCTTTTATGTTGGGATCATTAGTTAAAATCCAATTAGTTAAGTATTTGTGTCTGCGACAGATATTATTTGTGTAGGAGAGCAATTGAATAAGGAGCAAGGAGCTAGAAATGTTGGGTAGCATTTTGGAACCACAACCCCTGATAAATCTCCCATTGTTTACAAAAAGATTTGGGGAAAGGGGTAGAGATAGAGTGAACCAGTTCTTTAGAACAGTTCTTTTGAAAGAGCAAGTGAGCAATCACTCACTAAAAACGAACGGTAGTTGATTCTTGGCTGTCCGGGTGGCGCCGCGTCATGTTGATCGTAGCCAACGTTTTGACCCTCATTCTGGGGTCTTCTTCCAGGGCAGTTCTGGCCGCGGAAGCCTACCTTTACATGAACGGTAGTTCTTCTTGGAAGCAGTAATGACGGTGGTGTGTCAGTCTCGATTGAACTTAACTTCAATTGAGTGTGCGCCAACAATAAGTTGGTTTCAGCTTTGCCACTCTCACCCAACCCATGTTTATTCCTAGTTCCATGCTGTTCATTGTTTATCCAATCCGCTCTGAAAAAAATAAGAAATCCCGAATATCGAGAAGATCTCATGTGCTTTGTCATAGAACATTTTAACGTGTTTACTTCTAATTCACAGGTACACAATTTCAATATAAGAAACAGAAATAACTTGCACAATACACAAACATCTCTGTCATTAGTAGAAAGAGGAGTTAATTATTCTGGGATACATCTGTTTAGTAAATTTCCAAGAGTATAAAACAGTCTGCAGGTAATAAAGAAAAACTGAGAGATCATCTTATTGCCAATTCCTACTACTCCATTCAAAAATTTGAACAAATTAATGAATTGTATTCAATATGGCTTTTGCAATATTCAGTTATAAAATTAATGTTTATTGTTATTCTCTTTATTTGTCTTTGGAACGTATAATTGTTTTTACTATGATTATGACTCATATTGTATGTATGTGTATTAACCATGACATGTTTCACATCCCAGAGGTCCTTGCTCAGCAGGGATCCAAGAAACAAAATTGATAAATAAATAAGCTAGTTCATTCGCAACATTCTCCGATCCCACTCGATCGGCGCAGAAAGAGCTAGTTAGTTCACGTCGTTCTTCGATCCCAAGTGCTCGGCGCGGAAAGAGCTAGTTTGTTCACGACATTCTCAGATTCCAACGCTCAGCACAGCACAGAGCAATGCCAATGGGTAGCTAGTTCTTTTGAATCTGACGTCCCACTTCACTTCTCTTTGTGTATAACGACTACAAGCGTACCTTGTGAAAGATTATTCTCAAATGCTCGACAAATTCGCATTGAAAAAGTAGGCTGCTGAATGGCCAAATAAGTAAAATTTTATTTGTGAACAGTAACCTTCATTTCATTTAAAGCAAAAAGTTCTTTAAAATTGATTGTACTTTGTGTCTGTAAATAATTAATGTAAAACTAACTATCCCTCAAACTATCTCTCAAATACTTCCCAGCCAATCGGATCAATATTTCATTGACGCTTTGAAGGGCTTTTCTGCGTGAAAGTAATCCGGTAGTATTTAAGAAACAAAAATGTTTCAAAATAAATACAAAAATAAATGAAAATAACCGATGTGAGATTAACCTAAGAAATCAGTCTAAATGTAAATAAAACACAGATATTACACTCAAAATGTATATTACTGCTCTTTTTATTTAAACTGAGCTAGTGAACTGGTGAACCGTTGAAAAGAACTAGTTCTTTTCATAGAGTGATCAAATGAGCGCCGCTCTTTTTAGTGAGTTACTTTGCCCACCTCTAGAAGTGGGATAAAAGCCATTCACTCGATGGCATCTTGGGTGCGTGTGGTGGAATTATGGTCAGAGGTCAGAGAAGTAGTTTATTGCGTCTAGTGTTCGTCCAATCATTTCAATATCATTTGGCATCAACGGAATACTGTGACTGTGATGTGGAATAGACTATTGGGCAGATCTGAAAAATATTGTTCTGCCAGATGTTTACTAGGTGGTCTGTCTGCTCTCCACGCTCCTAAAAGAGGCATAATCAAATTGGTAGATACCCTCGATATCAGTCTCTAGCTTTTATAATTGTATTTGTTGTTAATGTGATTGAATATGCATACAAGAAATATACTTGAAACGATAAGCATCATTTATTATATTGACAGGTCTCTGATTATATAATTTCATTTGTATTTATAGGGTCTACTTCATTTTCTTAAATGCCAGCTGTCTTTAATTCAGTTAGTATTATAGGTTCAAATAATTTATTTGAATGGATTTACATGAAAAGAAAAAATGCTTTTGTGTTTTGAACTTTTAAAAAAAATCTGTGCAGTGTATTCGGAATTTAGTGTAAACTATGGTACTTATTTAAAGAAACCCTTTTTCCATTATTACATGAATTAAATTTGAACTGGTATAGGTTTCAGTATTGTTATAGGACAGGTTTCTTTGATGAATCAATTTGTGATTTTGCATTTGTATGCCTACAAGTTATGATAACAAAATACATTAAGATTAAGAAAAATATATATTAAGAAAAATTAATTGGGTAATGGTGACATAAACTACCATTATGCAATGAAAATATGGAAGAAAAGGGACAATAACCTGTCACTTAACATGAATGAAGGCAGGAGGCCAGACGAACACAATAATTCGTTAAATAACGTTACTCATGTTGAAGGCAATATATACGGCAAGGGAAAAGATGTGTATTCATCTTTCCCCTTGCATTCATCTGTGGTAACTGACAGGTTATTGTGCCTATCATTACTTTTAAAAAAAATTTTTAGATGTATTAAGGAAGATAGTTTCTAAATATTTCTTATTCATTGACGTTTTGAATCAACTCTTGAGTAATCTCGAAATACTTTTTCCTCTTTAGGTTTCCAGAAGCAACACACAAATGTTATGACTTTTTGCTGTGTGCATTATATTATTTAATAGAATACTGTATCTGATTTATCCTTCATTAGCTGTACGATTTTGGAGGTCTTCTCATTATTTCAATATGACATTTGTATTCGTGTAACAGGTTCATGCGGCTCATACCCCCAAAGGAGAAACTGGAGGAAGAATTTGAATATCTGAAGTCTGAGCTCAGCCAACTTGACAGCCCTATTGTTTTCTGCCACAATGACCTTCTGCTTGGAAATGTTATTTATAATGCTGAGAAATGTTCAGTTACATTTATTGACTATGAATACTCCAGCTATAACTACCAGGCTTTCGACATTGGGAACCATTTTGCTGAATTTGCTGGTATGACATTAGTGTGGATTCATGTAATATTCAACTTGCTGGTACAGTGATTTTTGCTTCCTGAAATTTAAATAGTTCACTACTGATATACAGTTAAGTTTCTGCGATGAATTTTACATGCATTAAAAATAAATAATACATTTTATATAGTGTATTTTCCAAAAACGATCAATGAATAATAGATATTTAATGGGAAAATATGCAAGACGCTTCACCAATAACCAGAATGTTATATGTACCAAAGCTAAAAGAGCTTAAGTTATCCATTTTTTAAAAATAATATGAACACATCTAATGCAACGTTTTGGTGTTGACCATTATTCTTCCAAGAAGATGAGACACATGGTGGGGTCAAATGTGATCATTGATCACATTGCCGCCTGCCTGGAGAATGGGGAACCAGGTAGCATGGCCTGGGTATCAAGAATGGTGGTGGAGCAACGATGTGATCACATCTGACCCTACCAAATGTCTTATCTATTTGGAAGAAGAATATTGCCTCATGGCAGTTCTTTCCTTCCATTGTTACTGACGTGGAAGAATAATGAAATTGTGTCACATGTTCATGATTAATTGACTTTGGGGTTATGCCGCGTTGTTTATTTCATTACCTAAGCTTTCGGCTGGTATCCTCCAGCCTTCGTCAGAGATACTGTTTATGTTGACATACAAGGTTTGTCCGGAAAGTAATAGGACTGAGTCGATTTAAAAAAATTTATTGAGCCAATCGTTACAATTCTTTAGAAACTTTCAAAATAGGCTCCTTCTGCGTCGATGCAGCGCTGCCAACGCGATTTCCAAGCATTGAAGGCGTCACGGAAGGCATTCTCCGGAATAGCCTAGAGAGCCGCGGTGCATGCTGCTTGGATCCCCTCTGTCGTCTCAAAATGCTTGCCTTTCATCGGCCTTTTCAGGCGAGGAAACAAAAAAAAGTCCGGGGGAGCCACATCTGGGCTGTAGGGCGGCTGCGGAAGCGTTGGAATGCCGGCCTTAGTCAGGTAGCTGTTCACAAGAAAGGCGGTGTGAGCCGGGGCGTTGTCGTGGTGCAACTTCCAGTCGGCTGCGATGTCTTGTCGGACCCGATTGACCCTTCGTTTGAGTCTCTTGAGCACTTCCACATAAAACTTGGCGTTGACGGTTTGTCCAGGAGGAACAAATTCATGGTGGACGATGCCTTTGATGTCAAAAAAGACAATGAGCATCGTTTTCACTTTGGATTTGCTCATTCTTCCCTTTTTTGGGCGAGGAGACGCCGGCGTGTGCCACTCGGAAGATTGCCTCTTTGTCTCGGGATCATACTCAAAGATCCATGATTCGTCACCTGTGATTACGTTATTCAAAAATTGGGGGTCACTTTCACACATGTTCAAATTTTCTTGGCACATTTCCACTCGCCGCAATTTCTGGTCGTCAGTGAGAACTTTTGGGACCATCTTCGCGCACACCTTGCGCATGTTCAAATGCTCCGTCACAATGTCATGAACCACAGATTTTGGTAAATTTAACATCTGGGCAATTAAACGAATACTTAGTCGACGGTCTGTGTTCAAAACTTTGCGCACACGAGTCACATTGTCGGTGTTTGTCGAAGTCGAAGGTCTTCCAGCACGGGGTCTTCATCGGCGACCTCTTCCCGGCCCTCCAAAAAGGCCTGGTGCCACCGAAACACACCACTTCTTGCTAAAGCAACATCTGGGTAAGCCTGCTTGATCATATCAAACGTCTCTGTCGCAGATTTACCGAGTTTCACACAGAATTTAATCGCATACCTCTGCTCTAACGAACGCTGCATTTTCGGCTTGCACAACTCACAGAAACACGTCGCGCGAAAATGCCTGTCCTGACTCTCCAGGTGCTCGGAGACAATTGACCAGCCGCTCGATTGTTAGCTAGGAACCCCCTCTACCGAATTCAGTCGGTACGCGCACGCTCTGAAGTACAATTGCGGCGGAAAAAAATCAGTCCTATTACTTTCCGGACAAACCCTGTAGCAACGAGCGCTAAGCATTGCAGAGTAAGAGGCCGCTATCTTCGTTGATGTTGTTGGTGTTTTTTAAAATTTCTGCTGCCTCTTTCACCCGTCGGGGCCACCACTGGTCTTCTCTCCACAGTAGCCTTGTTTCTTGAAATTTTACTTCATGCCCGGTATTAATAGCATGGCGGACTACGACGGATTTGTCGCTTAGGTAATGAAATAAACAACGCGGCATAACCCGAAAGTCAATTAATCATGAACAAAGATGGCCGTGGAAGTCTGAGGAATTTTTATGTTTGTTGTTTCCAGCTGCCATTATCTATGGCCTTCCTTAATTTCAATATCTAAAAGCATTTTCTGACTTAACCTATAGATATATATATATGTTATTAGGAAAAAAGGTGCTGAAAGCAGATATATTAAACATTAGGATAGGATAAAAACCATCACTTACCATAGAAGAGGATTCCTGCGGCGTTTTTACACACACACGAAAAGAAAAAAAAAAAACACGAACACACACAGAATATAATTTTCAAGCCCCTTAGCTCTTCATCAGTAGGAGTGAGAAGGCTGCATGCTGGCGGCTGGCAGCCAACTGCGTAAGCTACAATGCCAGTAGCTCATGGTGGGGGGGGGGGGGGGAACATGGCGGGAAGTGAGGGTTTGGGTAGAAAAGCATAGGATGGACTATGATAATAAGTAGAAGATACAGGGTGGTCAGAAACCTCACCACCCTGTATCTTATCGTGCCACCACACATGGTACCAACATTTTTAACACATGTTGCTCGGTCCGCGCCTTCAGAGTCCTCTCAGATAAAAACAGTATTTCGGGACTTAGAAGGTGGGAACTGGCTTATCGGTACCAGACAACCACCAGGTCTAAATTTAAGATAGCACCAATTTTCCTCCCACCTATCCCCCACACCTCCACCTTCTCCCATAGAACCACCACTCACCAGAGCCTATCTTTATAGATTGTAACTTTGAATTTTGCTTATTTTTAATTTCAAATTTCCGAATATTTTTTTTTTCAGCTGTTTGCACATATGTCCATTACTTAATAGGAATTTAGGACCATTAACTAAGATCTACTGCATTTCCGTGATGGGTCCCCATGTACATTTTTACAAGGGTGAATCAAATATAAACAAGACTTTATTTTTAAAAATATTATTTTTATTTTAAGTGCAAAAAAAGTACATATCTTATTTTTCTACGTAATCTCCTGCTTTAGAAACACATTTTTCCCAGCGGATAGGCAGCTTCCCAATTCCTTCCATGTAGAAAGATGCAGGTCGTGTCTGCAGCCAATTGCGCACGTAGGCTTCCACCTCAGCATCACTGTTGAATTTTTGGCCTCCCAAAGCTTCCTTGAGAGGACCAAACACATGAAAGTCACAGGGTGACAGGTCTGGACTGTAAGGAGGGTGGTCCAGTGTCTCCCACCCCAGTTTCTCCAATTTTTCCGTGGTTAAGGCTGCTGTGTGGGGGCGAGCATTGTCATGGAGAATAACCACTTTCCTCATCGGTAGGTCTCGTCTTTTGCGGCGATATGCAAGTCGGACCTCACTCAAAATGTCGCAGTAGTAGGCCGCATTGATTGTCCTGCGCTCATGCAAAAAATCGAGGTGCAGCAAACCACGCTGGTCAAAAAAAACCGTAGCCAAAACCTTGCCAGCCGATAGTCGTGACTTGGCTTTCACTGGTCCAGGTTCTCCTTTTTTTCTCCACTCCATACTCGCTTGTTTGGACTCAGGGGTGTAGTGGTGCACCCAAGTTTCATCACAGGAGATGATGTGAGTCAGAAATGGGTCCCCTTCTTCCCGAAATTGTGCCAGAAGACGCTCACACACCTGAAGTCGATTCAATTTCTGTTCTGCTGTTAGAAGGCGAGGAACCCACCTGGCGCACACCTTACGGTACCCAAGCTCCTCTGTGAGTATGGAGTAAGTGCTCCCATAACTTATTCCGACCTTACTTGCAATTTCAGAAGTGGTAAGACGCTTGTCATCTTCAATAAGCCGTCTAACACAGCTGATGTTGTTCTCTGTAATGCTGGTGCGGGGTCTGCGTTTATGGCTCTCATTTTCAACATGATGACGACCATCCACAAACTGTTTATGCCATGCAAACACTCTGGCTCGCGACAGTGTCTCTTTCCCGAACTGGGCAGTCAATCTCCTCAAGATTTCTGCCGGTTTTACGCCTTCTGCAGCGAGAAACTTGATTATAACACGTTGCGCAATCGACGAGTGTACCTCTTGCTCCGACATCATGATGGTTGGCACTGAGCGAGTCGAGGGGGGGGGGCTAACGGTCTTCCCCCACTCCTGACAAACCTACCTATCGCCAAACGAAGCGGGAACGTTCTCCCACCACTATTGCGCCCGAACGGCCGAAAGTCTTGTTTATATTTGATTCACCCTCGTACTTTCTACTCATCATTTTCCAGGCTATGCTTTTCTACCCCCCCCCCCTCTCACTTCCCGCCATGTTGTCCCCCCCCCCCCCCCACCCTTGAGCTACCAGCATTGTAGCTTACGCAGCCGCCAGCATGCAGCCTTCTCACTCCTACTGATGAAGAGCCATGGGGCTTGAAAATTATATTCTATGTGTGTTGTTTTTTTTGTGTACCAATGCTGCAGGAATTCTCTTCTAAGGTAAGCGGTGGTTTTTATCCTATCGTAATATTTAATATATATATAAATTATCAGTAAACAATAAAATAAAAGGTGCTAAGCAGTAAAAACAAATTACAGATTAGGATAGGGAAATGAACCACCACTTACTTTTAGATGTTGGATGTGGTGTGTGAACACATCCATCACCTTAAGGTAAGTGGTGGTTCATTTCCCAGTCCTTACTGTTATGGACATCAACATGGCCCTCTCTTAGGCTACATGTTCATGAGCCATCTGGAACAGACATTTTGGAGAAAATCCCTAACACCTCAAATGGCTCAGATTCATAAATGATATTTTTATGATCTGAACACACGGGAAAAACAACCTTCTAAATTTTCTTAACAATTCTGATACCTGTAACTTGCTGAATTTCACATTGACCTACTCCCACACCCGGGCTACATTCTTAGATCTGGATTTGTCCCTCTCCAGTGGCTACCTCAAATCCAAACCCACCAACCTACAACGGTATCTCCATTTTGACAGTTCCATGCATATTATATTAAACATTCTCTCCCCTATGGACTTGGCATTCAGGAGAGTCATATATGCTCCAACCAACAGTCCCTCACACTGTATTCAAACATCACATAGGCATTGTTATCCAACAACTACCCTCCAGCTTTGGTTCACAAACAACTTTCATGTGCCACATTAAAAGCTGCTCAGACCAACCTATATCCCCCAAGAATTAACCATAGGCCAGGTGTCGAATCCATCAACAGAATCCTTTAGTAGGATTATGATTTTGTGCAAACCTGGCCAGAATTGAGATATATTCTTTCCAAAATTCTCCCTGCCACTTCCAGAACTTTCTTCTAACCTCAACCAACTCCTAGTCCACAAACATAGCCTTCATCATCTCATCAGACAGCCCGAAGGCTCTTTCCCATACAGTAGTCCCCACTGATAGATGTGCGACATACACTACGCCTCCACCACTTTCACCAACCGTGTCACTGGCAAAAGCTTTCCCACCATAGGACATTGCACTTACGAAACCTCTATGTAATATACGAGTTAATGTGCAGTGACCTCCTGGCTTCATACATAGGTTTGACCACCAATCCACAAGCCATAAGAAAGAATGACCACTGACAGACAGTATTCACCTGTATTCCATAACACCCAGTAGCTGTCCATGCTATCATTCATGACTTCAACAATTTCAATTCTTGTTTTACAGTGTGTGCTATCAGAATCCTCCCAATAGCAGCAGCTCCCTCTGAACTCAGTAGGTGGGAATTTGCCTATCAATACAAACTTGGTGCAAGGCATTTATCTGGTTTCAGTTTAAGATAATACCCAGTCATTATTTTTCTCCCTCTCTCTCCTCCCTCATTCCCACTGCCTAAATTGAACCACCACTTCCCAAAGGTGATGCTTAAATTCGTATATCCTTCGGTTAAATTTTTTATTTATTGATTTTTGCTTATTTATTTATATTTATGTTGCTAAGAGTTTGCTATATTATTTTTCTCTCTTTGCCCAGCAGAAATTAGTTTTGATATTTTGTAATACTCGAGTTATAGCAGTAAATCCCCCCCCCCCCCCTGTCTCTGTCCTCTGTTTGAATTTACACCCCTCCCCCCTTCCCCCCTTCCACCATGCTCCTTGCTAACAGTCACTCTGTCTCTCCTTCAACATCCACCCTCACAATGTTTTGTAGTTGACGAAGGGAAAAAATATCAAAAAAATTCTATGTCATTTCCTTTTTTGTCTGTTATATGTGTTTGTTACCCACAACCATCGTCTAAGGTAGGTGGTGATTCATTTCCTTAATATCCTACTTAGCTCCTTTGCACTAAATAGTGAAAAGGAATTACAAAGTAACAAAATGGAATTACAAATTAATAGAAAAATGAACCACCACTTATCTTAGATGATGTTTGTGGGGAGCAAACACATGAAACGGACAAAAACACAAATGACATAGGAATTTTTGGGTGTATCATTTTTGTTGTAAATCTATTAAAGATGATATAGATTTCAATTATATTGTATGTAAAAGATGTTGTACCTTGGTAGGTAATTCTGTACCTTTTTTGCAGATCAGAAATTAGTCATGATGATTCATTACTATATTGGTTGCAAGCCAAACAGGTGTGAATCATGTCTCCAGTGGTTATTCCAACACACTCAAAATATTGGTTGCTGACCAAGTTTATCATGTGTAGCTGTTTTTAAAATCTACCATGGTTAAACTTGGGTCTTCTACATCTACATCTACATATATACTCTGCAATTCACAAAATTGTGGGTGGCAGAGGGTGCTCAGCACCAAAGCTAATCTCTTTGTTGTGTATTCCAATCCCTAATGGTACGAGGGAAAAAAGAATTCATATAAGAATCATTGCGGCACCTTATTTCTCTAATCTTATCTATCCTGTCATTCCGGCTCAAATAGGTTGGTGGACGAAGTATTTCACTACACTCGTGAGTGAAAGTGGGAATACGCATGTTGACCAATAAGTTTAAACGAAACGTGCGTCGTCTGTCTACCAGAGACTCCCAGCCTAGTCTACTAATCAGTTCTGTGACGCTTTCATAAGGACTGTAGCAAGCGGTCACGAATCGAGCGGCTCTTCTCTGTACTTTCTCCAAACTTTCGATCAACCCCTTACGAAACGGATCCCAAATGGCACAACAATAGTCCAAATGTGGACGCACAAGAGATTTGTACGCTATCTCCTTTGTTTGTTCATTACAATTTTTCAATACTCGACCTATGAATCGCAGCCTAGAATTAGCTCTACCTACCAACGAATTAATGTTGTCATTTTTCTAGAGACTATCATATTGATAAACCAGTGCATGTCCAGTATGAACAGGTGCATTTGTCTGTAGCAATTTCCTGTGTGTAGGTCCACCATTTCCCACTCTATGTTCCATTCTTCAATGGCTTTGTGCCAAAGTAATGGTATCATATCCATTGTGGGGATTAGATTAACATTTCAGTTTTTTAGCTGTCGCTTCTTTGACCAATTGAACTGCTTTCTTTTACTGAGTCATCATCATTGATTTTTCAGTTCACTGTTTTTATGTAAAAGTGAAATCTGGAAGGCGGGAAAGCGGTTTGAACCCATACCCTTGTGAATGTGAGGTCAGAATGTTGTCATTCACCAACCATGCTCATTTAATCCTCTCATGCCACTCTTCTTTTTCAATACATCCTCATACTCTATGACTCACTAGATACTCTTTTACTTGCTTCAGTCAACTATCTTGTGGTCTTCCTTCTGGTCTTTTTTTCCGATTACCAAGTTTTTAAAATGTATAGTAGTTAGTCTTTTTGTGCTTTTCTCATTATGTGACCAAACCATTTGAGTCTTGATTCTACTAAGATGTTTAGAACACATTTTTGTACTAAGGGAGCGTGCACAAACCACGTGGCTCGGTCCAGGGGGGGAGGGGTTGGCTGGAAGGCTACGGTGTGCTACGTGGGGGGAGGGGGGGGTTCCGAGCCAGGCCACGTAGCTTTCCTTTCATAACATTTTTCACAGTTAAAATGAGGAATAGAACACACAACAGCATGTGAATATTTATTTCCCTCAGTTAATTATCTTTTTATATAATTTACAATCGTCTGACGAGAGAAAACAGTATAAAATGTCTTCTGGAATCAAAAGGAAAAAAAGCTACGTGCTACGTGGGGGGGGGGGGGGGTTGAGGCAAAAGCCACGTAGGGCTACGTGGGGGAGAGGGGGGGTTCACAATAGGCCAAAATGGAGCTACGTGGTTTGTGCACGCTCCCTAATGGTTGAAGTCGGGCTGATTCACTTCTGATTTTATCTCATTGGTCTTCTGGATCCTTGACCCAAGCAATATCATGAATCTTGCTATTGTCCCTTAAGTCTGTGAGGCAGTTTCTAATAAATAGATTAGGATGGGGAGGCGGTAGGTTTTACATCAACAAATTTTGCTGCCCAAGGGAAACTTTTGCTCATAATAATGGTACAACAGAACTATAGAAGTTTGCCTACTACTTATATCTGGAATGAACCTATTATCAGCTGAAATAACACTGTCAAGGTAATTAAGGTTTGAACAGTTTCAATTTCCTGCTGTACTAATTTTAATTTGACTGGTTTGTATTCCCTGCTGACTGACAGCCACACAGTTTTCACCTCACTTATTTTAAATCCAAATGACAAAGGAAAGGGGAAATGACTCATTACTCACCAAAGTTGAAGGCTGCGACGCGTGAAAAAGTTTTAATAAACTTCAGCATGTTCACA
Organism: Vandiemenella viatica; assembly: GCA_031002005.1. NCBI lineage: Eukaryota > Metazoa > Arthropoda > Insecta > Orthoptera > Morabidae > Vandiemenella > Vandiemenella viatica. The sequence continues at coordinate 207,588,253 of JARYHS010012519.1, read as the reverse complement.
TCTCCCGAACAACATGACTTGTTTCCTATAACATGAATAAGGTGTAAAACCAAAATATTGTATATGTTTGATGTTCGTCATATATGTTTTTCACTCATTGCAGCCTTCAACTTTGATGAGTGATGAATCATTTCCCCTTTTCTTTGTCATTGCCTAAAAGATGTTTCCATTTTCCTTAGTTTCATTATTTTAAATCCAAACTTGACAAATTAATCTTTTCACCACTCAAGCTGTTGCAGTTCTTTTCCACTTGAACCCTACATCATAACATTACCTGCAAAAGCCATGGAAATAATGTTCTTGCCTTGCCTTTTTACTAGCTTGGATATTGGTGACAGCAAAACTGCCATTATTTTTTTATTAATTTAATCCATAATGTACACAAAATAGGTCTATCAACAGTGCCTCTGGTTCACTCTTTTGAATTCACATTTGTAATGTGATTGTAAGCCTTTTCTGTATCAAGAAATATGACCATGGTTAATTTATTTCCCAGCATTTCTCAAAATGTATCTTTATAGGAAAAATAAAATCTACAATAGATCGGTCAGATATAAATCCATTTAATTCTTTCTCTTGATTTGGTCCAATGTGTTTTCCTTAACTTTTCTTGTAGCTTGTATTCCTAAAACTTAAGATCTTTGTTCAGAAGTGTTCATCATCATCATCAGTCATTTCAATTACAAAATTATGTGGCCTCTTAGAGTTATGAGTTCAGATAGAACTTGAGCTGTCTTCTCCAGGTAGAACGGTGTTGGGTGGTCTCCTGCCAGCTAACTCCAGCAACCCTGTATATTTCCTTGTCCCATCAGTCTGTTGTTGGTGTTTCTCTTTGTCTCACTCTGGTGTTAATGAAGGGACATAAGTCCAAAAATTTAAATGCTTGTCTGTCTGTGTTTTGATGTCAACCTTCCTTCAACTGTGGTAAACAATAGTTATTCTCCTTAGGATGTTTTATGTGTTAGTGCCATACAACCATCATCTAAGGTAAGTGGTGCTTCAAGTGAACTATAAATTGGACACATTAAATGTTTGGATTTGGAGAATAAATAAGTTTAAAGATTATTATGGCATCAATACATATATATGTATAGTGTCACAATGGACGCTAAGTAGCAAAATGGAATTGAAAATTGGGACAGGGAAATGAACCACTGCTTACCTTCAATGATGACTGAGCTGTATGAGGCAGTCTCCTACAGCTCCCACCCTGCACAATGTTCTTCTAGCATATGAAAGGCTAAGCCCCAAAAATGTCTTGTATGTTAGTATAGGCATATATTTTTTTAATGTAGAAGATAATTATTGTATGCCAAAATACTTTTTTTTTGGTTCTAAATTTAGCCGTGACCACTAGTGTCCAAATTAATTTTAAATGTCACATTGAACTTGATTGCATTAATCCTTAACAACCATTTCAATTTAGGTGTTTCAGATGTAGACTTCAGCCGATATCCTAACTTGGAGTTTCAGAGACAGTGGCTTCGTGTATACTTGGAGGCCTTCCAACAAGAAGAACCTACAGATAGCCAGATTGAGCAATTATTGGTTCAGGTTAACAAGTTTGCATTAATGGCACATTTTCTTTGGGCTGTGTGGTCACTTATACAGGCTGAACACTCTTCTATTGACTTCGATTTTTTGGGGTAAGCTATTAGAATGAAAAGGATGTTAAATTGATTACAAAAAAGTTGTGTTATTGCTTTGGTTGTGAATAATATCATTAATCTTGTGTTCAAGTCTTATCAAAATTTTAATGTTCATTTTCTTGTAGAAACTATTTAATGGCTTAGCTTGTATTTTTTTTTTTTAAATCTTAACTTTTTTAAGGACCTATTTGAGTTGGTTTGCTCATATTGTAAACATCTAGTAAAATGATAACAAACAAGTTACTGTTTTCTTTCTACCACAATAGTTTTTTAAAAAAATATTGTAGTTTGCTATAAATGATTTAATGTATTTAATTGAATCATATCATTGCTTCACCTTTACAGTAGTTGGCGATAATAGTATTGCTTCTTTATGCTTGGCTGAAGATATTTTTATATTTGTCTGTTTTTTACAGCATTGATATGAACCAGTGTGTTTTGTTGCTTATGAATCCTTCACATACAAATCAGTTTTGTTAGTTTCTGTCTGTAAAGCAGATTGGGATAAATGCCAAGAAGAAGATTCCCATAACTCACTAGTAGTAGTCTGTTTACGGCCGTGATGTGTTCTAATCATTCCCCTTCAACTTTCTTATTGTATCTTACTTAATCACCTACTTCTTAGTTATTAGTGATTTCTACCTTCCTGCTCATCATTAATCATCTGTTATTATACCTTCACCTACAGCCTTTGACTTAAGAAGGCATCATAAATGGAAGTGGACTCTTTAAAGTTTTAACATACAACTCTGTAAGAACCCCTTTCTTCCCCACCCATATGTCCACATGTATAACATTCATGACAGATTTAATGCATTTTCCAAAATAAGTAGCCTCCCAGTTTAGTGTCTTGTGTAACAATGTCCAATGTTTGTGATATGGCCTGATGCAGTACCTTATGTCACACCTCATGGCACCCACTATTATCATTATTATTGCATTCTTTATTGCAAACCTCTACAGAGTGGCTTCATATTCTCTACTCAATGACCAGGCATTGCACTTGGTTTAAATACACTGGCAATCTGCTAGCCTGATCCTACTTAATCCTACAGAAGTGGGCCTACACGTCATCCATGGTAACTACCTAGGAGCAAAAGCTGTTTGTTTCCATCTTATACACTGACTCTCCACTCCTAATGACCTCTTGTACTAATTGTCACCAGTCTTCAGAACTGGATATATCTGTCATTTTTCAAATGGTTACGGTGAGTGCAAATTAAAAAGCCCTTTCTCATTTCCTCCATATGTGTTCTTTTAAGAAAGATCATTACTTCTGAGAATCCCCTTTGTTAGGTGTTGCTGAGAGCTACAGTAACAATAACTTCAGAATTATCATCATTGCCACCTTATATTCAGAAAGTTTCTACTTTCATGAGTAGTTCAGAATATTCCCTTTCAAAGGCTGTGATTATTTACAAAGCAAGGTTCAAAATATTACCTAGTTGCTAGGCCTGTTGTACTTTTGATTGGACGATGTTGTATTCTTGCCATTTGTGTGTGAAACATGAAACTTGTGTTTTGTATGAAAATTATATTTTTGATCATGAGATGTTTAATTTATAGGATTGAGAAAGGGGATCATCCCAGCATTGTGGAAAGCCACCTAAAAACTGCGATCAGGATGGCTGGTATATGGGGCTCAGGATTTAACCTGAACCTGTTGTATCTTCCTGATCCAGTATGGTGACACTTTAACACATGAAGCCATGGTTAAACATAAAACATCTATTTCAGGTATTCATCGTCAAAGCTACAGGAGTACTTCCGTAAGAAGCAGAAGTTCCTTGGCTTAGAGTTACCCAATTCGTGATGACGGCCACAATAGTTGTATAATTTCTATCACTATGAATCTTGTAATATTGTAAGTTTTAATATTGCTCCCACGAATAATGGTGATCATATTTAGAATATGCCTGCAGATCTAACCATAAAAATGTCATTTATGCTAGAATTCAGATATGATAGTGAGACAAAAAATACACAAATATTCCCACAGTTTGGTTTTGTTATGTTTTATTTTCTTTGTTTACATACATCCTTGATGAGTTTTCTTAATGTTTTACTGAATTGAATTTATATTAAGCCAGGATATCATTATCTCTTCTGCTACTGTCATAATATATTATATCTGCTAACATCATCAAAAAATGCATGACAATTTATTCACAGAAGTTCATAAACTGTTTCTTCTTAATAAATCCTAATCAGTATGCTAAGCAGTATACTGGAAAGGAATTCCAAATACTTGGTGCCCTGTAAATGCTATTCTTCAGTTATATAGAAAAATAGATTTCATAAAACGTAATAAATATGTTACTGACATGATTTATAGCTTTACGGGCTATGCCGCGTTGTTCATTGCATTATCTAAGCTTTTGGCCAAAAGCTTAGATAATGCAATAAATGATGCGGCATAGCCTGTAAAGCTATAAATCATGTACAAAGACGGCCGCGGAAGTCTTAAGAATCAAATATGTTACTGTTCATTTTTGTATAAATCTATTGGGATCATATTAATTCAAAGTTGATCATTAGTTAATGAAAGTTCGACACACGATTTGACCATTCCTGTGCCTGTTCTGATTATACTGATTCCTATATGTACATATATGCATTTATTTTTAAGCTGTTCAACCTATGCTTTAGAGGAATTAATATGAAGAATGTAACAAGTGGCTTGTTTGGAAACTATAATATTTAATAATTTGAGGCAGTATTTAAGTGTTCCTGACATTGGGTTTTCTTGAGATACTGAAGATGTCATGTTGCTGAAAATTTTGCATCTGTATATAAAGAAATCAGTGAACTAGTAACTGTTTACTAGTATAAATTTCAATGATGTGTCATTACCAGTACCTCGGAACTGGTTCATCAAACAACCAGTCACTGTAAGTAACCCATTGTCTGTGTGTGTGATGGTGCTCTTTTTCTACATAGGAATAGATGAAGAGAAGTAGACACAGTTTTGAATAATAGCTGACTTGTTGAAAATGTTAGGTTCTCTGAATTTTGTACATTGTTATATTTTGTTGGTGGTCTAGTTTAGATCATAATTATATATTCCTAAAGATGTTTGCATTCATTTGAGAGAAAGAATTAATGAAGAGATTTTGCATTCATTGCTATTGAGTGTACAATCCTTCAAATAACATTCACAAGAAAAGTTTTATTTTGGGTTACATGAGCAGATAACTGCAATATAATATTCCATGTGTAATACTTTTACTTATTATTTCTACTTAGGTAAAATGTCATGCTGTAACCAAAAATTATTGTAGGTAGTTTACGCTCACTCTGTACTAGACCAAAATAATTGGCACACACAAAAATGATAGATTTTGCATGAAATCCTTCAGAAAATGCATATCATTTTGCTGTGTTAATCACTTTGACACATGCAATAACTTGCTCTGTTAATTTATTACAAATAAATTGAGGAACTATGGCCTCTGGATTTTAATCTTCCTGTTTTTGTTAGCAATATTATATGATACAGTTATCATATGTGATTCTGTGTAGGAATATGTGGAAATGTTATTCATTATGTAAATTTGGCACTTTCGCCTATTTAGTAAGACAGTAATTAGTCCATTGCCTATAATTGATTATATGAGTTTCAAATTAGTAAAATATTAAAAACACTAAGAATTTTTGTTATTAAAACACTAAACGTGCTGTCAGATTTGTTCCAAATCCAGAAAGAGAGGTCTTTTTATGTTCAAATTTTAAAACTTTTAATATCTGTAAAATCTGTGAACTAGTTTTGAGCATGAAACATTTTATTTGTGATTGTGAAATATGCGATGTGATTTGTCTCAGTATTCCTATTTATTCCTTTCTCTAGCTTGCTGAGTGCAATAAATATTTTGATATGAAAAGTAATAAAATAGATCACTATAAAACCATATTTAAATTTAGTTTTTCTGTTTACCTTTTATATTTTATCATATCCCTATAAATTTAGAATTGCTGCTTCTTAGATATTTTCCTGGCTGTTTCTGTCAGAGAATGTACTGCTAATGAAGATCTTGGACAATTTGAGGTGATATATGACACTGTTACAATAATAATTTAATGATTTTAGCTTTGCAAGCAAAATCATCTTATGAAAGTTCAAGTGCATCCTTCCTAGAAAAGAATAAATGACTATACAGAAATGGCTATAATATGAGACAGTTGTATTATGGATGGTGCTGTTATCTTGTTTTATTGTCTTTTCCATCATGTCAATGAGTAAATTTTGTGTTCTTCATTCATAACAACTAATGTGGGTTCACTTTATATTATTTCTATTTGTCTTTCTCCTATAAGATAAAAATACTTATCCTTACATTTCTTTTAATAGATTGGTCTCTTTTACTCAAGTAACATTGATTTAGCCTTGAATAATTTTTAAACATTTATTAATCAAACTTGTACCTCTCAACATGCAACTCGTATATGTTTAATTACAACACTTTAAAGTAATTCTCAGGCACAGCCAAACATAATACTTCACACTAGTTTTATTTTACTACAAAAAGTCTGTCAACTGACATTCTTCACGACTTGTCTTTTTGGGCCCTTCTTTGCGACTTTTTCACATTATACACATTATATAGATACTCCTTGCTGCTGGCCATTCTCTGCTCTCATTATTTGTTTCCTTCCCTTAAGTATAATCTGATATTAATTATTTTTCATCAATTCTATGTTATTACAATAAATACATTATCATTGGTTTTTTCCCTCTGTTATTGGGTATGTTTGTTATATATGCCAACCAAATTGCATAAACCAACAGTGTTGCACAGAGAACAGCTTCTCGCATTACAGTGTCAAGACCCTCTTATTATTTTTTATTTAGTTAATTCACATTTTTTATCACTTAAAGGTGTATGAAAGCGATGTCGTAGCAGATCGATGTATGCATTTACTAACTTTGATCGTGAGTGTAGAGTCTCTGCTGTACCGTGCCGCAAAATGTATATATGTGTAGCGGGAACTGTGAACACATGACATAGACACAGAAAATAATTATCTGAGATGTAGTACAACAAGGCTCGCCATCTTGGCATCAATACAAGCAGAGACAATCGATTGCTTTCATTGTAAACAGATGTGCCATTTCTGAGATGGATGCCACAGAACGAATTTCCTGTAAACTTTTTACTCTTGGTCCAGGCTGAATTTCAACCTAACAGCGGCCACTAAAACAAAAGGAACCTGTTTAAGTTGATATGGTCCCTGTACCGATAATTTTGTCACTTTGCAGTTGCGGAGCGTCTCATATTTCAGCATTTTTAATTTAATTCGTGGGGACTTTTCCAAAAAAGAAGAGTGTAAAACGTGAAGAGGACATTATAACGAAGCAGTAAAAAAAAAAAAAAAAATTTAAACATGTCAGTACCAGTTTGGAGCAGGTGGAGAATGTCCCCTTTCACCCACTTTGAGTTTTCAAATATCTCACATCTGGTAGGTTATTTAACAGGTCTGCTGATAAAATATAAGGGAAACTGATAATTGTATGTTCATGAGCAACTTATTGTTGTTACAAAAGTCCATCAAACAATCAACAAAATATTATTCAAATTTTATAATTGCAGACTCGTGAACAATTTAGTTTTGTTAATCTGGTCCACTAGGCGGTTGCCAAAATATAAGATTCTCCCTGTTGTGCTTCTTTGGAATATCTACTTTTGCACCATCTGTTCTCATATAACCTCTAACATAACTATATTTAAGTTTTGTTACCCGGTTTTATTGTCTTTCCCATCACGCCAGTGAGTAAATTTTGCATTCTTAATAACTTTTATAATGACTAATGTAGGCTCACTTTGTATTATTTCTACTTGTCTTCCTTTTGCAAGGGGGAAAATTTATCCTTACATTTATTTTAATATCAATAACTTAGATGCTCCTTGCTGCTGGTCATTCTCTGCTCTTGTATGCAACTATTATTGACTAAGCCTTGAATCACATCTTATTTATTAATCAAACTTGCATCTCTGAAATTGAAACTTTTATACTTTTAATACTCTATAAACTATATAAGAATCAAGTGGCTATAATAAAAGTAGAGAATCATGAGAGACATGCATCAGTTAAAAAGGGTGTGAGACAAGGTTGTAGTCTATCCCCATTAATATTCAACTTGTATGTAGAAGAAGCAATCAAGAAAGTCAAAGAAAAATTCCTATGTGGCATAAGTTTTCAGGGAGAAAAAATCAGTATGCTACGGTTTGCTGATGACATTGTCTTGTTAGCAGAGAGGGCTGAGGATATTGAGAAGTTACTGAATGGCATGAACAAAATACTGAAGGAAGATTTTGGACTGAATATAAATCAAAGCAAGACAAAAGTGACGAAATGTAGCAGAAATGATATCAATACTAGTAGATTAAATATAAAAATAGGATTGGATGCAATAGGAGAAGTAAGTGAATTCTGTTACTTAAGAAGCAAAATTACAACCGATGGCCGAAGCAGGAATGATGTTAAAAGCAGAATAGCACTAGCAAAAAGAGCCTTCATGAAAAAGAGAAACCTTTTAGTTTCAAATATTGATCTAGGAATTAGAAAGAACTTCTTAAAACTCTTTGTGTGGAGCACAGCACTTTATGGTAGCGAAACATGGACTTTAGGAATACCGGAAATAAAGAAAATTGAAGCATTTGAAATGTGGTGCTACAGAAGAATGCTGAAAATTAAGTGGACAGACAAAGTAAGAAATGAACGAGTTTTGGAAATGATGGGTGAGAGAAGAAGTTTGTGGAAGACGCTTACAGAAAGAAGAGAGAGGCTGGTAGGTCATATTTTGAGACATGCGGGATGGTTAATTTGTTAGTGGAGGGAACAGTGGAAGGTAAGAACTGTAGAGGAAGACAGAGATTAGAATATATGAAGCAGATAATTGAGGACGTGGGTTGTAAGGGGTATGTAGAAATGAAGAGGTTAGCACAGGATAGGAAGGAACGGAGGATTGCATCAAACCAGTCGAAAGACTGACGACAGCAAAAAAAAAGAAAAAATTTTTAATTACATTTTAAAGTAATTCTCAGTCTCAGCTGAATACAGTACTTCACACTAGTTGTATTTTACTACAAAAAGTCTATAAATTGACTTTCTTAATGACTTTTCTTGTTGTGTCCTTTCCTTTAACTATTTTTCACATTATCTATTTTTTATAGCTACTCCTTGCTGCTGGTCATTCTCAGCTCATTATTTGGTTCCTTTCCCTAACTACAATCTGATATTAATTATTTTTACATTATTTTCATGTTATTACAATAAATACATTATTACTGGATTTTTTTACCTGTTATGAAATATGTTCAATTCATGTGAAAAGCAATATAATGAAGTGTTTGTAACAAAAATCTGGAAGCTTTGATGCATGTTGAAAGAATTGTGCATTCATTACTTTTTTTTGGTAAAATTGTTATTTATGCTTGGGGATAAATTCTTATACCATTGGTTATCCACCCTTTACCCAGTTCATTGTGACCCGTTGAAGTGTACACTTATGACCAATCTTGACTATTTAAATAATCTGTGAATTTTTTTCAGTAATATTGCTTTTTTTTTAAAAAAAAAAAAAAAAAAAAAAAAAAAAAAAAAAAAAAAAAAAAAAAAAAAAAAAACCACACACAATTCAAATTCAGTGACAATTGTGTAGGTAAATTATCAGTTGGGGCATGTGCTACATTAAAATTAAATTTATACTATATACATTCTTTCCTAACTGAGTAGTAAAATAGATAATGGTGACAATGAAATTGTCAGTAAGCATTAACTGTCACAACATAGGATATGGAAAAATAAGCCATCACTTACCAAAGATGATGGCAGGAAGACCAGATGAACACAAGGAAAAACACACACAAATAAAGTGGTTTGCAAACCGAAATATTATGTAGTTTTTTTGCATTTTCTCATGTTCATCTGGACCTCCTGCCTTCATCTGTGGTAAGTGACAGGTTATTTTCCCCTATCCTATATTATTGTGAGGAAAAAAATAAGTTTACTTATTCTGTGTTGCTTGTTCCTGCTGATAAACATAACCTACTGTTAATTTAAATAAACCAAGGGAAAGAAAATATCATTTGTCACAGATGACTGGTAGTACAGCATAAATTCAGAAAAATAGGAGACATTAGGGACAGTGAAAGTTTTGTATGTAAGCTCCTCATCGGCAGAAAGACAGGTGTACATTGAATGGAACCGGAAGAAAATGGAGCATGGTTTTTGCATTGTGAAGAGAATCTTAATCATATATATATTTTAAATTTTGAAATGTTATTGAAACCTTAGCTTAACTAATTGTAAATAGAATGCCAGAGAAGCTAACAAGATACTGAGATAAAAGTTGGCAGTAAAACATATTGAATATTGTGCTGCAGTTGTCTAGCTTTACCGCCATCCATGGAGAAAGATGTTAGCAATTTTTTAGAATAATATACATAAAGCAATGTTTAAGTTGCACTGTCACTCATTTTTCTAATATACTTTTGCTTCTCTCCCATGTTCTTATGTAATTTTAGTATCAAAAAGTATTTTACAAGAATCTATACTATACATTATTCAGAAATATGATTGCTTTTATTACATTAATATTATAAAGAACCATACAAACATTTTATTTGTTAAAAGATTGAATTTTTTTGTTTTTGGAAAAGGTAGCTAGTTAAATTAATCTTTAGTGTAAAACTGGTTGATTCTAATAGAGTAAGGCACATCGCATATTGAAGTATCATTTTGAATGTGTCGATTTTGTAAACAGTCAACCACCAGGTTTCTACAATGTTTTTGCCATTTTCTGTTTTCAATGAAACTCTGGAAAACCTCTTGTGTTGATGGAAGCCGCCGGTCCATGAATCTTATTATACGAACCCAAATGTTGGCTTTATTATTTTGCATTAGCCAATGTCTTGGGCAACGGAGGCATTCAACTTCTGTAATGGCAATCACCCTTCGATCTTTAAGATTTTCACCTACAAAATAAGTTACTTTTATTTTTTAACATAATGATGACAAATCATTACATCATTAATAAAACTTGTTAGCTGCAAAAAGAAATAAAGATACACAAAATTCTAAAATTGTCAAATACAAATTTAGAGAGGTATAGAGATGAGTGCAGCTATATATATTAGTTTAAGGTTCATTTCAATTAAATAAATATTGTAGAAGATTAAATAATGGGAAAAGAGAAGTTGAAAAAGCAAGAGAGTGTGGGATAAGAAGTAAGAGTGAACAGATAGAGCAATTAGAAAGAGGGGGGAAAATTTGACTTGATGTACAAGGAGACTGTGCAGGTATTCGTTCAAGGAAAATGAAGAACAGTGGGGCTGGAAGTTGAAAACAAGGATGGAACTTTAGCCAGAGAGGCTCATGAAATACAGCAAAGATGGAAAGAATATATAGGAGAGTTGTATGATCTGCAAACCGACCAAAGGATTTGGTATTAGAAGAAAAAGAGAATGTCTGCAAGGAGGAGATTGGAGGCCATATCCCAGAGGTGGAAGTGGGGAAGGCTTTGGCAGTGATGAAGAACAGAAAAGACTATGGGAGCGATGAGTTACCTATAGAAATTCTGAAAAGTTTGAAAGATGAGGAAAGAAGAGAAATACTCTATTTGTGAAATGAGATAAACGAAAGAGGAGAACGGCCATAAGACTTTTTAACAACAGTGTTGATACCTATTGAAAAGAAAAAGAATGCAGTGAAATGTGAAGAGTTCAGAACCATTGGCCTTTTATGTCATGCTGCTAACATATTACTAAGTGTGTTAAATAAACGAATATCCAGCAGACTGTCCATGTCAATTGCTGAGGAACAGTTTGGATTTCAAAAAGGAAGAACTGCAAGAGATGCTATTGGTTTGGTGAGAACATTAGGGGAAAGATAAATTGAAAGCAAAAGAGATTGTTACATGGTTTTCATAGACCTGAAAAAGGCTTTTGATAGAGTGCAGTGGGTGAAGTTAATGGATATTCTAAAAAATAAAGGTACTGATTGGAAGGAAAGTAGGCTATTAAGTAAATTATACATCAATCAAGGAGTGAGAGTGGGGAATGATTGGAAGGCGTGTAAGACAGGGAAAGGAAGCTTTAAATAGAAAGAAAAATTTATTATGCGGAAGGCTGGATAAACACCTGAGGAAAAAACTAGCTAAATGTTTTGTATGGAGCTTATGACTATATGAGGCAGAAATATGGACACTACACAAAGAAATTCTAAAGCGGTTGGGAGCTTTCGAAAAGTGGATATGGAGGAGGATGGAGAAAATAAGTTGGAACGACAAAGTAAGGAATGACGAAGTACTGGAACGAGTAGGAGGGCAAAGATCACTCATAAAAACAATAAGGAACAGAAAGAGGAACTGGATTGGTCATTTGCTGAGGAATGAGTGCCTGCTTAAAGCTGATCTGGAGGGGATTGTAAGTGGAGGGAAAAGAAGAGGTTGGCGAAGGAAGAAAACGATTGATGACATAATGATAAATGGGAAATATATAGAGAGTAAGAGAATGGTGGAACAAAGGGAAGTGGGGAAGGCTGTCGCTGTGCATGGACCTGCTGAATAGCAGAAAACCCTCGATGATGACTGTAGAAGAAAATCAATGATTGATTTGATAAACTAACTGGGTTGGGAGCAATTGGACGAAGTCTGGTGAGTGAGCAGTAGTTTTCAGGTCTGGCATTCAGGAGGACACGGGTTAAAATACCAATCCGGCAGCCATCCAGTTTTTAGTTTTCATGGATTTCTGACAGGAACCTGCATTCTATAGAAATGAGATGAGGAGATTAAAGAGGTAAGTGAGAAGAGAATGATAGAATTAAGAGACAACATGGTATATTTGAAACAAATAAACCAGGAATTAATAGTTGCAAAGATAAAAGCTAAAGAATGGCTTATGAAGAACATTACTGTTATAAAGGGACCACTAAAAAAATGCATCTAAACATTTCTATGACTGTGTTAGAAAACTGAGGGGACAGGGAGGTGTTCAGATAGTAGTAGTAAAGGATGGAGAAGAAATTACATAGGATTTGAGAGACATTGAGTGATGGATAAGGGAGAGTAATCAGAGGAGTAGCATCCCTGTATAAGTACACTGTGTGTGGACGAGCAATCTCCTGTTGTGTAATGGCACAATGATGCTGTCACACGAGAGGTAATACATGAGGATGCAGGATGTATGTGATGAACCATCGTGCTGCTAAAGTTTCCTCAGTCACTACCAGCCGTGAGGTGAAATCATACCCGATGGCGCCTCACACTATGATGCCAGAAATAACGCTGCTGTGCCCACTTCAAATTTTTTTTAAGGATGGGACATCTTCCCAGGTAACCATTATCTCACTGACAATGGTTATCTGAGGTGGCACTGGAATGTGATTCATTCCTGGACACAGTGCAATGACATTCATCAGCAGTCCATATTTCCTGGTCATGGCACCACTGCAAACACAGTCGTTTATGTTCTGCTGTTAAAAGCAGCCTATGAACAGGAATGTGGTTTCCTAGTCTGGCTATTGCTACTCTCTGACCAATGTTACAGGATGGCACAGAATATTGCAGGGATACCAGACTTGTTTTCAGATGGCTGGTACAGATATAAAGGGGTTCTGTGCTAAGTGCACAAGACAATTATGCCTGCCCTAACATTTGCATGCAGTCCAACATTGGGCCCCTGTCACATCCAAATGCCCCATGGATTGCATGATTTGAACAGTTAGCCAAATGTCGACCCTCGATGGGGTCCTTCTGCCATTTGCTGATAACGTTGTCTCACACAAGTTCGTGGTATCTATACGCCCTTCACAGTGATAACTCAACATTTGATGCTGTTCACACCCCTTATATTTTGTACCAGGCCTGGCATCAACACTATACATGAACAATACTAATGAACTCTGGTGGCTGTTCTACCTGTCACAGAGATTGTAATTCTTATCATTTACATATCCCCTGAAGATGTGTATGTATATGAAGTTACATTGACATCTGACCGTGTATTTTTTGGCAATTGTAGTAGCAAGCAAACTACAAAATTTGAGATACGTCCTCAGGAAATTATGAAGGAACAACAAATGCAACAAAGTGCAAGGAGGCTGGTAAAGATAATATTACAGATGTGTGTTAAAGATAGTGGCACCTGGTTCCTTGCTCAATACCGACTCATCTCCAATAACCTGAACATTGACAGGGCAAAAGCAACCCCCCCCCCCCCCTCACACACACATTCAAGAAAGAATAGAAAAAAGGAATCATTGGAAGAAATGAGGCAGAGGAACAGGCTTCTAGGTGTGTGTTCTAATGCAGTGGACCCCAATCCAGTTCCTTTATTATATCAGATGCTGATTGTATTCTGTGGACATTTCCACTAACAAATCTAACTACCTTCCTTTGCACCCCTTCAGACTTCTGTATTTGATACCCAAAATGTGGGTTGTTTAGTAAACCACCATATTCAAGCAACAGCCTGACCTAGGTTTTGTAACTCAGTTTCTTTACCTCACTGGTATCCTCACCACTGTCTCCAATAAATGAAGGACTGCCAAATATGTCCTCACATTTAGAATGATGCTGATTCCAATCTCCAGCCAAATTCCTTCCTGTTCCCATCTATAATGATCTGAATGTTACTGTGGTGCAAAGCTATAAAATTAAATAATAAACTTACTGGTTTCTCAAGACCCACAAGGTTATGATGAAGATTTGTTACAATATATCTAATATGTTCTATGAACTATGATAACCAGTGAACTGTAGTATTAGTTGGAAACCAATACAAAAGTTACTCCACTAATTCCTTCTTTATCGCTGAGGTAAACTCTATAACCATTATTTAAAACCTCATTGTCTGTTAATCCTTCCTTCAATGAAGGTTCCAATCCTACAACTATATGTGATTTGTGTATGTCTATTAAGTTACCAAACTATTACTTTGTTCATTACACTCCTGCAGTTCACCAGCAACTGTGTTCCAACTGATTTTGTGGTATTTCCTGCAGTACTCATTATCTTTCTTGATGCAACCCCTTCTTTTATTGTTTAATCAGCTTCAACTATTTCTTTAGTTTTTATAATCTTCTGCATCATGCATTTGGCATTGTTTTTGGTCACCTACTTTTAATCCCATCATCTGCAGTCTCAAATCTAAAAGAGGCACAACTTAACTGAAAGTGGGCACCCTTGCCTGATACAGATTGTTCAACAAAGATGGAGGGGAAGGTGGGAAATGGGAATTCGTACTGGTTAACAACAACTACTTCATTTCTTTAGTTGTCACACACAACAAATATGAACTACAAGGACTAGAATTCGGGAGAAAGTTGGAGGACAAGAGAAGGGACTCGGTTTGCAACCATGGTCAGGGGATTAGTTAGCGAGATGAATTGCTTTTGGAGAAACTGAATAAATTTTTAAGGTTCAGAGAAGAGAGCAGAAAGATCATAATAGATGGTAACTTAAATAATCGTGGTACAAACTGGAAAGGAAATATAATCAGTAATATACGGTAAAAAGGGGTTTATAAACACATTAGTGTGTGCAGGAGGCTTTTCTCAAATAGTAGAGCAAAGTTCAAGAGGGTAAAACAGATTGGATCTTTCCTAATAATGCATAAAGTTAGCTCTGTGATTCTCAAGGGAATGTTCATCCTGATGTAGGAGAAGATGGGAAAAACAATATAAAGAAATGGATGGAACCCCACCTACTACAAGTGATACTGTATAAATAATTCCTCCTTTTTTCCCCTCTAATGTCTGGGCCTGATGTAGGTGATGTAGTAAGAGTTGAATCTTGCTGCCAATGTAATGTTGGTTTTGCTGCAGCTTGAGAAATAGCAATATTGGAGCAATCTGTCAAATAGTATCTGAAGGAAAGATAAACTGTATCTACCACTCACCAAAACTGAGGGGAGTAGGACAGTGGAGGAGGGGGGGGGGGGAATTGCTCCATAATACTAAAAAATTATTTTGGGTCATGAAAAAGGGTGTGGAACAGAATATTGTATTTTTTGAGTATTTTTTGTTGCTGCTGCCCCTTACATCCAATTCTGGTGAGTGGTGGGTATAGTTTATCTTTCTTTTCCATATAAATAATGGCTCATGGCTTTTATTTCTACTCCATTGTTGCTGAAAATATCTGGCACAGAAGTATGTACTAAACAGAGAATTATTGGATTTCTCACTTTCAAACCAACTGTTCCTATTGGCACTCAAAAAAGGTGTAATAATGAAATACATTAGATGATTGCACAGTGAGATGGTGTGTTGTGTGTTACAACAAATGGGATCAGCTCATCCATATGGATCAGTGGATAATGACCAAGAAATATTGTGCACTGCTTTCTATTTAATTTAATCGTAGCACCTATAGCATATGCATCACTAGCAGTTTACTTATACACCTGCTTTCCCATTTCATTTATTCATATTAAATTCTTTTAGGTGAATTAAATAACAACCCAAAGGGAGCCAAATAGGTTTGAGAGCCATAGACCAATTAATTTGCCTCAGTGGTAGAAAAGTAAATGAGGAGCTTGCTATCCAACCACATCAGAAATGTCTATGAGAATAAAACAATTTAAATCTGAAATGTGTTTAGGAAAGGCTATTCATGTCAGTTTCAATTAGGGACATGTGCAAGGTATCCGAGTTGATATGGATAAAGTAAACCAACTTAAAAGTGTGTCTGCAGATATTTAAGGCTTCTGACAGATGAATCAAGATGAACGGTTTCATAAGGGATAGGAATTCATTATCAAAGGAGACAGACACAATTGCAGGATAAATGTGTTGTATAATAGGATTAAAAATAAAGATTGCTTATAGTTACAGAGGGAACTGACCATGATATCCAGTAGGGTACACCAAAATGGAATTTAGACAAATGCCAAAACATCAATGTTTGTATGACTAAGCAGTCCAGGAGGAATTGCTGGTTGAATGTATAAAATGAAAATATCCCTTCATTTCGTTCAATGACAACCCAACATTATTGCTACACTTATCAAAACACTATCATACTGGTACAATGGCTGGGATCATAAGCACAGCTGGGCAGAAAACCATTAATCGTTAATTAACGAAGTTAACAAACTTGCAAAAATGACACTTTTAAGTTAACCTAAAAAATCATTAACATTCTTCTTAACTTCTGTTAACTTTAGTCTGTTAATTAGTTGTTGGTGTCATTTCATTTGTTTGAATTGTGCGCCACGGCACGCTGATACGTTTGCCAGGTCGAATAGCAAATGAATTAGGTAATGCGAAGTGCTAGTATGATGCATATATAACGGTTATGCTGGGCATGGCGTGGGTGTGAGCAGGAGCGCTAGGGTTATGTAGTGTTTGTGTTTTATGACTGCAAAGTGACTCTCACTACATGTTTCAAATTCAATCAGCGATTCATTTGGATATTTTTATAATTTAACTTTTTTACAACCAGGAATATAGTGCCACTTTTTTGTTTGCGTTGGTTTGGAGTTTGTTAGTGAAATAAATTAAATTGATATTCGTTACATGGTTAAATCATTGATACTGAAGGTCTAGAAACTTGGTTAAATCAGAAATACTAAGTATAGCAATGAGAAGATTAAAAATCATTGGCCGCATTTATGCGATTATGTTGCATTTAACTCAAGATTGGGAGAACAATTGATTTACGAATTCAAGTTGTGTTTGCCTAAACTTTCCACAATCAAGGATCATTTTTTTGTTTGTTTTTTACTTATGGTTTTACACCTTGTCTACGTCGAGGTCATTAGAGTTGGGATGGGACTGGGTGACAAGGGACTGGAAGGAATTCGGCCATGGCCTTTTGAAGGAATCATCCTGACATTCGCCTGGAGTGATTGGACCATTGGAAAACTAAATCTTGATGCCTGGACAGGGATTTGAACCGGTGTCATCGTGAATGCCTCGAAGCCAGAATGTTAACCTCTCACCCACCACACTTGGTCAGCTCAAGGTTCATGTTTCTAGCCTTAATAATCTTAAACAACACATGAAGACGATGGATACATCGAAATATTTGTAGTGTGAAAAAAAGTAGAAGCAAGGTCAACTCATGGGATAAGGAAAAACAAATCACAGTCTTATTCAAGTGCTGTGGATTCTGGTGTAGATAGCAGCAAAAGTATTTATATTTTGTATCTCCAGCTGGTAAAAAAGGTTTCACCAACAAAGCTGGTGAAGCTTTTGATATGGTAGTCACAGACAACAGCGTATCTCAAGCTGGTGTAGACCCAGGGCCGCCGTAAGCGGGCGTGGAAGGCGTGCACCGCACGCGGGCGGCACATCGAGGGGGGCGGCAAAACGAGCGATCGACAGTTACTGCCCCGCGATAGTTGCCACTCCATTGTGGCCGCCGACCTTTTTTTTTTTTAGGTCAACAGCTGCTTCAGGCGGCCGGCGACACTTGGAATGGCAACAATGGGGGCAGCAATCTCACAGTTTTTTGATCCGGTTTGGAAATTTCCTAAATCCACCACTGGCTGTAGTTAGACAAGGGGCGGCATAATCGGTATTGCACGCGGGCGCTCAAACAGCTAGCGGCGGGCCTGTGTAGACCAATGCATTATAAACTTTTTTGTTGCCAACACATAATTCCACTACATGTTGCGGAATCCGATACCTTTGAGAAGCTGATTAAAATGTTGAATCTTCAGTTTCCCGAGGGACATTAGTTAGACATATTGTTGATGTTTAACTTTTAATGGATAACTTTTAACTTGCGTTAAATTTGCAAAAATGTAACACTTTAACGACTATCGAAGTTAACTTCTTAATTAGTGGATTAACGATTAACAAAGTTAAAATTTGCATTATATATATATTTTTTTTTTGAACTGCTTAACATCTCTTTAACAGTGAGGTCTTCAGAGATGGGAAAGGATGGGGGGCAAGGAATGGGAAGGAATTTGGCCATGGCCTTTTGAAGGAAGCATCCTGGCATTTGCCTGGAGTGATTTGGGAAACCATGGAAAACCCAAATCTGGATGCCAGGACGGGGACTCGAACTGCCGCCCTCCCGAATGCAAGGTCAGAACGCTAACCGTTACACCACCACGCTCGGTAACATTTGCATTAACTGTGCCCAGCTATGGTAATAAGTCTCGGTTGTGACATATCAGCTATCCTGTTTAAAAGTCCCCCCCCCCCCCTCCCAAATCACTTTGTTGAAACTTGGATTGTACCCAGTTTCAGGCTCTTAAATTAAACATTAATAATTAAAAATGAGTACTTATTTTAAGATTATGCATTTCACAGACATATTATAACAAATAATTTGTGCTGCCAGTATAGCATTGTATTTAGAGACAATAGATGTGAGTGGGTTCCCAGATTTCTGCCATCAGGGATCTCCCAACCATCAGTATTATACATAAGTTATCATTTGACATTAAACTTAGTGGAAGATGTGGAAGGAAAAGATTTCGGTTTCCTCCATCTGGTGGAGACTGTGATAGGAGCTGTACTAGGCAGGTTAGCAAATGGGGCTATAGAACCTTCATCCAGCCCTTGTATGCAAACTATATTGTGAGGTAATAACACATCCACATTATGTGTATCAAGTACACGAATGAGAAGATCGGAGGCATTCAAAAGGATGAGAGCAAGGTTTTTTTTTATACATATATAACCACAAAGTACAATCAGTGACTGGGTTGAGCATCATTAGAAGGCAGAATGGTAATGAAGCCTAGGTGGATTTTGTCTTCCTATGTAACGGATTAAATGTAGAAAGATAAATTCATTAAATTAGTATTAATATAGAAAAGATGCAAACACACCGAAAGTAATACAAAACAAAAGACGGGTATAATGTGATGTCTGAAAATACAGCAATAATAGAAAGCAGTACCATAGTTCTGGAATACAAATTGGATGTTTTAGAGATAAAAGCAGTTAAAGGCTGCAAAGAACAAAAGTCTGTGCATTGTGCGAACTTTTTGAAAAGGTAATTTAGACAAAGTAAATATATAACAGAATACAAATACATTTTAATAATAAACAATAGATAATAGAGCTGTACTTATATAAAACAAGAAATCAACCCAAAATTCAGCCTGCATTGTTTGTATTGTGACTACTGTTTAAGATTACTGTTTCTCAGTTCCAGGACCATATGCCATCAATGTTATCAACTTTACTTTTAAGTGTGTATATAGTCATTCAACATATATAATGTTAAATTTTAAGGCCATGAAAAGAAGAAACGATTTTGCTAGAATAACGAGAAATAAGTGTGGTTTTAAATCTTACCTAAACCAAAAGAAGCTCCTTCACTAAGAATACAAACTTGCATGTAATGTGTTTCAAGAGTTTCTTTTCCCTCAAAATGCATATCTGGATAATACAATCTGTAGGAATAATGGCCTTTTTTTGTTTCTTTCACCAAAAGATTCAGATGCTGGATCATCTGACATGATCCTTTCAGTACAAAATACACATAATTGTTGTGAGCTTTACAGCCTGAAATGAGATTCATGTAGAATGAAAATTTATCTTTTAATTTACTGCACTAAATTAATGACAAAAAATAAATCTTCAGATACGTAAAATATACAGAAAAAATAATCAGCACAAAAGTTCCATCTACTTGCGGCTTTATTACAAACTGACTTATTTAATTTTTAACTATATATATGGTTAGGAGAACATATCCATTTTATTGCACTTTTGTTTCCTTCATGTGGCAGGCTCGGATGTGACCACATCTTTCCCCCTGCCATATGTCTCGCCTCCTACATGAGTAAGACTAAAAAGTCAAAATATTGTGTAATTCTTTTGTATTTGTGTTTTTACGTGTTTCGCCCTCCTGCCTTCGTGGTAAGTGACGGGTAACTGTTTTTTTTCCCTATCCTATCTTATTTTCAGTGCCACGTGGCAGTTTCTTTGTTTCCTTTATCTAACAATATAATAATAATACTTAATCTAACATTGATAAAAGAAAGGCCAAATAGGGAAAATAAATCCATCATTTACCATAGTTGCAAGCGAGAGAGCAGTGAGAAAATATAGAACAGAAAAGAAAGTAATTTTATAAAATTTCAGTTTAACATTTTATTAAAGAGGTATAAGTCATTTAACAAGGGAGGTGCACACACATCTTTGCATACTGCATGACTGGACATGCTCTGGAGTGGGGGTGGAGATGGTTGACCAAAACAGTTTATCTATTGATAATTAATGGAAAATTATTTCACTGGTGGCGGTGGAACACAGGAACACAAATATAAAAATGTAAATAATAATACATAAACACATAAATAATGGAATAAATACTTAAAAAATAAGTAAATAACAAGTAGTGGATTTATTGGTAGGATCTTATCAGAGGATGAGACAAGTTGGATGCTTGATTTCCAGAATATATTTATAAGGCAAAATAAAAACATTTTTCACTTCGTAATAGAGCTTCAAAAATCACATATTCTTAGTAGCTAATACTCATTTCTTTCGTGCTAGTATTTGATTTAGAAATAAGCTGAAAGTTTGATCGTTAGATTAAATACAGCAAATTTTAATTAAAATATTAGGTATATCTAATTTATGATGCAACTAAGGAAAATGGAAGTGGCTTCTAGGCGATATAAATATGAAAAGAAAGGGAAATTAACCCACCACATACCAAAGTGGACGGCTGTGATGAGAGGGAACACTTATGCTGACAAACAACTACACAATGTTTCGGCATCTGACTTGTTCACTGGCCCGTTTTTCTACCAGTGAACAAGGCAGATGCTGAAATATTGTGTAGTTGTTTGTCAGCATAAGTGTTCCATCTTATTTCAGCCATCCACTTTGGTATGTGGTGGGTTAATTTCCCTTTCTTTTCTTATGTATATCTAATTTAACATCTCAAGTTTCTCGTGTAACTAAAAAAATAAGAGTTATAAAATTCGGATTGTTGTATATTGTTGCTAAGACATATTTAGACTTTTGTTTTGTCTGAAATATAACAGTTTATTATTTTCATTAGTATTAAAGTATAAAAATAACAATACTCTGCTAGAAATACAACAAATATAATAAATA
This sequence comes from Vandiemenella viatica, assembly GCA_031002005.1. Classification (NCBI taxonomy): domain Eukaryota; kingdom Metazoa; phylum Arthropoda; class Insecta; order Orthoptera; family Morabidae; genus Vandiemenella; species Vandiemenella viatica. Next base: position 207,566,567 of record JARYHS010012519.1, on the reverse strand, counting down.
AATAATAGTAAATATCTGACTTCTGCTTTGATAACGTCGATTTAAAAAAAAAAAAATCAAATATAGTTATAACTTTGTAAATCCTAAGATATATTTATTAATTATTTCAGTCTTAAAAATATAATAGTTTCTTAATCACTTATTTCAGTCTTAAATATAATAGTTTCATGTTTACTTATTTCCAAAAATATTAAAATAGCAACTTCTTAGAAAAATAATTTCAGATTGGGTGGTCCATTGAACCATGTGTGTGGGGTAGTATGTAGGAATTTGGAGAGAAGGATACACATTCAAGGAAGGAATGTAGATAATCATGTCCATGGCAAAGGCTCTGGTTCATGGACTTGAGCCCAAGAGAGAACTTTATGAACAGAGGGTTGCAGTCATCTTTAGGTGGTGAAGGGAGTTGTGGGAATGGTGGATGCAAGCACAAGAGATTTATCTTTGTATGCAGATTCTAGGAAAGGAATATAGAAAGTCATGCCCATGACAAAGCATCTGGTAAATGGACTTGAGTCTAAACAAGGTCTGGGTGATGAATATTATAAATCTGTTGGTTTGATGGCACATTTTTTGGGAGATTTTCACACGAAGAAAGGTGATGGGTGTGTGTGGGAATTGGTTCAGGTGAAGTTGATTGAATGATTGTTTTTAAGGTGATTTTTCTTGTGGGTCCAGATCACAAATATATTATCTGTCTGAACCACATAAGGGAACTGAGTGGGTATTTCATCTTGTTTATCCATATTGTCCAGGAGGAGATTGGCATAAGATGGGGCATGTGGGTAACCATGGAAGTGTCATGCATGTGGTGACAAGGCAACCACAATCAAAACAGGCTGAACATGGGTGCCTGTGTGATTTCAGTACACATATTTCTATTTTATTGAGTAAGAGCATAGCCCGGAACATTGTGTCATTATTATTATTATTGTTATTATTAATTTAATTGCAATGGAGATAACACTCTGATGGCAATTCTCCTAGTCATCTAATTACCTCTTTTTATTTACATATTTTTTTAATTTTCTTTTGTAATTGGAATGTTAAATCCTTTCCGTTTACTGTTCTGATTTACAAATTTTAATTTTAAATTCCTTAAGCATTTTTGGTAAAATATTCATCACTACACTCGGTTTATTCTTCAAATCCATGCCACCCTTACCAACAAATAAAATTTTCCCAATCCCTTTTGCATGAAATTGAGTGCAAGCTTGTGGTCATGGTCACCTTTCCCCTTCCATGCACTATTCCTAATTCTTTGACCAATATTCCTCCAAGTCCCATCACCAACATATGCCCTGTACATTCCCTGCACTCTATTCACCCTTCTTCTTTCCTCCAATGAGTCCCAATCCAGCTCCTTTATTATATCAATTACTGATGGGGTCCTGCAATAATTTTCACAAACAAATCTAGCTGTTCTTCTTTGCACACATTCCAACTCCTGTATTTGATAATCAAAATGTGGGTCCCAAACTACACCACCATATTCAACCAATGGTCTGCTCTACCCTGTGGCACTCCCATATTTAATTCCACCTCTTTTGATAATGTATTTCCTACTCTAACACTTTGCTTTCTGGCTTTCAAGAATTCCTCTACCCAGCAAGTAACTTTTTCATTCAGTTCAATAGATTTCAGTTGATTTAAAACCACTCTGTCGAATACCATCTAAAGATATACTGTCAACTTGGCCTCCCTTGTCCAATACATCTGAAATATCTTGCATATAGCCAACCATCTGAGAATCACATGAATATCCTTGCGTAAAGCCATGTTGTCGACCTGAAAACCAGTTTCTTTCCTCACAGACATTTCTGATAAAGTCGTATATCAATCTCTTCATCATTTTGCCTATCACTCCAAACTAATTGGCCTGAAATTTTCAATCCTATTTGTAACCCCTCCGTTATGAACCAATACTACAATCGCTCTTCTCCAATCCTCTGGTAAGCAGCAAGACTCCAAACTCATTTTAAATAAAATTTCAAGGTAAGGTACAGTATCATATCCCACAATCTTTAATAAATCTGTAGTAATATTATCTACACTAGCCCCTTTACATTTTTTAGCTTTCTGAGCCCCTTCATAATTTCCTGAGAATTTATTTCAAATTTTGTGGTTTCCTCATTTATACTTTTAGGGAGACTCTCCTCTGATTTATTCCCTCCCATCACTGGATGACAGTCCATAGTAGTAGTAATTTCCTTGTTCTTTTGCCATTTGGGTATTTATGTGCAAGTCCCAGTGTGTACCCATCCAGTCCCTTTTCCATATATCTTCCTCTAATCAGGAATAATGTTTATACAGAAATATTATAAAGAGAGGTTCACATTAATGTTTGTGGCCATCCTGCCTTCATTGGGGATTAGTGATGGGTTTAATTTCCCTTTGCTTCCTAGAAATATATTTATAAAATTTTTGAATGAAACATTTATGTTAGGTAACATATTAGCTTCATATTATAATAAAAAGAGAACACTGTTATAAAGATCCAAATAGGGAGGAAGTAAACAAAAAATGTTCTTTTCTGCAAGTCCTTCAGTCAGTAGGGTAGCTAGGTTAACAAGGGCCCGGTAAAATAAAAAAAGTATTGAGGGCCTCTGGCCAGATGGGTTAACATTTTTACTAGCTTTACCAAGACTGAGCTTTGGGGCTCCCCTGAGCTGAGCTTGGGTGCCCCCTGAGCTGAGCTTGTGGGCCCCCTAGGCTTGGGGACCCCAGTGCAGGGCTTGGCCTAGCCCTCTGATAGCTACGCTGCTGCATTCACTCATCACCCTTGCCAAACCTTCACATTCTGTCTGCTAGGTATTCTTCACCTGTTCTGCACCCTTCACATACTATATGTTTTGTCAGTTTCTATATTCTTAATAAATGCCCCGTAGGACAAGTTATGAGTATCTTACACACAAACTTAAATTAAATACTAATCGTTTCTGAACTACACAGTTTGGAGTTAGCATATCAACATGTCTTCGGTATTAAATATGCTCGCAGCCCTTTCCTTCACTTTTAGATTCTGTTCCATTCTGCTGTTTCCCATTATCAGCAACTTTTATACAAATCCTTCCATACACAGACAGGCATGAAACTAATAAATTACACATTGGCAAACTGGAAAAGCAATGTGAAAAATGTGAATCCCAAATAATGTTTTAAATGAATTCTTTTTCATAGACCTTCTAATAACAGGGGAAGTGTTTGTTTTATACATATATATGTAACTAGCAGATTATTTGTTGAAGAAAACATTCTTACCCAATATAATATCATTAGGTTCATATGTTTTGATTTTTGAAAGCATACAACATTCTTGAAATGCTACTTTACTCCAGCCATAAAAATATGGGAATCTTTCCATAGCTTCTTTGGTTTGATTCCATTGTATTCTGATTGTTGCGTCTAGCACTTCATTGAAATCTTTCTTCTCAATAAAAAGTAGTTCACAGTTTGCTAAACAAAAAACATGAAAATTAGCAACATTCCATAACTACCTTAAACTAAACAAACTAATGTTATAAATTAAAACTTTAGTCACTAGCAAATATTTGAACTATTCTATCATTATCATTCAGATCTGCTATTTATGCCTTGCATTTTAATTTTTTTAGTAAAAATATGTATTTTTAAACAACAGATATATAATGTTACAAGAGAAACATGCAAGTAATTCTATAATGCATGTAGTCTAAGTGTTTACTTTCAGAAGAGACTTTTTCATCCACCTTATGGGTCATGTTGATGTAGTTGTTTGATCAATACCAGTCTTGACTCTAGGTTGAAGTAGCCAAACATATGAACAACAAAATTAAGGACTGAATGAAAATCTGAGCAGTAGCAGTGAATTAATTTAAGTGATGTTTTAACAATCGATCTAAAATATATGGTTCTGATGTAGCAAGGTGTATTTTTAATATATGTTCAACAGCTTTAGTATAATGATTCGGTAATGAAATATGTTCATATTTGAGATGGAATTTTCTGTAATAAAATGTACACATTGTGGATATCAAACAATTATACTATATTGCTCTTCAAAGTGCTTTCCAATGATAATCCCATGTTAAATTTAACAAATCATACAAATTCAGAAAAAATAGAGATAGGAATATGTTCTATGATGTTTTGTCAAGTGCTATTTCACAGAAGATTTTAATTTATTTACATCAAATTCACTGGTACACAATTTCAATATAAGAAACAAAACTAACTTGTATGAAACACAGAAATTACTATCATTAGTACAAAGAGCAGTAAATTATTTGCAGAATGATATTCTGTTTAATAAACTTCCTAAAAAAAAATAAAAGTTTGTAGGTAATAAAGATGTTTTTAAGGAAAAATTGAGAGATTAACTTATTGGCAACTCTACCTACTCCATTGATGAATTCGTACAAAGGACTTCACTGTATCCAATATGACTTTTACAAAATTTTCGGTGGTAAAAATGAAACCTTTATCTTTGAAACATATGATAATTTTTCACTATGATTATTATTCATATTGTATGCATATGTATTAACCAGGGGCAGATCCAGGGAGGGGGGGGGGGCGGGCTAGGGGGCTCAAGCACCTCCCCCCAAAATTATCTATAGTGCGCTCCACGAACAACGGCGGCCCGCGCAGAGAGAGAGAGAAATAGTAATGGCACACGGTATGTGACGTTGCCATGTTTCCAGCCGGACACGAGCGACGTAGGGTGGGGAAGAAAGTTTAGTAATTGCGCTACTCTTACTAATACTTCTATATAATGATAATAATAATAATAATATGCGTTTTAGCAACCCTTTACATGATAATGCTCTAAAGAGAGACAAGAATGACAGAAAGTTTCAGCCGCAGCAAACAATTATATTCCAATTGTTACAACAGTGAATAACCTTCAATAAACGAATACAAAGCACTTCAAATATATCAAACGTATGTCATTGCTTAGATTTTGTTTGGAAAAATAACAAGTAAAAACAGACACAGTTAAATTGAGGTAAGTAAGATACATTCGTATCCTGATATACCGTCATGATTTATAACAAGCAAAAGTGCACTGTCGTACCTGTATTTATTCTGTGTCTTGATCTTCATCACTCGTATCAGTATCTGATCCAGAATCTCGTAGGTTAATAATAAATCGCTCCAAGGCATTATCTATAAAACTCTCCCTCTTGAAGTCTTCTTCTTGAAGATTTTCCGCGTGTCGAACACAGTCTGCCCATGATTTTACAGTCACAGTTTCAATAGCGGCATGAACTAACTTTTCTGTATCGGCGATTTTGAAAGTACAGTTTCTTTCTGCCACAAATCGCTTAACCTGTGCCCACACAAGCTCGATAGGATTGTACTGACAGTGATACGGTGGCAGACGCAAAACCCTGTGACCGTGTTCTTGAGCGATAGCATCAAGTTCATATTTCTTCTCGCGTGGACGGTACATTTGAACTAATTGTAATAATTCTGCACGAGTCTGAGAAGCAGAGTGTGGAACTGAATTTATGGAGAGCCATTCAACTATATCAGCCTTCTTACTGTTGCTACTTGGTGCTTTTTCCCTTACAACCGAGTGATAACTTGCATTATCCATTACAATTATGGAATGTGGGGCTAAATATGGTAGAAACTGGTTTTTGAACCACTGACTAAATGTTGCAGCATTCATTTCACAATGATAATCACTGTTACTGCTATGTTTGGACCTAAAAACTAATTTACTTTCAGGAATGAAACCAGATGCAGCAGACCCAGCATGGCAAATGATTAAACGGGCACCTTTACCAGTCGGAACTTTCAGGCCCCCTAAACTATCATTCAATGTCCAACAAGTACTTTTCGTGTGATTCTGGTTTACCCAAGTCTCATCCAAGTAATAAATTTCAGTATTTCCTTCTTGTTGCCTTATTTCATGCATTTTCCTCAGGAATATGGACCTTGCAGCAGCGATATCTGAACGTTCCATAAGAAATTTCCTCCCATCGTTACATTTCACGTATTTGAAACCCATATTATTTAAAATACGTAACATGGACCCCTTACTTCCCTCGAACCCTATAGATTCGCGCATTATTACTGTCAGATTTTTCGCAGTAGGAAATTTTCCTGCGGCATACATGTCGTGTATCTTGCGCCTGAGAACATCTTTATTAAAGTCATCTAAACCTGTCACAGGCTTTTGGCGTCTATGATGTTTACCTGGTGACTTCAAAAGCACGCTTCCACTTGCCTGTAATGAAGATTTACTCTCCTTAACTATTCGTTGCACAGTTCTAAGACTAACACCACACGCTTCAGCAGTCCTCTCTTGAGCTTTGGCAACATCGTAGGTTGGCGCTCCAGCGTCTGCCTCGCGCTTAAAATATGTGTAAACTTTAAAAATTTGTTCTCTGCTCTGCCTATGCAGAACCTGACGCTTATGCTGTTCGTCTTCCATTATTTAATATAGGAATTATAGCAATACTCACGGCCCACTACACAAAAACTTCGAATTCGACACTCGTGTAACCACGACAAGCGCTGTATTGCTACTGAATTCGATTGGCTACTGGCAGAGTGATGACGTACCTGCGCAGAACCTCGCTAAACTGGGCCGCCATCGTTCGTGGGGCGCACTATAGTCCATTGCAACTTTTTTTTTAGCTCTACGGATTTGAGGCCCGTAGAGGCTATAAACACTACCCCATGGCCAACTCAAGCCCCCCCCCCCAAAACGAAAATCCACTGAAGGCAAGCCCTCTGAACCAAAATTCACCCAAGCCAAGCCCCCCCCCCCAAACCAAAATCCTGGATCCGCCCCTGGTATTAACCGTGACATGTTTCACATCACAGAGGTTCTTCCTCAGTAGAGATCTATGGAACAAGTGTAATAATTAATTAATTAAATAAAATAAACTCTAAAAAAAGAAATCTGGAAAACAGAAAAGATACCAGAAGATTGGAAGGTGGCTCTTGTGCATCCTTTGCATAATAAAGGTAACAAGCAAGATGTCAGTAACTATATATCCCATTTGCCAATAGCTTATAAGATATTCCCAACAATATTACATGGTAAAAGTAATGCTTGACAGGCAGCTGGGATAATATCAAATTGATTTGAAAAGGACAGATCTTGCTCAGAACAGAATTTCAATCTGAAGTACATAATCTGTCACAGACTCAAAATACACAGTAGTAACATTTATAGATTTTAAAAAGGCTTTTGATTCTGCTGATGGTGAAATTCTAGATGAAGAGATCCAAGAATCAGGAGTTAAACCAAAGTTGTCAAATATAATCCATGAATCCTCAGCCACACCTAGTGTTGTAAAAAACGTTTTTTTTCTGGCTTAAAAAAAAACATGAAAAAAAAACTTTGAAAAAAAACATGTTTTTTTTCTGGAACACGTTTTTTTTCACAACTACTAAATCTCAAATTTGTAAGGCAGTTATCGTTTAAAATGACTGTTTTAGAGTTTATTCTAAGTACTTATCTTAGTTTAAAATCTACTAAATTTTCTGGTTCAGTAGGAAAAAAAAATTACGAAAATATTGGCAAAATTGACTGAAATTTTCTTTATGAACGGGGATTTCCCGAAGAGACTAGGTTGCGCCAGAAGGAATCCCCATTCCCCATTGTTTGGATTGATACTTGCTATTTGAAATAGTGCTGCCAGCCCTACAAAATTACCTACAGATCTTTTTAAAAAATTAGGAATTTAAAATTTATCCTCGTTTTTTTGCCTCTTTTTATTACTTATTGGGATTCCTTATATTCGTATAATTGTTAACTCACAGAGTATAGTGGTACTGACTCATTAAATTGTCAGTAAGGGAGCATCCATAAACCACATATTTGGCCTCCTGTGAACCCCCTCTCCTCCTCCACGTAACCCTACGTGGCTTTTGCCTCCCCCCCCCCCACCACTCACGTAGCACGTAGCTTTCTTCCGTTTTGATTCCAGAAGACATTTTGTACTGTATTCTCTTGTCAGACTACGGATATAATTAACTGAGGGAAATAAATACTCACATGCTGTTGTGAGTTCAGTTCCTCATTTTAACTGTGAAAACTGTTACGAAAGGAAAGTTACGTGGCCTGGCTCGGAACCCCCCCCCCCCTCCCACGTAGCCCAGCGTTGCCTTCCAGCTAACCCCTCCTCCCTCTGGACCGAGCCACGTAGTTTGTGCACGGTCCCTAATTATGAATCGTTTCCTTGCAACCGTTGGTGTAAACAAACGATTGAAAAGAAGTAAAGCTCCTATTTTGTATGATAACAGATTTTAATTCAAACTTAAAAGACCGTAATACATAACTATCGGCACAGTCTTTATGCACAGTGTGTACTTTGCTCACAATTTAAAATTGCAATCTCAAAATCTTTTGCGTACAATACAAGAACAACCAGTAAAAGAAAATTTAACTATTTCTGAAGTTATGGATCTAGAGGAGACAGAAGAATAGACAGAAAATTCCGACACCGATCGAACAAGTGTTGGTAGTGCTGATACTAGTGAATGTGGTACTGACATAGAGGATGAATAAAATTATATTACCTATATAGATACACTTATGAATCATTATGTGAGACATTATATGATTCAGTAAGACTTAAAACACACTTGTAAAATGGAAGTTCCTCAAATAAAACTATAATTTATCAAATACATTGTTTTCTGAAAAAAAAAAAATTAGAAAAAAAAAGACACGGGTGCTAGGTTTTTTTTTCATGTTTTTTTCACAAAGCTGAAAAAAAACATTTTTTTTTTTCAGTTTGCAACACTAGCCACACCATACCAAAAGTAAAATTACAGAGCAAAATATCTAAACCATACAAAATAAATATAGGGAAGGTGATGGTTTGTCTCCATTCCTCTTCAACACCATCTTGGAGCAAATAGTAAGCATTTTGAATGGAAAATTAAAAGAACAGAAGATATCACCAATAACATGGGGGGGGGGGGGGAGGGAGAACAAGGAGGTTGAAACAAACTGTCTAGAATTTCCAGATGAGTTTTCGATACATCCTGTAAATTGACAAATACAAAAATACAAGTCAATCTCTCACAGGAGATATCCAGCGAAACAAGCTTAAGAATATCTATGGAAAAAATAAATTTCATGACAAATATAAAAGAATTTATAGTAATAGATATTGGTCAAAAAAAGGTGGTAAATTTGGGGGAAACAATTCAAGGTAAAGGAAGAAGCAACATAAAGAGACTTTTAAGAAAAAAGTATTAAAAATGTAAGGATTCCAAGGAAAGGAGAAGAAAACAGGTTCAAAATGGTACAAAAAGAAGACAGTGAGAAGATGAAGGAGAAATGGAAGAATAGGAAGGACCAGCAAAGGACAAATTGTTGAATTGATACATGAACTTGGATGACCCTAAAGGAAAAAGAAAGAAGAAGGAAGCCTACGAGAGCCATCAGAGAAGATTGATGGGTAATTTATTAGATCACCCGATGATTTTAACCTTCACCCAAGTATGTACTAAGCTTCTTTCTACTTTTCAATACTGGACAACACTGTTGATTAACTTTTTACTTGACTTTTATTTCAACAAGACACTCAGTAAAACACATGAAGAAAGCATGACTCCTTGCAATGAATTAAATCACATTAATAAACAAATGCAATAGCTCAGTTTGATATTCAAATACTTGTAAATATTTTCTGTTTTCTAAAGCTTCATGATTTATAAGTAATGTAGTATATATTGTTTTATTGTACAATTATATTATTGGAGCGATTGTCAGTGCTCCAGAAAGTCTTTAACATGGTAGAAAATATTCTACAACACTTATTTAAGCTTCCAGGATTTGGAGTGGTTAAACTCTGGCTTGTGGTCAAACTCGTTCAGAATGGCACTAACACAATATTATTGAATCTGTATATTAATGTTGGTACAGCTACTTGTATCACCATGATGGTGATGCTGATATGGGATTAGCTGATTTGAGTTCTGATGGTAGAAGAAATTTTCATCGCCGGGACTAGGCCAGCAGGGTAGGAGAGGTGGTGGTATACAATTCATACCAGATTGTGCACCACAGTCCTGGGTAAATACAAAACCTCTCAGCATTGGGTATAGAGTACAAGCATATGACACTGCTCATGGGGACTCATCCGTCTGATGGGGACATTAATCCTGAATGTGCCAGATTGAACCTACAGATGATACAATATTACAGCATGAATATATGTATATAATTAATGTACTAGATTCGCACACACAAATATGATCAAAATATTATGTTATTTATAGCCACTGACGATGCCCCACTCCAGAAGGGCGAAACGCGTCTGGTAGAGGAAAGTTAAAAATAAAACCAGTTGTTAGAAGACGGATTTTATTTAAAAAAAATATGCCAGCACCTGGATTCACCCTCGCCTTTTTTCATCTTTTGTTTCACACAACACTCCGTACTGAACATGCACACCTTCACAGCCATCCACACGTACAATAACATATACGAACACTGCGGAAGGCAATGGGAAACCACTCCAGTTCATCTTCCCAAGAAATTTCCCATGAAGGGGTACATTCTCCATGACAACAGCCTTCGCCCGGAATCGGGTATGGTATCGTAAGAAAAAAAAGATGGGACTATTGCAGTGATTTATTTAAATATATCGGTGTGGAAATACAATTTTTTTATTTCTTTGGCATTTTACTACGATTAAAATTATATTTCATATTCTTAAACCAGCGCCGTATTTAACGACTACAGGACCGTCAAATCTTCGGAATTTGGAAAATTCTGTTGTTTTGAAGATTGGATACAACAGTTACGCTCAATTTTGGTTTATTTATTTGTTTATCGTAGGATATGTAACAGGATATACAAAAGGTGAGGACAGATGTGCATATCACTATGCATATATGCTTGTAAAATTTTATATCTCTAGATCTAATATTTTTATCCAATCAATTGCAATGATCAACGCATCGTGTATTTCCACTATTGTTCCTTTGTATGCTCGAAGAAGACAGTCAGAAACAATGTGGTGAATTGTCATTATTTTGGTAAAACGCGTTTCTAAACAGGTTTTAGGAACTATGCATCTCAAGTTTCCACGTTACTTCGTTTATATACCGGACGAGGCAATTATTCTACAAGCCATCTTGGCTGGGAGGTAACGCCGCAGCGTGGTGATGCTATGTATGAGTTTGATTCATACAGGTTTCACATTTTGAAGCCATGTGGTTTTGAGATTATTTGACCACCAATTGTACAGAATTATACTCCGAGAACCACCCAAAGCTGAACCGTATCAAGAGATTTATGCCTGATTTCCAAATAATCTAGGTGAAAGGTAATAGAGCCGTATCACTTTCGGAAACAAAATACAGTAAAAAAAATTGATTAATTGTTACAATTCTACATAGAGTCCGTAAGCTAACAGTTTTTGAAAAATAACACAAAACGTGATTTTCAGCCATTTCTAATATGCTTAATCCGTGGTAGCGAGTGGGGTCAAGGTCTTTAGTTCAAATATACATCCATAACATTTTTTTTCGCGAAATATATTTCTTGAGAATCACACTTGTTGAGTAATGTATAATATTGGTGAAGAACTATTATGATATTTGATTATATATTGTTTTAGCTTATTTTTTTCCATTAATATTACATCTTGTATAATTCATTTAGGCTTACGCTTATGTTGTTAATCGACCAGAATTTTTAATGGATGGAAAGCTTATTCCATAAATTAAAGACACAACACTAATAATAATTTTGAAGACGATACACCGCAGAGTACCGAGAAAATGATAATGTTTCAATAAAACGCCAAAAACCTTAGCCGAACTTTAGATTCAACGTTCTCAGGATTCGTGATTGTTGTAGGCCATTTCTTCTTCAGTTGGTTATTAAAATAATAAACATTATTTAATGAGTACCTCAATGCAACTGATGTTTGATTTTATTTATTATTGGATGCGTTTCGCCTCTCATCGAGGCATCTTAAGCGTAAACTTTTTTACTACATTTATCTCTCGAGATGTGGTTGTTGGTCACTTTCGCTATCAACCAGAATGTTGTTTACAATTTTATTTGTAATTGCGCTACTTTGATCGTGTTGAGACCTCATTACTTCTCAGATAGGGAATATTTTGACGCATAGTTTTGTTCCGACTTTCTCCTTTGTCAAACGCTGACGGTACCTCGAAACGCCTCCAATCTTATATATATAAATGGACGTTGCCATATATATATATATTTATTTATTCGATTTCGAGGAACTTTACGCAAGTGTACTTTAAAATGAAGAGAAAAATACAGTACTCATTAGATTTACGGAAAGCCAACTTCCCCTTTACATCCCTCTTAATTTTTCCCAATGTTCTTTATAAATACGCAACGTTTTTATCCGATAACGATGGAATTTTGCACCCACATACTTTAAAATAAACAGAAAAGTACTGTCTACATTTGGCTTATACAGAAACCCAATCCCTGTCCCCCATCCACCCCCATAATTTTTGTTCATGTTCTTTATACAAAGCTACCGTTTCTATTAGGTTTTGAAGGAACTTTGCACACCTACACTTTAAAACAAATAGAAAAATCCTGTTCACATTTGGATTGCGAGAGCCCAACCTCTCTCCCTCTTTACCCCCACCCATCTTTATTTCAAACGTTCTTTATATAGCTTTAAATCCAGTCAGAATCGACTAAGCAGTTTTTAAATAGTGCCAAATTATTCATAAAATAAATGTGTCCTAATGTCTCAACATGTATGTCAGATTTTAACTTGGACCCCAATCTTTCAAGTTGTGAAAACCATCAAAAATCTGTATTGGCTGTGTTATCCGGAAACAAGCAGGTATATTCCAGATACATATTTATGCGTGGATGGTACATGTTTCGATTATCGAGCAACAACATTAAACAGATGTTGCGGGCAGATTGAAATGCAGCCTGGGCCAAAATGTAAAATGACATTCTGTATCACTGCATCTGGGAATTGTTGGGGTGTATCAATGTATACTTTACTTCTAGAAATGGCTGGTGCTAAATTAATGAAACTTAGTATACATGATTCACTAGGAAATATAAAAATAGTGTGCGGTAAAATCAATCCCACTTACACCAGGCAACGCCGGGTACTCTGTTAGTAATAAATAAAATCAAACAACAATTGTATTAGCATATTCATTAAATAATATTTATTATTTTATCAAGCTTGATCTTATTTATGTGTTCCGATTTCCCAGAATATTGTTAAACGTTAAATTCCAGATACCTAATGATTTCTTTATTAGACAATGTCTAAGCTAACAGCCATATTCTTAAAATAGATATTTGGTAATACGAAGTGATCGAAAGCACTTTCAGCACAGTTTGCGTCGAGAAATCTGTAAAACATCCATAGCTTGATGTTGTGATTGGAGATCGGAGGGGCGATGCCTGGAATAACAGTTTTAGCAAAAATTTTGTGCTAACTGCAACTGAAAGTTTTGTTAATATAAAACCTTTCTAGAACTTGACGTATTTTTTATTTTCCGCGAAACTATAAATCCGCTTTACCCGGTATTAAAATACTATGGCCAGGACATAAAGCGGATCTTACAAACATACTAAAGTGTTACTTACGTGACCAAAGTATCGTTAGGGGCCTCTGGGTCAATAATTCCAAACGCATTCCAGAATTTTTACTGATCGATTTGCTTCGTCGATAATGTCTATTAATAAATGGCTATGAGCTGAAAAAACCGTGATCGATGATGCTCCACCTTTTTTTTTTTTTTTACTTACGGCTGTACGCTTCGTCGACGGCTAAGGACATTAAATGCCGGAAGGGACTGGATACAAGGAACGGGAAGGAATTCGGCCATGGCCTTTTTGAAGGAAGCATCCCGGCATTCGTCTGGAGTGATTTGGGGAAACCATGGAAAACCCAAATCTGGATGCCCGGACGGGGATTCGAACCCGCGTCTTCGCGAATGCGAGGCCAGAACGTTAACTGCTCCCCCACCACGCTCGGTTTTTGAGGAATTCAGAAAATTGTTAGTCTTTCAAGAAGTTAAAACGACGGTTAAACATTATTTTGAAAACAGAGTATTGATCTAAATGCTTTATCGCCATTGAGTGATCACAAGCATATTTATTAAAAGGCACGTGCGGATGGACGATTTCTAATTTGTCTCTCTGCTGAATTCCACTTAGTACATAATCTGAGGTATAAGCGATAATTTTGCGAAACTTCTTTACTCATATACTAATACTCTCATCCCAAAAATTGAGTGGATTTTAGAAATTAGTTAATTCAAAACCGTTACGCTCATGATTCTACCTGCGAAAACTCTTGTTATAATTTAAGGGGTTTATCGAATCATATCTTACTCTTCAATATTACTGGTATTCCGGTGTGAAGTATGTTGACGATGCTGTGGCGAAGATGGTGGTGGTAGGTCTAGGGATGGCACGTGGAGATGTTCCCGAAAGTCTAGAACCGTCGGGCATTAGACCTACCAGGGCTAAGCTGATGAGTGGTGGTTATACAGCGTGCTGTAATCGATAATTGCAGCAGTCGCGTCTCGTTGATGTCGACCGCAAGTTGCTATCGTTCAGCAGAACAGTCGACAGCCCGAGTGCCGATGGTGTCCTGGGCTAGCGGTGAGTGGTTGACTCGTTGATGCCCCGGTTTGTCTTTATCCGGTGGCTCGCCCAGCAACGTCTACATACCCTGGTGGTTTGCTGGCGTTGTGCTAATCGATGGTCCAGAATAAAAAAGACGTGCTTGCTTGGGCAGTTTAAATTCTGAGCCATACTCTCAAAATATCCTTGAACAGAAAAAAGTTGTAATTTGTTATAATGCTCCCAAAAATATATTCCAAAATGCATTATAAGCGATAGTTCGCTGATATAAAAAGAGCTAATCTCGATTCTTGGCTGTCCGGGTGGCGCCGCGTCATGTTTCTTGAAACCGACGTTTCGACTTTCATTCTGGAGTCTTCTTCCAGGGCAGAAACGTCGGTTTCAAGAAACATGACGCCACGCGGACAGCTAAGAATCAACTGACTCTGGCCGCGAAAACCTACAATTACAAGAGCTATCTCGTTAGCCGTGAACGATGTTGGTTGGTTGAAAGAAGGTGATAAAATGAAGCTATTATCACCATTTTGCCTTGTTCGAAGAAATTTCATCCCCTTTGCTCTTCGGCTATTCATTGCTGCTCTTTTTTTGTGTTTTCTTGTGAGAGTTCTTCTTTTTATTTTTTGGATCCACCAACACAATTCGGTTAAACCAATTTCTGACTTGATTATATTTCCCAACACAGCTTACCAGTGATTGTCGGATAGGTGTGCGGGGTGCAGAAATTTCAGGCCAAGAGGAGGAAGCAGATGACGATGCTTGGTATTCCTGTTGCCTTATGGACTGAAGTAATCTTGTTTGCAGCACTTCCGCAGGTGGATTTTGACTGCGTATCCCCAACACGAGACACCCATATTCCATCTTCAGCCTATTCAACGTGCAGTATATGGCGGCCCGAGTGAAGGTGCTGACAGGTTCCTTACGTTGAGCAACATGTACCAGGCACTGAGGCGTGCAATGACTCACTCTCTAATGCCTTGGATGCGAGATATCCTCATACCCCATGTGTTGAGCGTCACACCTAGGTAACGAACCGTTGGAGTCAAGGGTACTGCTTCGCCATTGAGCTACAATGTCAGAACCAGTAACTGATTTCCGCAGCTGCATCTACGTTGTGTCGACATAATATCCTGGAGTTTTGTGTGGTTGATTGATGTCCAACAACGCTTACCCCAGGCGTTTATCTATTGTAGGGTTTACAAGACACAACTCACTACTGTCTACTTCGACTTAGCGAGGTGAAAAATGCCGTGTCGTTTGTTTACGTTGCATTTTGCACATTTGATGGAGTAAGAATGTCAGTAGTTTTCACTGGTGCTTGTATAGAGCTTTGTAAATTATTAGTTTATCTTTTCGCCACATGCAGCGCCACCATGAAAAGTGTGGTATTGTTAACTTCGGGTTGACCACTGTGCGCTTGTTTTCGTCTACGTACAAGAATTTAACAGTGAAAGATTTACTTTATAAATATGGATACGTATTCTGTGGAAGTGTCCTAAGCAAGGGTAGAGTAACAGGTAAGAATTCATAATATCAAAGCTAATTAAGATTTGAAGGTACTGTTTAATTGGGACCTTTTGCCGACGTTTCGCTCCTCGTTTTTGAACGGCTTAAAATCATTTTAAAACTTACAAATGTCTGATTTTAGGCTATAGTGTTTTTATTACTGATTTTAGAAGAGTTTTTGGGCTGTTTTTACAGGTTAAGCAGGAGAGAAGAATTCCTGAACATCAATAAAACGTTCTTTGAAGTTGAGCTTGTTCTTCTGTGTGCTAAATTATCCAAGATTGATTTAAAGAGTTGTGTGCCAACCCTAAAAATAAAATTTCTGTCTTTCACGAAGATAATATTAGCCATTAATTTTTTATTCCTTTTATTGAGTCTGAAAGACTGATCCATGTTGCTTTTTTTTAACTCAAAAGTTAGGTCGATTGATGGAAAATTTAGACTTGGAACTGCTTGAGGTTTTAACTGCCAGTTTTTTTACCTTCCTGTAAAATGTTGTTCATATTACCAATCGTTCACATCAGATAAAAATTTTAATTGCAGCATACTTTTCTCATCGACTACTTCTATAAAACGTATTTTTTAAAGAACGTAGCAAAAAAAGGGTAAACAAACCACAGCAGATGAAGGTTATATTGCCGTTATTGAAGCACAACTACAACAGGCGCCAATGCTAGAAATTAATTATTTATGTTCTTTGACAGAATTAATCTTTAAAAATACTTTAGAGTGACGACTCAAATATTGTGTTAGTACATTATCGTGTGTGGAACGCGGCAAATTTATGTCGCGGCAATATAATGGTCGAAGGGGCGCAATCTCACAGCTTTTGCCCCTTATTGGGTTCTTCGGTGGTTTTAAATTAATATATTGCTTAATTAAAAAGTCCACCAGAAGGTTATATTGAAGATTTTTTGATTTTTTTTTTTCAAACGAAGTCAGCGATATTCACATGCATAGATACAATCATGGAGGAAGGAATTATATGGAGGAGAAGTGACGTTAAATCGGTGAAGCAAGCACTAAACTCTCCCGCATGGTGGCAGCACCGGCAGCGACCATATGGCGCTTCCCAACAATTAAGGTGTTCACATTGTGGTAGATGCAGTGATTATTTCATTTAGTATTGTGTATAAGTGTTTAAAAATGCCAGCTTGTGTTGCGTACGGTTGCACAAATAGGCCAGACAGGAAAGAACCTGGAATATCATTTCATAAGTAAGTTGAATTGTAATTATCGTTGTTGAAGTGAGCGGTAGACACCGCAAACTTTGCAGCACGTCTATAAATATTTAGTCATAGCTCTCAATGGGATGACTTTGTTCTCAAATTTTTCTTGGTGTAGTGTAGAAAATCAGCAAACTTGCTATTTTGCACATAATAGACTAGCATTATTTTTTAACGAGTGTTTAAAATGAGATTTAAAGGGGCGTGTTTTACTTCGCGATTCAGTGAATTTACTATTACGATTTCTTTCGTCACGTTGCTGATTATACTGACAATGGATGATGAAATTAACTGTTATGTGAGAAGCTGTGAGTTTTATTAATTTTTTAAATAGCTATTTCAGGCCATTGACTTAGGTTATTTTTAAAGCTTCATATAAGACTTGTTTCTGTTTGTAAATACGTCTATACCTATTTTTACCGATTTTGAAATCTTTCTCATCTATTTATGTCGAAACAGGTTCATGCAGAAATAAAAATGGGCTTCATAAATAAAGAAGTTATTGGCCTTTGAACAAAATCAATTTGGGGAATGTGTTTCTAATTTAGTCTCTTTTTTTTGTACAACATTCTCCCCCCCCCCCCCCGTATCTAAATCTAACTGAGAGATAATTTTTTTACAATTGTCCTAATAAGTAGGGCTGTGAAATTAGACAACACATCTTGATCAAGAGAATGTTCATTAAGGTGACTGAATAAACATTTTATTTCTAGTACCAGCCTACAAAATGTCTGGGTTGCTCATCCCTAGAGTGGGTCCTCTTACTTTTTTTCTGGTCTAGGACACATTTCAGACTAACCACAAGTGGTAGTAATAAAACTGAAATATCCATTCTGCATGTCAACCATGTAATCATTGTGGCTTTGACAGAATTAATTTTTGTTCCCGCCTGCATCCAAACCTAAACCCCTCAATTTGGATATTGTATATCCCCCAAACTAAGCAAGATATCGAAAACATTTATTCCTTATTATCGAGTTTTTTCGTCGTGTTACATAAGAATCCATCATTAAATTTGACTTTTGCGAAATTTTTCTTCTGCATTTCAACTCAAGACACCTCACTTTTGAGACAGTATATCTCGAGAACTAGGTGAAATATCGAAAAATTTTACTCTTTATTTTTTATTTGTCTCGTCTTTTTAAATAAAAATTCATCATAAAATTTGACTTTGAATAATTTTTTCTTCTGAATTTCAACCAAAACCATTTCACATTTGAGACAGAATATCTCGAAAACTAAGCAGGATATAAAAAAAATTTATTCTTCATTTTTTATTTGTCTCATCGAGTTACATAATAATCCATCACCAGATTGCGACGTCACGTTTATCCTAGAGTCCCCTTGAGGTGTTTGTACATATTCCCCGTGTTTGTTGGGAAGCGGTCAAGCCCCCACCACTCCGGCCATGCCCCCCCACTCCTCCGCCGGCCTGCTTCACTCCCATGCGTGGTAAAGGTCTCTTGCGTCGTCTCGTGTATAATATTCAAACTTCTTTGGTCGTCTCCATATTATTCCTTCCTCCATGGATACAATACAGAGATGCACTTCTGAGCCGTCGCAAAGATAATCTTTATAAAATCTCTGTGAACTCAACTTGAAAACTAACTGGATGAATGAATGAATACTGACTCTGTCCAGCCGATCTGTTTATATAGTCTCTATCGAAATTACGAGAATTCTTCAAAGGCATCCGCCCGATATTTCTCGAACATTAACAATTACTCAAACAATTAAACATATTAAAAACAATCGGAATTAATACAAAATTACTTAAAATCATTTCAAAATGATCAAAAATAGTAAGTAGAGATACTTAAATACAAAATCATTTCAAACTGTAGAAAATTCTCCTGCAGACTTCATAACTTACATTAATACATGGAATTACAAACATTTAAGAAATTCTCTTGCACAATTCTGTTCTTAAACATATTAAATGGACTTTAAATAATTTTCATTCATAAAACAAAAGTCTATATACACTGATTTACAAGAAATTACAAAACAAACATACCAGATCATATTCAAGCAAACTTAAGCTCACTACAAATACTTCATACAGTACAATACTATTCAAAATTCAGGTATGAGGGCTGTTACAACCTGCTCAGAAAATTCCTAGATCCGCTACTGATACGAGGTTGATACAATCACTTCATACTCTTAATTCAAAGCATGATAATCAAGCAACCACAGTTGCCAAGCAAACACAGTGCTAGAGACGAACCGGAAGTTGAGAATACGTCTTTTCGATGGCCATATTGAAGTTACAAAGCTCTATAGGGTCCTGAGGAACCCCTACTCTTGTTTTTCTGGTTGACTAGGTCTCGTCCAAGTTGACGCAGAGAGGTAACTGCGCAGCAACTTCACATACCACCCCGACATGCCCTCCTCATGCTACTACGACAGTGACAAGTTGTGACTAGTGTTGCCAACCGTTAAACTAGCTGCCTACCATATTCAACTGCTAAAACCACCAGAAAACCACTAACAAATAGCGGCGCTACTCTCATAACCACTAAATATTCCACTAAACAAATATTTCGTTATTAAGAATGAAAATAATGGGCATATTGTTAAAACAATTACCTTCATTATTACATAATACACATTAAATTTCTGCATAATTGATCAGTACATCAATATGCAAGTAGTAATTGAATGAATCATCAACAAATTATTTAATCAACTGCTATTCTTTATTAACTCATCTTCTTCAGATGATCTTTAAAAGGCGGCATGACTATGAAGCCCCCCTCCCCAAACGAAAACCACTCAAGCCCACCCCAAACCAAAATCTTCTCAAGTCCCCCCCCCCCCCACCCGCTTCCCAAATGAAATCCACTATAGCCCCCCCCCCAAACCAAAATCCTGGATCCGCCACTGTTAAGAGGTATTTCAAAGTCATTGATAGAGTAAGGGATAGTTTAAAATATTTATCTATTCAAACGTTTCTATTAATAATTTTCATCAATTAATTTAATTGTTTCAAAATAATTAATATTTTCTGCACAAACATCATATTTAGTAGAACTTGAATGGTTTAATAGTTTGTAAAGTTGAATATCAGTGTTCATTTTTGACTAAAAACAATAAATCAGTTATCATGACATTACGGAACAGGGATAATTTTTTAATAAATGAACATTATTAATTAAAATAAAGGAAGAAATCGATTAAATATTCTTAGAAACCTTAATTCAATTAGCTGTTATTGTAACCTTTAACATGTAATGAAATAAAAACTCAGTCAACTTCAATGTTTCCTACGTAGTGAAAGTAAATACTACTGAAATAAGGTACGTAGAAATATATTTCGAAAAGTGTAAATGTAAGTGGCTTAGTTTTTGGTTTTTCATTAATTGAAACTGAATTCTATTGAACCACTAGAAAAAAAAACCACTAGCCACTAAAAGCATTATTTCTCCACTAAAAGGGGGGTCGAAACCATGGAGGATCCTCCATGGTCGAAACCACCAGTTTTAGTGGAAAATCCACTAAGTTGGCAACACTAGTTGTGGCTCTGCAGATGTGTACACTACACTAGTCAAGCGACGTTCTTTTTCCGCGGATATAACTTTGCACTAAACCAGCCAAGGAAGAAATTAAGAAAAGTAATGTTAGAACTTCATTTTTAGTAAGAAACTTTAACATTAAATGAAATATTCTCAATACTACAATTGTAAGTTTTTCTTACTTATTGTAAGTATCGTGGCAATCCGAGGGACGCCATGCAGCAGAGATACTTCACCAAACGTGTCTCCTGGGTTCATGAGACCAGTCTGCGTAGACTCAACTTCACTTGTTACTGGATCAAGTGATTCCAGCATTATAGCCACTTGTCCCGACAGTATAAAATATACACCAAGAGCTTCACGGTCTTGTTTTACTATGACTCGATTAGGACCGTAAAACTTGAAGTAAAATCTTTCAGCAAGCTTGCACTGAACATCCTGTAAATTCATGTTTAAGCATATATTTAAGAACATAAAATTTAATTATTTTATCAAAAGTTCTTAATACACTAGTTAGCTATCATTTACATTAGCAAAATAATTTAGAATAATTTTCACAACTCTAATATGCCTTTGCAATTATTCCTATAAAGTACGCACATGATATGTTGTACGAAATAAATAAGATTCCTTTATCCTGAGTGGAAACAACACCAAGTGTAGCAGTAAATTATATCTTTATAAAAATAAGTAATATTAATTCATTAAAAATTAGTAGCTATGTAACAAAACACATTTAGTTGCTAGAGGCAGGCACAACTTATACTGTTGATTATTAAAATACTTAATTAATTTTCATAGAATCATGAAACGTGCCCGGGATCACAATTGATTTTATATATCCATTCTTTTCTTACACCGAAATTCTTTTTCTTTCTATATTTTCATTAGGGCACCTAAGAGAAAAATTCTTTTACATTGTAAGATGTGCTCAGCTTTGGTTTAAAAGTGTTTTGATTTGTAATTAATTAAAATTGCTTTTAAAATTACCTTCTAAATATGTTAGAGGATTTAAGAAAAAAGTTAATTTGGAAGTAATCTGAAATTTGCAGTCTGTTAGCCATGTCTTAGAAATGTAGTAATACTAACCGTTTGAATAAGTTGATGGATATTTTAAAAGAAAATAGCTGCGTGGTTTATAAATGTGTTGATGTCAGTGTTTTTCACACAAAATGTCTTTTTTCACTGTATTTCAGGTGGGATATCCGTTTCAACTCCGAACGATTTCATTTCAGTTCTGAATAATACATATTCGGATAAACATTTACTGCGAAAAGTTACATACTTTTAAATAGACATTAATTTGAGGACACAATTTGGGTCTGTGTATTTTTCGAAACCATATCAAAATTCAACCAGAGAGCGTCCATAAACTAGGTACTTGGTCAAGGGGGGGTAGGAGGGGTGGTAGAAAGATACCCTGGGCTATGTGGGAGGGAGGGGAGGGGGGAGGTGTCCGAGCCGAGCTACGATGCTTTTCATTCATTTTATTTGTCACAGTTAAAATGGGGTACGGAATACACAACAGCATGTGGATATTTATTTCCGTCATTTCATTATCTTCTTATTTAAGATACCCTATATAACGACTTGAAGTCATAGTGTTCGGGTCGCACAGCGAATTTGATTTACGCGACACACGACGGCGTGTTACGAACAGAAAACCAATAGGCGCGCGGTACCTAGACTTAAATTGGCTAACAGATGTCACATTTTTCCACTCCAGTGATAATTCGTATTGTTTTGATAATAAACTGTTTTGATTTGATCGCAAGCGTGTCACCACACAGCTCGTTGATAAAATAACTCTAATTTTGTTCTGCCAAGTGAATTCCAATGCATCTTTAATTATAATGCTCGTTAGAAATGTTGCTTCAAGTTCAAACAGTGGTGTGAAACGGTTCTGTACAATTAATTTTATGAGGTTTATCTGATTTTTTTTCCATTTTTTTTAAGATTTCAATATCCAAAATGTCAGTCAGCTATTGACGTCTTTTAAGCAGGACAAAGAATCATTACCTGGAAATGTAGAAAGAAAGATGACAGAACTGCAGCAAAATAAAACAAAAAAATGCAGCTCTTATTTTACGTTGTAGGTAGTGTTTGTTCTATGTTATTAATAGCATAAACAATGATGAATAAGATGAGGGTAATGTTTTAGTAATACTCAAAAAGAAAAGGATCCCTGACTTTACCTGAGAAAGAGATTTTCCTAATAATTGATCATTTGCAGAAGTGGGTAGTGTCACCACTTCATTCAGAATATTTATGATCATAAGAATATATAAAGCAAATACAGGTCGTGTTCATTTTAGACGCAATAATTTTTAACGATAGTTTGGTAAAAAAATCAGAGCAAAATGTCTTCTGGAATTGATGGGGAAAAAGGTGCGTCACACACTAGAAAAAGAGGTGTCAAGGCAAAGGCCAAGTCACGCTTCGTGGGGGGGAGAGGGGTTTCAAAAGAAGTAATAATGTAGCCACGTAGTTTATGGACGCTCCCCAAGCAGTTCCTGCTTTTATATCGTTCAAAAAAACATGGATTCTAAATATCAATCGCGTTTATCCTTGTTTATCAGCTTATTAATGCCACATGAAAATGAACTATACCTTAATTTATTCCTGGAATCATGACTTGTATATTGTACAACCCCATCAAAATTCGAACAGTGGTTTTGAGTGATTTGTGGAAAGTTTATCTTATTTTCTCAACTTTTCGAAGTAACATTAAAAAAAAAAATCTTGAATCAATATATTTAATATCGGTTGCTGTTTTGTTATGTTTATAGTTACTAAGGTCAGCAACAGTTTCATTTTCGAATAGATATAGCATATAGTTTGAACTAAAGGAAGCTTTTATAATTTCGTCCTCTCTTTTGAGTAAAATAATGTTATAAAGAAATTTCTCACAATGGTAGAAATTTTTCAAGTTTCGGAAAAGAGTTCTCTGAATTTTCGCGCTTGGGCGCCAAATACATCCAATATTGATTTTTAGCAGACTTGAACAACGTACGACTAAGTGATTTCAAGGAATTGATTATTGGAAGCACTTTCTGCGGATGGTACTGCAAACACTTAGTTGTAAATGAGAATGGAGACAGTTCTCGAAACGTCCTACGTCCTACTTTGGAATCCCAAGAATGTATCATTACTAAAAACGCAGTCTTATAGATGTTATGTTTAGCAATTAAATTACGAGTAAAATACAATAAACAGGATGGCCTGTAGTCGGGATATGTAAAATGTCCCCTTATCCACCATTTAGCTCTGAATATAAAATTAGTGGCACTGTCTTTCGAACGGTAGATTCCGCTAAATACCTAGGTGTAATAATTCGTAATAGTTTTGTTGCAGAATGAGAATATTGAGAAGGCAATTGGGAAAGCAAATCATATACTCCGATTTCTAAATTAAATCTATTCCATACAAAGCTCTGGTGTGTCCTCAGAATAGTGTTGTTCTGTTTGGGGCACCTATCAAAAGGCGTTAATGTATGCATTGGAGAAGGTCCAAAGAAGAGCCGCCCGATTCATGACAGGTATATATATATAGCTGGAGTAAGCGTAAGTGCGATGTTGCATGAGTTGGGTTGGGAAGACCTGGAACACCGAAGGCGTTGCTCTCGGCAGAAGCTGATTTAAAAATTCACGATTGTCATATTTCAGGATGATGGCAAACACATATTACATATTACTACCAGCTACATTCCTATCTAGGAATGACCGAGAAAATAAGAGAAATCGGGGCAAAACCAATTCATTTCTATACTCTCTTTTTTTTTTCACAAGTGATTAGGGAGCGAGAGAACTTAGATTCCGATAAGAGTAGGTATCTATAAACCCCTCAGGCCATCCTGACCTGGGTTTTCCGTGGTTTTTCCCAGATCTCTGCATGCGAATGCCGGGATGGTACCTAAAAGTAGCCCATGGGCACCTCCTGCCATATCCCGAATATCCCTGACTATGCACAAATGGTTACACATTCGGATTGGTGCAATGCATCCTCCGTCACCCACTTTTAGTGAATCGCGGAGTAATAATAATAAACCAGCCACACTGGAGTGTTTACTTTATAAAACTGAAAGACTTTTAAAGGGAGGGTGTCGTGTACATGTTACAGAAAAGAAATGAATCTATATTATGACCACTGATAGAATGTATGTTACAGTTATATTTTTCTCTTTCACCAGAATCGTCGTGCAAGAATCCATACAGCTGTCACACTGGGAGAAGGAATCACTTCCATCCTATTCAAGAGAGCTCTGCTGTGCCTAATATCACGCAAAGATTTCGTTCTCATTTTGACGAAAGAGAAGCTTTTCAAACATGCGGCTGCAGAATAGTTTTAGGAGGCGTAGTAAGAGAAATTCAAGATGTTGAATTCAGCTGTAACTTGCCTCTGGATATCGCTGGAAACACTGCAGACCTTTAACCATGCTGCTAAGCATGTCCTTTTCGTGTTGTTCACGGACTTCAAAGGGTTTCATCAGCACTTGTATCTCCTAAGAAACAAAAATTAATTGCTATACTATTGAGTTTACTGCACGACTACGGGATACAACAGAAAACCTGAGAAACGAAACTTTACCTTTACAGAAAATACGGCCCGTTTGTCTTTCTTGCGTTTGAGGTACAGAAGGTTAATTTTAACATTCTCTGGTAACTCGTCGTCCAGCTCTTTCATCCATGCGATGTGCTCCAGGACTAACCTGGCCGCGGCTCGATAGCGGTTCTTGCCTTTCATGGTCGTCCGCTTTGGAGGCTGCAAAACAGATTTTTTCTTTAGTTACAAAAGGATTGATTGTGTTTGATTGTAAACTCTGTATATCCTCAACAGGCGGCTCAAGGTCAGGTTCCCCTCGCTCTGATCCTTACCTCACCGCCCATTTCTCCGAACAGACCGCTGTATCCAGGTAGCGAGTGGAAAATTTGTCAGCGGGGACTCTTTCCCCTTCCATGCAGGGGTGAGGGCGGTGGAGTGGGGATAGAGCAGAGTGACCTTGAGCCGCCTCTGTTAACTGAACGCTCTGTAGTATTTAAAAAGAATTTGTGAGTAATAGAGTGATAGATGGTTGTGGTATAAATACATCCAACCGATTTACTCAGCTTCCGGATGTTTTCAACATATGCCAGCGGAAGATCAGGCACTAAACAGATCTAACCCATCAGTGATGAAAGGTCACTGATCACTAACAGAAGCTACCGGGACCTACCCGTGAAGTACAGAAGTCAAACACAGACCACGCTTTGCAGGTCTTACCGTCTGTCTCCTGCAACTGGGTCTAAAGAGACGATTCCTTCTGCAACTGTGGACTGGAGCAGATGATTAGACATTTCATGCAGAATTGCCTCATCAGATGTTAACTGGATGGTCTGTCTGCTGCTTGAGGTAAGTCCAACAGAGAGGAGAGGTGGTTTAAGAGGTCGGAGAGAAGAGTTAAAAGATAGCGAGACAGTTAGGAATACATGATACAGCCAAACAAGGAATTAATAATAACATAGAAGTTGGCTAAAGATGGAACTGTGAAGAATATTAATACTACAGGGGGAAAACTGATGGACGCATCTAGAAATTTCTATGGCTATGCTATCATACTGAGGGAAAGGGAGGGTGTGAGACACGTATAGATAAGGATGGAAAAGAAGTTACTGAAAATTTGAAAAAGGCAAAAATTTTAAGTAACTGGTTTGATGAGACTATTATGGACTGTGGAATCAGGAATGGAAGAACGAGCATATGTAATCAAATAGAAATGAGCAGACTAAAAAAAATTTGAAATTCAGCTTAGGATATCAAGCAGAAACTAAGAAAGCTAAAAAAGGTTAAAGGGACTGGTGTAGATAATTTTACTATTCGTATCTTAAAGATATCAGGATGTGGATATTATAACTTATTTTAAAAGAGTATTGAAATTGAACCAGGATACTTCTTACCTACCAAAGGACTGGAAAAGTGCGATAGTTGTACCGGTCCATAATGAAGGGGTGACAAAATTACAGGTCAAGCAGTTTGACAGTAGGGGTAGGTAAATTTATAGAGAGATTGAAATGAAACCAAGTCGACAACATGGCTTTAGTCAGGGATATTCAAGCGAATTTCAGTTAATGGGCTACATGCAAAATATTAGGAAGTAATGGAGAAAGGAGGGAAAGTTGATAGTATAGCACTAGTTCAATCAAAGGTTTTTGTCAGATTAAGTAATAAAATGATTCTAAATAAGGTATAAACTATTGGATTGCGTGAAAAAGTGATTTTATGGGTACAAGAATTCATTTAAGGCAGAAAGGGAGTGGCTTATCAAAAAAAGTGTAAGTGAAAATTGGAAAGCCACATGGTAGCTTATTGGGACAATTGTTACTCGTTATTCTGTTGAATAATTGCATTGATAGCCTAATATCACAAGTTAAGATGCTTGCAGATGGCATAATGCTGTATTATCGGATCAAAATGGTAGAAGACGGTGAACAACTGTAGAGCGTTATGTACAGGATACCTAACTGGGGAGGCCAACATGGGATGAACATAAATGCAAAGAAGAGTCAGTTTATTTGGTTCACAGAGGAAAAACTAAAGGTTGATTATGGTCATATGATGTGGAAGGAATTGATTGTTGAATACTCGAAAAATAAATACCTTGGAATAACATTTGATAACTAACTCAACTGGTCAGGAGGCTTTGGACAGGTAGCAGGAAAAGGTTTCAAAATCCTTCACTTGTTGGAGACAGTGATGAAGGCATGTACCAGAGAAGTAAGGGAAAACTTTGTTTACAACATTGCTTGGATATGATGGTGAGTTATGTAGAAGTTGGAGGAGGTGCAGTGAAGGGCAACTAGATTTGTCTGGAAGTTACCACAGAACACAATCAGTAACTGATATGATAAAGGAGCTGGAATGGGATTCATTAGAAAACAGGAGTGGCATGAAGAGATTCATGGGCGTGTACAACGTGTATATTAATGATGAGGCTTGGAATGACATTGGTTGAAGAATTATGAGAAGTGCATTGAAGGGAAAAGTTGATCATGATTATATTATAACACACGATTTCACGCACAATGCTGTGGGAAGATTTCTTAAATATTTTTTTTTTGTAGGGAAGGGGGGTCAGGGATTGGCAGAAATCATCAACAGTGATGGCGAATAATTTACCAAAATCGCTAAAAGAACTTAAAGTTGAAATTTGTATAAAGCAAAAGAAGGCGGGTATAGGAAAGGTGAAAAATGTGTGTAGGGAAATTGGTACGGGAGCGTGCGCTCCATCGCAATTAAATTAAATTAAATTGAAAATCATTCTGTATCCTACAATCTTGCCCCTGTGGGTTTCTTGAACTTTTAAGAAGTCGATTTTGAGGTCAGTAATTTATTGAGGTATTCACATTTATCCTTTGTTATGTATATCTGCTTACTTTGAATATGTATAACATGCAGTAGATATTTTCTCTGCATCATTAATACCTACTTTCACGTGGTCATTCAATCAGCGTCAGTATTTTCTTTGAACTTCACACTAATTGTACAAGCAATGGTGTACCATATAGTTTTGAGGCTACTGAGCCAAACTTGAAAACAAAACTGATAGTTTTTACTTTATTTATGTCGAGAGTTTGTTTTATTGGAACCAATTGTAGACTTCTCTGCATCTAGCAGATCGTTTAGTCTGTTGTTCATTTTCTGAATAATCATTCCATAATGCTGTCATCTACAGTATAATTTTTTTCCTATTACTAATGGTTCACGTTAAAACATTTTCATAAACCAAAACTTGTTTTAGTTCTAAAATTCTTTCCTGTAATACATCTACGTCTTGATTAGAACAGGAACTTACATAAAACGTTTAAATGTTCCGGTATTTTAGAAATTTTTGTTTTGTGCTCTATTTACCTGATATTGTTGAAATCAGAACTTTACCGTATGCATTACTCGTGTTGCTTCAAATTTTTGTCGAGGGATGTCTTTTGCTTGAATATGACAGTCACGAAAGCAACGGAAATTAAAAATGAATATTCCTGTGCCTTAAGCTGAACTATGGAATGTCAATTGTCATTCTGGCGCATAGTTGATTTTAACTTATCAACAACCTTCGCTAATATTGCGACTTCCACACACGCTCAAGAATACATGTGTTATATTGAGGTCTGTAACACAAACATTCCAGAGCTAAGCTAAACATGAAATCTGTATTTCGCCATGTCAGCCAACTTTAGCTACATGTAACACGAAATTCAACTATTGTCCATATTGGCAAAACTAAAATACCCGTACGCTATGCTACACCGACATTGTACATTTCGATTGTGTTACAATCCCGTTAAAATTTCAGATCGCCATACAGTTCCAATTACAAGCGACTGCATTACGTTAGCAAAATAGCCCCGATAAAAGCAAAGTACATTAAATTCGGCAACACGTTAATACATCGGAGCCTACAGAAATTGTCCTATCGGTCTGAAATTTGACACACACATTCCTTGAGCGATAATATTTGACTGAAAGTGTATAACGTAAGCTTCGAATATGTGAAAATAAAATGAAATCACTCGAAATGCATGCTATGACATCATGTTATTTATTCTGCGTGTTTCTTACTCTTAATTCTTGGTCCAGGCTGCATTTCAACCTAACCACATATGCTACTAGGTAAAAATTAAACCAACTTAAATGCTCTGTATGAAATATTGGTTAAGGTAGATGCCATGTTTTACCCTGGAAGGTAGGCTGCCATCCTATCCAGTTCTATGGGTGTTAGGTTTAGTATCGTTTATCTTGGCTGTATGAATAGCGATACGCGTGGAAATACTTTCACGGTATTAAGTAATGACATTAGAACATAGCGTTCATCATCCTATGATTAAAAGTAAATATCGGCTCCACGTCAATACGTCGGAACCTACAAATATTGTCCTATCGGTATGAAATTTGGCACACACATTCCTTAGGCGATAATATTTGATTTGAAGTGTATAATGTAAGCTTCGAATAAGTAGAAATGAAGAAAAATCCCTCGAAATATGACAATTTTTGTAGGTTCCGACGTATTGACGTGTTACCGTAAATATCAAATTAATGTAACGCTTTGGGATAACAAGACGGGAAAGATCCGTTGCCATCTTCTGATGACGACAGAACTTTAGTTGACCGAAATACCGTAGAAAACAAGTCACAGGCGTCACAATGTTTAACATACATTATTTGCGTAGCAAAGATGTACTGTATATCGTTTAGCAAAACACGTGAAATAAAATATACGATGGCAAAAAAAGTTATTCAAATTCTTCCTTATGAATCACTGTTCAAAATAAATAAATGAAAAACGTACCTCAGGTTTTTCATCTTCTTCAGTATCAGCGTCGTCATTTTCGTTCGATGCCATAGCTGTCTGGCGTACTTTGTTTTTCCTCGCTACTTTAATTTATGAAATCGTTGACACAGTTGCCGAAAGGTTTCCTCACCCAGAATTTCATTAACGGTATGTAATACGACGCAAAAACCTTCAATGAAATAAACCTGTGATGTTCCTAATCAAACGCATTTAAGTTCCATGAACATGTTCACTGTTTATAAACAAAGGAAATTTATAGCAACCAACCTGGATGCAGGTACTAAAATCATAATTTGAGCTGATGTAGTTTATTATTATTATTATTTTTGCTTATTACGATGTTTCTTCAAAAACTTATTCTACCATTTATACACAACTTCGAAGACAATTCTATACGTTGAAGGTGGTATCATCAATGCACTACCTACTGATAAAATTGAGACTCATTCATCTCACAAAACCAAAATATTCTAGCTTATTTGCTTAATAAACTAAAATATTGTTTATATTTCAGTAATGAAGGTGTTATTCCAAAACTGAAGCACTTCTTTTAACCTTTCTAAAACATTCAAGAGTTATTAAGCGTGAGTCAAAATTATAGATTGTAAAGAAAATGTTGATTCTGAACAAAAGAAGTTATACTGATATGCAGGAACATAAAACAGTCCTACAAATTCATGATAAAATTCATAATTTTTATTAAATTATAATTTGCAGAAACGAAACAAAGTTATCTGAATAGCTAGTTTAAGTCCGCGATGGTTTTTTGTCACGGGCCTAGAATAGTTCCAGTTTTTAAGGTCAAAGATTATAACAGGTTGACCTGGTTTGGAAAAATACGATCTTGACCTGTAATTCACACTTAAGGTGAATAAAATCTCTTGAGCTTGGTGAATACAGAAATATTAATCCAGGACAGAGACGATCGCGCTGTCGTATAATTGTTTCAAACGTGGTTGGTAGACTCTAACTCGCTGGAATACAGCTTGACTTGTATTTTACCCTAAAAGTTCACTCCGCAAAATTCCGAAGAATTTGTGTTTGAAGGTAGTGCGCAATTGCTTCGAAAGCATCACTTTGCCTATATATTTTTTTTAAATTCTGTATGGACAAACATTCCTAAGATAATCTTTGGTCACAGTGTCTGTAACGGCCGAACTTAATACAGATTCGAACCTAGCCAAGAAAGCTATCACGGACGGAGTAAGACGCCCACACAAGATTCCTGCGTCGGACTACCTGAAAAAATTCAAAGAAGCACTGAGATCTAGATGGGAAGACGAGTGGGCACGTACAGCAGAGTACAAAGGAAGTCATTACAGGGAAATCCACCCGCATATACCTAAATCACATTGGTACAAAAAATGGAGGGTAACCAGAAAATTTTATGTAACAATTATGCGTCTGAAAGCCAACCATGGAGCCTTTAAGAAACACTTACACCGCATCGGAGCCCAAGAGACGCCTTACTGTGAGTGTGGAGAGGTGGAGGACACCAACCATCTGTTATTAGGATGCCCGATGAGAAGAGCAGCAACAGAGAAGCTCCTCAAGAAACTACGCGACCTGGGTTACGTGGGTCCAACCAAGGTCACCACACTTCTGGCCACTGAGGACGTCAAAACGTATAAAATAATATATGAATTTTTTATAACGATGGGAATTACAATATAGATATGTTTCTGAGATTATGTTGTATATTGTTCTTTCTTGTATTAATTTTAATATGGGACAGAGAAATTGGGAAAGCATGTAATTGTATATGCTATACTGTAAATTAAAGTCTGTTTAGTATTAGTGTAATATACGAAAACATAAATTTTTTTTTTACAATGTAATGTATACGTCATGTTAACTCTGCTTAGTATTAGTATCTACAAATACATAATGTGAAATTGTATACATAGGATGGCTGTATGGTCAGGAAACCAAAAGCCAATAAATAAAATAAAAAAAATAAAAAATTATTGAATAGGTGAGCAACCCCGAAGAAATGAATTGCCAGAATACTCGATTCGGTAACACATTTGGTCTGATGTCAACTTTAAGTAACTTAATAACTCACATGCAGCGTACATGAATAAAGATAGTTAACGACTCGGGCATAAAGAAGATGAAACACCGCATGCAAAAATGCATCGAACTCAACTGCGATTATGTTGAAAAATAGGAAAAAGTCTAAACTTTCCAAAAATGTATAATTCAAAGGAAATAAACACGTTTTTTATTGTGAGAAACTACTGGGAACCTTATTTTACGGGTGCCACAGGGTTCTATATTGGAGCCACTATTGTTTTTAATGTATAGATCATCTACTCTGTGCTACACCTGAAAACTCAAATTTGTCCAATTTACAGATGACGCAAGCATTTTGTAGTACAAATTATGTTTTTGAGGTTATTAATAATTGTTTACAGCTGATGGTTTGTCTTTAAACTTTGATAAAACTTTATACGTATATGCAATTCAGTACGTGACACATAATAGCACTAGGCATAGTCATAAAATTTGCAGGCCAATCCATTCAAGAGGTAGAAATTTTTAGGTTTGCATATTGCTCATGATTTAATTTTCAGGATGCATGTATCTGATTTACTGAAGCGATTGGTTGCAACCACATGTGCAACTCGTACAATTTAAGCAATAGGTGATCTCCGTATCAGGAAACAAGTTTATTTTAATTTTTTCTTTATGTTATAAGCAATAATATTTAGATTAATACTTAACAGGTAGAAAAGAAAAATTCAGGGTAGGAAATGAAGTATCAATAGCAGTCGGAGTGCTACAGGGTAGCGTTTTGGGACCATTGCTGTTCATTATTCTAGTGAATGATTGTATTGATGGTTTACTATTAGAAGTTAGGCTCTTTGCAGATGACATAATGCTATATAATAGGATCAAAATGGTAGAAGACTGAACATAACTGCAGGATGATATGGACTGGATATTTAGCAGGGTAAAGCAACAAGGGTTGAAGATAAATGCAGAAGAAGAGTTAGTTTGTTAGGTACACAGATAAAAAGCTAAAGGCTGATTATGGTGTTAAGGTGGGGAAAGAACTGGTCGTTGAAGACTTGAGACGTAAATATCTTGGCACAACATCTAAATATTGGACAGGTAGCAGGAATCCTGCACTTGTTGGAGGGAGAGATGAGGGGATGTGCCAGAGAAGTAAGGGAATCGGGTTACAAAACTTTGATCAGACCATTGCTTGATTATGGTGAGACTCCCATTTTGGGTGTCAAATACAGGAGCTGGAGGTAGTGCAAAGAAGGGCTGCTAGATTTGTATGTCGAAATGACCGCAGAACACTATCGGTAGTCGATAGGATAAAGGAGCAAGAATGGGATTCGTTGGAGGACAGGAGGAGGGTAAAGACAGTCATGGTAATGTACAAGGTGTACATTGGTCATGAGGCGTGGAAAGGTATTTGTAGAAAAATCAAGAAAGTTGCATAGAAGGGAAAAGGTAACCATGGCTACCATTTGGAACGGATTGGAATAAGTTAGCAAGAGAAATTATGAAATTTACAAAAAACGATGAACGAATTTAAAGTTGTAATTTGTAGAGGGCAGAAGTAAGCTTGTAGGGTAAAGAGGGAAAATGGGCGTGGAAGGAAATTGCCATCGGAGCGTGATCTCAATCGCAATTAATTTATAATAAAGTGGTCAGTAAAATACGTAAAAAAGCAAATAAACCAGAATATATAAACTTGCATTCTGCTATAATTTCCAGAAACAAATCTAGCAGCCCTTCTTTGCACCTTCTCCAACTCCTGTATTTGATACTCAAAATGTGGGTCCCATACTACACTACCATATTCAGGCAATGGTCTGACCAAAGTTTTGTAACCCAATTCCTTTACTTCTGCCGTATATCCCCTCATCACCCTCTCCAACAAATGCAGGAGTTTGAAACCTTTTCCTACTACCTGTCCAATGTGATCTGCCCAGTTAAGCTTGTTATCAAATGTAATGCCAAGAAATTTACAATTCAAGTCTTCAACAAGCAATTCTTTCCCCACCTTATAATCATAATACACCTTTAGTTTTTTATTTGTATATCTGACTCTTCTTTGCATTTATCTTCATTCCATGTTTACTAACACAACTAGATATCCTGTCCAGATCACCCTGCAACTGTTTATAATCCTCAACCATTTTGATCCTTTTATATAGCATTATGTCATCTGCAAACAATCTAATTTTTGATAGTAAACAATCAACACAATTATTCATTAGAATAATTTACGACGATTAGATGCGGAAATTTATGTAAGTAGAAGGGCGTTCGATTTTTGCGCTATATTCTCTGTATCAGTTATACCAGGTACTATGTTACTCTGAGTGAGGACATGGCTGCACAATGCATGATAGTTTTAAAGTTAAAATAAAAGTGATAAGTCTGGGAGCAATGAGTTCTGTTAAAACGTCGTGGATATTTCCGAGCGAAGGCTCTTTATATTCAGAGTCGCAATGATTCTGAAAGTCCGTAGTTGCTTTATCATCAGTGTTTTCAAGTCTGCTTAGCAACGAGACCACAATCATCACACAAATGAAGACTAAACAGCCGAAACTGCACGGACACTAGGTAAGATCACAATGAAAATATTGCTTGCTTTCAGTAAACTGAGTTCAGAAACAAACTTAACACTATCACCACACTGTCATGGCTGATCTGTTTCTCGTCCAGTGATCCTCCCGTTTGTCGTCACTGGGCGTCGATAGCTTTATCAATCTTTTACTCCAACCTTCATTCTCAATTAATTACATTCAGTTTTCTGTTCACATTTTACTACCCGTTGAATTGTCTTCAGATACGAATCTTTGGTGAAATATTTGTGTAATATCGTTTTTGACTGGAGTAGGGACTTATAGCATCAGGGTCACTTTTTGAATCGAAATAGTTATCGTGAATATACACGGTTTTATGTGGCGCAGTAGTAAGATAATCAGACTTACGCAGCGCTGTGTGAACCCATTCACCTCACGGTCGTGTCGCTTGAACATGACTTCTTGTGTTTACATGAGGAATGTATGGAAAATTGGTAATAAGTTCTAATTATCAACTTTTTTATATTTCGCATCCGTGAGTGAGACATAGGCAATAACAATAGAATCAAAGCTCTTGCTGTTTTATTTGAATTAAGGTTTCCACTCCGGTAAACTTCATAGATATTGATCATGTTATAATCAGCAGACTTCAGTAATAGTTTGAGCAATACTATCAGCCGTGGAGACAAAGTTGTGGTTGAGAGAGTGAAGAGTATTCTAAGACGTTTGTTTGTACCCCCTGTGTCGAATGCTACATCAATTGGACTTTGAAACTTGGGATTGATTTTGTGGTCTTTAGGTGGATGAAGGCGTTAGGCTGAAAGTTGACTAACGTTTGGGACCTCAGGTAAGTCTTCAATTCCTCTTGCTCTAGCTTCTTTTTTGAAAACGTCTTCTTGATCTTCTATCGTATCTGCGTGTCTTGTGGGCTGCAGAAACATGTTGTCAGGAGTAATAAATATCTTAATATTATTTTAGGCAGAAATTGGCCAGGGTATAATGATTGCCTGTACTTTTTTATTTACTTATGGCTTTACGCCTCGTCGACGTCGAGGACATTAGAGGCGGGAAACGACTGGGCACAAGGAACGGGTAGGAATGCGGCCATGGCCTTTTGAAGGAAGCATCCCGGCATTTGCCTGGAGTGATTTGGGGAAACCATGAAAACCTAAATCTGGACGGGGATTCGAACCGCCGTCCTCCCGAATGCGACGCTCTGTAATTGCCTGTATGAGAATCTACCTAATAAATGATGACAGGCGAATATTGGCCTAATAATACCATCTACTTTAATAAAATGCGTTATGTCTGATGACTGGATTTTCCTCAGTGTCTCGCCAACCTGCGGCTAGTTTCGATAATGCCCGAAGCTTGGCGAACTAGAAATTTCGAATGAACTGCATTGACTTAATTTGTGCTAATATTGTTAAAAGGAAGTATAAATTTCGAATAAATAATCGAATTTTATTTTATTTGCACTTGCAATGTTAAAATAAAGTGTAAATGCAATGCCAGCTAAAATGAAACTTTCTGTTGTGCAGCAGAAATAACAATTATAATGCAATGCAGAGTTACAAAGAGATGTGTGTTGTTCCTTTAAACGTGTAGTACCTGGGTGACCGATCTTTACTCGGAATCTTTCTATTATGTTCAAAATGTAAGATTTTGAGTAAAGTTTGATTAAAGTTGAAGGTTTCTTTGAAGCCTTCATAGGCATTTTTAAGTGCACAGTTCCCTGCAAAGAGAAGTTTAACTAAAATCAAGTCAAAATCTTGAACATGGCAGCATCAACAGCAACGGTTTTCTTCAATTGTATAATGAAAACACAGCCAAACCTGTTGCAAATATTCAATGAATTTATTGACCGGTTTCGACCCGCCTTAAGGGGGTCTTCTTCAGAAAACCTGTAGATATTATACATTATTAGTGCATCTGATATTAAACTTTAAAATATATACATGAAAAATTTGTGGATACTCACTAGTTAAAATATATTACATAAAACTAAAACACTATTTTATTGAAAAGTGTTTTAGTTTTATGTAATATATTTTAACTAGTGAGTATCCACAAATTTTTCATGTATATATTTTAAAGTTTAATATCAGATGCACTAATAATGTATAATATCTACAGGTTTTCTGAAGAAGACCCCCTTAAGGCGGGTCGAAACCGGTCAATAAATTCATTGAATATTTGCAACAGGTTTGGCATACAATTAAAATCAAGTAGTTTTACTGGTACCTGAATCCTACGAAATGAGGTTAGAGCCGTTTTTGAGATACCAAATCCAAGAACTGATTTTTTTGGTAAAATGGTATTACAAACTTCAAAAGCAAATCGTTATCTACATATGAAATTTCATCCAAATCGCTAGAGCAATTTCCTAGATCGTCTGGTTTACCACCTCATAAATTTCTTTTAAAGAAAAATGCTATTATTATGTTAAATAGAAATATTAATGCTAATCAGGGATCTATTACTATGTTAAATTGAAATATTAATGCTAATCATGGATTAATTAATGGTGCAATATTAGTGGTAATTTTCTTAGACGAGTACATTATCAGTGCTAAATTAATTCACGCCGATAAAACTATGCTATTACCTCACACCACCAACCCTGCCTTTCTAAATGATAAGAAAACAATTTGAATATTAAAAAAAGAACAAGGTCAAATGCTTAAAAAACGCAGCATTATATTTATCAGAACCTGTTTTTTCGTATAGATACACGTATGTGACTTTTTCACGAGTTTGTAGATTCATTACGATCATAAAATCAGCGATGATCACATTACAACTGCTAATATTGTTTTCAGAGATGTAAAGTAAAGAAGAACGAAAAAAATGATTTCTGACAAAGCCAATATTTTTTTAAATATTTACTTTTGAAATGTTTTACAATTAAATATATAGTATTTAATGGTAACTACATTTTACAGCTATGTATTATTTAATGTTAACCACTTCTTACAGTGAAATTGATATTTATTACTACTCTTAAAAATAAAATACCTTTCATTAATACTTGTATTTACTTATTTCCTCATTATTATATTACCATTCGGTGATTGATCATGATATTGTGCGAAATATTCACATGGGTCAGTTAGTATACATGAATTGTTCGTTTAAATATATGAGTTCCTTGAAACCGAAGAGAAAATATTAGGAGGCTTCCTGGTACCTGAATCGTCTACGAGATGGCGTTAGGTATGTTTTCGAGATAGCAAGAGCAAAAATTGTTCGTATTTTGTAAAAATGGCATGTTGCAGGGAAGGCAACTATTTAGGTAATCTTAAAAAATACAATTTTATCTAAATATGAAATCTCATCCAAATCGTCATAGCTGTTTCCGAGATCCAAAAAATATATATATTTATATACAAAAATTGCTCGTTTAAAGATATAATATGTGCTGATTTTACTTTATATACAACGACAAGATGCAGAAAATCGTGTAAGGATAAGAGCAGTTACTAGAACCAAATGACAACAAACCTAAAACAAAATTGTAAGTTAAAAATCAGAGAAGTTTATTAAACACTCAAAGCTCACACGAAACGTAGGCAATCAGGAAATATATCTCGAATAATAGTTATTCGTTTTGGAAATTAAACTTTATTTAGCAACGTTTTTATTAAAATAGAATTTTCCGTTATTCAAAATCAAAAGAATTGATTAAAAATCGTCCTAGTCAAATACTCAGAGAATGTAATCACAGAGAGTTTACTCACGTCACAAAAATATCAATAAAAAAGATAATCATTAATCGTTATTCGGTTGTTTTAGGATATCTTACAGAACCAATTCCTACCATCACCGTTGGTCAAAACCCGTAATTTTTGACGGGCGTTTAAACTATTTTTATTTATTTTAAATGTGATGGAGGGCACATTCGGGTGGCAATTTCATTATACACCCATTTAACCCTTTCCTGTATCCAACTTCTTTTGCCCTCTACAAATTTCATCCTTAAATTTTTTCAGCGTTTTTCATTAACTTTTCATTAACTTATTCTATCCCTGACCTGTGATAGCGTATCAATTTCTCCATTAATTTACATACCACTGATGTAAAACTCATTGGCCTATTATTTTCGACTCTTTTTGTCACCTTCCGTTATGTACCGGCACTACTATCGCTCTTTTCCAGTCCTCTGGTAAGCAGCAAGTATCCAGACTCAATTTAAATATCATTTCAAGAAAAGGTACAATGTCACATGCTACTATCTTTAAAACATCTGTAGTAACATTATGTATATCAGCCCCTTTATGCTTTTTCAGCTTTTTTATTTCCTTCAAGATATCCCCAGGATGAATTTCAAACCCATGAGTCTCCTCATTCTAATTGGATAGAAAACTCGTTTTCCGATTTACACGTTCCCATTTTTCAGAATCATTGTCCCTAATAGTCTCAGCAAACTAATTACTTAAAATGACTGCCTTTTTCGAGTCCTCAGTAACTTCTTCTCCATCTTTTCTTTAATTGTTTCAACACACTACCTTGCCCTCATTTTCGTAAAATAGCTGTAGAAATTTCTACATTCACCCGTCATTGGTTCTTCTCTAGCGATAGTATTCTTTATAAACACATATTTAGTCACCTGCTTTGCTATTATTAATTAGATATTTAGTTGTTTAAAGTGTTCCCTACTGCCTTGCTGTCACTTAGGTCTGTTATGCTTTCTTCTCAACCAACTTACATATTGTTTCATACTGTAACAACCCTCAGACCCAGAGATATAAAAATTGATTAATTATGAATTTACATAATCCTTAGCGTGAATAAATATTGCTTTTATGAAAGAATGCGTGTAAATGATGTGTAATATGATAAGACTAGTGCGACGTTTGAAATATTGATTGAAAGGTTGTAATTATAGATTTTGTATAAGCCACGGTATTTTGAAGACGATTTTCAGCTATTTTTAGTGGTTTGTATTGCCCAAACGCATGTAAATGCTTTTTGTTTCGATTTTAAAGCGTTTCCTAATGATGTAGAAGTTGCAATTGTTTTTGTATGAATTTGATTGTCAACTTGACTGTTAGTGTTTTGGGCAACCTACATTATCTTCTGGATGTTTATCTAGCGCCTATTTAAGCTCGCGGTAGCAGTTTATCAGTCGTCGTCATTATTTCTTAAGAGTCGTTAAAAGGGAAGGTTTTTCAAGTAATCCTGTTCGCTGCAGTATCTTTGGACGAAGGTGATGGCTGTGCGTATTTTGTTTTGAAGATTTTGCCAAAATAAAAACAGGAAGATGAAAAGCGTATCAACGGTCTTGTTGTTTAATTGAAATCATAAATAAGTTCAGAAGTTGAATTGATGTTTACCCTTTGATGAAAGGCCAAAAAATCACCTGACGTTCTTACGACAGTTATCTGTAATTGAAAAACTAATTAATTCAGTTGGAATCAGCATTATCTGAAATGACCATTCAGCGAGTTGCTTAAGAATCCTTTTTTATTATCTCCTTGAACTCTTCCCAGTTTGACTTTACTGTAATTGTGCCTTCCTCCCATTACCTAAAATTTTTCCTGAAATATCTTTTCCATTTGGAAATAGTTGTACCTATTTCCCCCTTCAGTTTTGACCACTGGTTTACTGAATCTCCTTACATCCATCACAATGAATTGTGGTCACTTATTTCTTCAGTTACCTGATACTTCAAAAGGTTTCCATCGGGCTTTATTAGGAAGATATCTCTCACGTTTCTTCCCCATGTGTTCTGCTCTACCACTTGTGAAAAATTTCCTTCCCTTATTAAGGTATTTGGAAAGCTCTGTTCCGTTTTGTTATGAATTTTATTTCCTACCCAGGTTACTCCTGGTAAATTTAAATCTCTACCAATAATGACCATACTTCTCTCACTCTGAACTCTGAGTATGAATTTATTTTCTCCCCTATTGCATCATTTTCATCATTCATTCTTCCACTAATGTTTTCTTTTTCGTTACCCCAGAAATCTATCTCATGGTCATGATCTATCAAAAACCAGTGAACTGTAGTATTCTTTGCTAACCTTCACCAATTGCTCCTCCATCTCTGCGGTACAATCCGTAACTGTCTGGAATCCTCATTGTCTAGTTCTTCTTCCATTAACCAGGTATAAAAGCAACTGAGATGTCCTCACATATCAAAACAAGAGCTGATAAAATTCCAATAGATCCTGCCACGAAGAAACATATAGAAAGAAAGACAACAACCTCCGAAATAGCCCTACTCTTTCTAAATAATTCATAATAATGATAATAATAGTCTGTAAGACGTTGAGAAAGCCATCAAAATTTTGAAACTGAGGAAGGCTGCAGGTTTAGATGGAATTTTTCAGAGTTCATAATATATCTTGGAAAACGGGTAGTAACATGGTTCAAGAACGTCTATAGTGATATCCTGGAAACTGGGATCAGTTAAATTATATAGCCTAACGGGCCACGCGAAATGCATTCAATGCTTTTTAAGTGAGGACTTTGGGATTCTCCTGTCTGTTA
The DNA here is from genome assembly GCA_031002005.1 of Vandiemenella viatica. Taxonomy (NCBI): domain Eukaryota; kingdom Metazoa; phylum Arthropoda; class Insecta; order Orthoptera; family Morabidae; genus Vandiemenella; species Vandiemenella viatica. The sequence continues at coordinate 207,525,373 of JARYHS010012519.1, read as the reverse complement.
CTAGGGAGCTCCTTCCCAGATTGTGGAGCACATCACAAACGAATGCTTTCTAAGGAGGTAGGCCTACGATGGATCATCCCAAGATGTTATCATTTCTACACCTTTCTTCTTAAACTGGCTGCAACTACTGGATATCGATTTGTGAATGCTGCCAACGTTTTTGTCCTTGTACATATTGTATATATTTGTTTGGTTCATTAGCTGTATGATAAATAAATACACCCCTATGATTAGTTTTGTTCGTGTATATCTATTAATTTTGCAAATTCACTTATTTTGTTCATTATATTTCTACAGATCACCAATTACAGTCTTATTACTGGCTTTGTGATATTTTCGGCATTAATCTTCTCCTTCCCGGTTGTGCCCCCGTCAATTTTGTTTCAGCAGATTCATCTATCAGATTTAGCTAACAACTCACAAAGTATACCCTTGCCCATTCTATTTAGGTGTAGGCCATGCCTAGTGAAAACCCACCTACCCGGCCCTAAGACAGAATTAATGCCTTCCCCAAGTAGCACCTCCGTTTCCACACTTACCGGCATCACAGCATGTTTCCATTGTGGCCGGTCATGGCGACTTGCATGAGTTTAACCCTGGTATGCTGCGCTTCATTCACCACCTTCCTCAGGTCACACTCTCTATACTATAACTCGCAGTGCTCTCAGTACAATTCTCCACACCTACCACTATCACCACTCTACCTTCCTTAGTGAAACCCCCATAAAGTAAACATATATCCTGTATTACCTGACCTAATGTGGCACTTGGTTTGAAACAATTTGTGACCTGCTAACTGATCCTGCAGAAGAGGTCCTACACCGCTCCCATGGCTACTACCTAGCAGCAGAACGCTTTTTTTCCCTACTCTTTCCTTGCACACTCCTATTCCCAAAGCACTACTACCCCTTACCTACTCGTACATCTACATGAGATGTCACTCTGGTAACCAGTCAAACCTATTTTTTTCCACTCAGTTCTGAAGTGTCCGACTTTTTCTTCCCGTTAACCTATTTCGCCAACCATCCTTCTCGTCCCCCTCACTAAACTCACCATCTCTGCTTTCTGCTTTTATAAGCTGAGCCTCCACTGGCTGAGCCCCCACATGTTGAGCCACCACAGGCTGAGCCTCTACCGACCGAGCCTCCACAGTCCGAGCCTCCACAGGCTACCACAAGCTGAACCCCACCAGCCGAAACCTCATAGGCTGAGTTCCACTAGCCAAGCTTTGATGATTGAGGATTGTGTGCGGAAGTTAAATACAGTTGAGAGCGCATTTTGCAAGGATAACACCGGATAAACATTAATTTCTGAACTAGCTTTATTATCTATACACAACCTAAATTTTTTTTCCATACGAACTGATTGAAAATGATCAGTATCTACCCTCCTGCCAGAGCCGCGAGTTGATTCAGATTAAAAGTGGGATATACGAAAGTTGCGGAGTGACGAGCTTAACCACTATGCAAAATTTTAACTCAATCTAATTAACTGTTTCTCCATATCCTCAAACGCCGATTTTGAACTTTGACCTTGTTTCTAGTAGATCACCGCTGTTTTGTAGCATACGAACAGGTTTTACTTGGAGTCTTTTCAAAACGATTTTTGCACCATGTTCTTCCTGAATCTTTTCAAAAAGTTTCCATATACCCTGATTGAAAATATTCACTTTTTCCCTTCTGTTAAAGTAATAGATCTTTCAATGAAAAAATGAAATACAAAAAAGTTTACGGAAAAGTTTGAATCAACCTATTTGACCTTTGACCTTTTCTTTTCTCCTAGTATTACTCAAGGACAAACTTTTAATTTACAATGCAACTTTAGATCATAGCCGATCTACTTATATTAGTAAAATATCAAATGGAATCTGTAGTACATTTTCTTTAATATCTCCGTACAAAATAAAAACTATGTAAATTCTCTATCATCTCCAATGATTTTTTTACAGATTTTAATAATTTTAAAATTCTTATAGAATTAATTACTATCCACAATTATAATACCGAACGGATGATTCTGATACGTAGAAAACTTAGACGGAGAAGTAATCGCGCAGTTTTGTTCAATAAATATTTTATGATGCAGTCAAATATTTGTTATTACGGCCAATCTCGTTTATCTCTAACATAAAGTAAATGTCCCAACACATGAAAAAATTAATTGGTTAAGAAAACAAAACATCAAAAGTACAGCAATGAAAATATTAATTTCACAAAATTTATCAATTTATGACTATCTTAGTCTGGTTAAAAATTGTATTGACGTCTGTTCTGCTTTGATAAATCGTTTGGTATAGGAAGCTAAACGTAGTAATGAGATATCATTTCTTTTTCGGGGCTGTTTAAGAAAAAGAATTTGACAAAAACTCAGTCTACTTGCTGGAATGTGGATATCAGGTATGTCTAACCTTATTTACCACTATACTGATTTGTGCACATTGGATGAAGTCTATTATTTAAACGTAACGAGTAGTGAAATAAAAATACACGTATTAAGTTACACGTAAGCTCGTAAGTACAGAAAACTTTCCCCATTGTAGTTTTGTGGATATTTGATCTGCAAAACTTGTCCACTTTTGTCAGATACTAAAGCACAAAGAAAGTTTTTTTCTGTTATGTGCTTGTTTTATTATTTTTAGTGCATTATCTGCACCACGATTGATAATACCAACTGATTTAAAAATGTCAAGCAGTTTAATTTCATTTCATTGCGATGGAGCACTATTTCCGGTGGCAATTTCAAAATTTTTAGCAGCAAAATATCCAGATGTTCTGCAGAGATTCAGATTACTTAAAACAGACAAAAAATCTCAGTTCGCTGATATGTTTATGATTTTCGAAACATAATTTATGTTAATAGACGTCTGAAATGAACACTTTTCCAAACCATATCTTCGAATGCATTATTCGAACCAACAGAAAAAAATGTTTACGTTATGTATTCAGTAGACAACATTACATGTCTGCCCAAGACGACAGTGTCAATCAACGACGGAAGCTTCGTGGGTGTGTTTCTGTAGAAGCCAGGAAGGTCTGAGTGTCATAAGTTTTCATTCTGTCATAATAATTCCGTGTGGTCGTAATGACCTGGAGACAGGGTTTCTATTGGCCCCTGTCGTAGTCACCTTAACCTAACCCGGCAACTCTATCAGATACAGTGGACCTACAGTTAAACGTGGAATACGAACCACGGAAGCGTTCTGGCGTACTTCACATTACACTGTCGATGTGTCAGAGGTGATTTTTCTGACTTAAGAACTGCTTGAAATACAAAGTTACCAGTTCATTTGGAGTTCAGATGCTCACTGGATAGATCCAATTTTGAGTAACGTCCTTGTAGTATCATTATGTATGTACAGAGAACTATTGTTTCAAAATAATATCATTCCACCTTTAGGGTGTAATAATACGCCTTCAACTGTGTGTTTAAATTGCTAATTAACTGGTAAATTATTTTTTAATAAAATATTTTAATAAATTTGACTTGGCATACTGAAATGTAAGGTTTTTAACACAATAAAATCTTTCTTACATCCATGCGGTAATTAACTATACGATACAATAATTGAATCGCTAAATGCAGAAAGGGAACATGTCCAGTTTGAAAAGTTTTAGGGACATGACAAAAAACTATATTACGTTCGTCCGGTAGACTACTCAGTATCAAATTTTGTGGTTATTTGGAATGAGAAGCATATTATTTAAATGTTTTTTTAAATGGATTTCCACAGAGAATGAAAGGACTAAGTTCAAAGATGCCTTTTTCGGAAAAAAGAAATGGACATGTTCCCTTTCTGCAATTAGCGATTCAATTAAAACAATTATTTTGATCTTTGAATATTCATTATCGAACATCTTTGATTATCGGGCCTAAACATTTCGATAATTGGAATATTTATTATGCAAATTCAAATACATATGTTAAATCAAATTCATATCATTACGTTTAAACGATTGATGAAGTATATTTAAATAATGTAATTTTTCATACAAACAAATATACCATCTATGTATTTATTGAATTTTTACAGTGACATTTACACCGACGACCACACGAGAGTAATATTTGCCCCGGGTATAAAATTAGGAAAAGTTACGCAGACTTAATTTCTTGATCTTAACATGGGCACTGAGAACAATAATACCCTAAGGATTTTGATACGTCAATCAATGAAACAATGAGGGATGACAGGGAATCGACATATCGCGTGGAGTTTAATTGCTGGACATGTTACCGTTGTTTTTGCGATCAGCTGCCAGAACGCGTGGAACAGGTGTTGGAGGCCTTCGTTGTTATTATCTCTATGCAGAGCGAGGGATGGTTTACCGGCTCAAATATCTCCAAGGCTTACGCATAGAGACGCTTGCGACTATTTTCGTCTGAAAGTAGCTCATACCCCGGCTCAGCTGTGATAGCCTTATTCTACGTTTAATTAATCTATATTATTTTATACTCGACTTGCGGATAAATTATTCAAAGTCCTTCCTTCCTGATAGTAAAACATCTTGGTCCACCTGATGACTAACAGATTCATGTCAGATAATTACAATAATCAACGTTTGTGCAGCTTCATTTATTGTTCCTCTTAATCATATCAGATCACACGTAAACATTTTTCACTGTCCGTGATTCAACAAATTTTTATCTCCTTTTAACTAATTTTTAAGGGAGATGTTCAATGTGGACTACTACAAGATTATTCAGCATCTGTGTCAGAGAATGTTCGACCATGTTCTTAATAAACAAATTATGCTGTGCTTAGTTATCAGAGATTGCCTGCAATCCCAAAACATCTTAAATGTCTGGCAGGGGATAAGATTAAATTCAGCAGAAAATTGAGAAAATGTTCAATTGACCACTCTTTCTACTACATAGAAGAATTTGTTTCATAGGAATTAACAAGTACGTAATAATTGCCAGTAATTTGTGTAAATGGAATTGATGTAATTAATGCACATATCATTCTTTGAAAAATTATCTTTTGTAGTACAGACCTATTTTGTTACTTTTTTTTTTTTTTTTGTAAATTAATTCCAGAGCCAATCACTTATATTGTGATATATGTGAAATGAATGTATTGTATTCTATGTAATCAACACTCGTCAGTTTCCACATGATACTACGATGATAATTGCACGAAGTATGTTTTATTGCAGAAAATGGAATAAACGACTTCTCTTCAAATTAACTGAACCTCTTTCTTACAGACATTCACATACCTACACGAGTAAACCGGGGGAAAAAAATATTCTAACATCCTCGTCACATCAATAACAGGATTTCTCGCCTTTATATTCGATTCGGAATACAGATGCATAAGTAGCTAATCATCAAAATTATATTACAACTGACCTACTATGAATTCAGTTTGTATAACGCTATCATTGACAAGGGCGTGTTGTGGGATCCGTACCTTGTGCTATTAGATCCGTTGTGTACCGTTCAAGTTAACAGTCTCTTGGCATCAAAATCCAGCTGGTGAACGCGTAAACAGAAAAAGAAAATAATTTATTAATAAAAAATACATGATGCATTGTTTATTATTTATTATACTCATTTGTTGCTTACATGAATTATGAATTATATCTGTTTGAATCTTATATCGTTAATACATTTCAGTCAGCAGGATTATTTCGATAACAGTCAACTGAGAGAAATGACTCGCTTTGTTGCCAGATAACGCCAGCCGGTGTGCAGCTATGACGTCGATGTTCTTCATTATGCTGCTTCTAACTCAGGTACGTTGTTTCACGTTTATCTCTTAACTTTTTGGTTTCATATTTGATTTATTCTTTTTCATGGGTCTGTACACTGATGGACGCGACTGATTCAGTTATTTAACAAGAACATATTTACTGTTACTTGACCGAACAGTGCTGTAATATCAATAGGTAAAGTTGTTACAAAAACAGAAGTTACGATTGACAAAAATATTTAAATAAGACATGCACAGACTGAATTGTTAAGAGTTATGTACACTATTTAATAAAATTGAAGAAACTTTGTATCTGTATATGGAATTTATTATAAAAAAAGTTCTTGCGATGTATTCTATTGATGATTGTGATGCCAAAACCGTAAAATTAAGAAATTTTTTCTGTCTATCCACGCATCACGTAAAAAATAAAGAACAAATTTATTATATCCTAGCGGGCATACATAAACGATATGTATATCATATCTATAAGGTGATTTTTAAAGACGAGCCATCTCTCTCACTTTATACTTAACCAAAATCGATAAATTAGATATGATACCAAAGGTTAAGTTCTCCGTTTTGGCAAGATCATCAACTAAGATAGGAATTTTTCTAAACTCAACCAATAAATGATAAAATTATAAACAATGCTCGCGGGTACGCAATGGTTCAGAGTCAGGCTGCTAGGCTGCGCTAGCGTCGATAAAGTGTATCCGGATTACCGGTAGAGAGCAGCACTGCATATCACAGAGAAATTGATTAAGCTGATGCATGGAGGAAGGAATTATATGGAGGAGAAGTGACGTTAAATCGGTGAAGCAAGCACTAAACTCTCCCGCATGGTGGCAGCACCGGCAGCGACCATATGGCGCTTCCCAACAATTAAGGTGTTCACATTGTGGTAGATGCAGTGATTATTTCATTTAGTATTGTGTATAAGTGTTTAAAAATGCCAGCTTGTGTTGCGTACGGTTGCACAAATAGGCCAGACAGGAAAGAACCTGGAATATCATTTCATAAGTAAGTTGAATTGTAATTATCGTTGTTGAAGTGAGCGGTAGACACCGCAAACTTTGCAGCACGTCTATAAATATTTAGTCATAGCTCTCTATGGGATGACTTTGTTCTCAAATTTTTCTTGGTGTAGTGTAGAAAATCAGCAAACTTGCTATTTTACACATAATAGACTAGCATTATTTTTAAAGAGTGTTTAAATGAGATTTAAAGGGGTGTGTTTTACATCGCGATTCAGTGAATTTACTATTACGATTTCTTTCGTCACGTTGCTGATTATACTGACAATGGATGATGAAATTAAACTGTTATGTGAGAAGCTGTGAGTTTTATTAATTTTTTAAATAGCTATTTCAGGCCATTGACTTAGGTTATTTTTAAAGCTTCATATAAGACTTGTTTCTGTTTGTAAATACGTCTATACCTATTTTTACCGATTTTGAAATCTTTCTCATCTATTTATGTCGAAACAGGTTCATGCAGAATTAAAAATGGGCTTCATAAATAAAGAAGTTATTGGCCTTTGAACAAAATCAATTTGGGGAATGTGTTTCTAATTTAGTCTCTTTTTTTTTTTGTACAACATTCTCCCCCCTCCCCCCCCCCCCGTATCTAAATCTAACTGAGAGATAATTTTTTTACAATTGCCCTAATAAGTAGGGCTGTGAAATTAGACAACACATCATTGTGGCTTTGACAGAATTAATTTTTGGTCCAGCCTGCATCCAAACCTAAACCCCTCAATTTGGATGTTGTATATCCCCCAAACTAAGCAAGATATCGAAAACATTTATTCCTTATTATCGAGTTTTTTCGTCGTGTTACATAAGAATCCATCATTAAATTTGACTTTTGCGAAATTTTTCTTCTGCATTTCAACTCAATACACCTCACTTTTGAGACAGTATATCTCGAGAACTAGGTGAAATATCGAAAAATTTTACTCTTTATTTTTTATTTGTCTTGTCTTTTTAAATAAAAATTCATCATAAAATTTAACTTTAAATAATTTTTTCTTCTGAATTTCAACCAAAACCATTTCACATTTGAGACAGAATATCTCGGAAACTAAGCAGGATATCAAAAATTTTTATTCTTCATTTTTTATTTGTCTCATCGAGTTACATAATAATCCATCACCAGATTGCGGCGTCACGTTTATCCTAGAGTCCCCTTGAGGTGTTTGTACATATTCCCCGTGTTTGTTGGGAAGCGGTCAAGCCCCCACCACTCCGGCCATGCCCCCCCACTCCTCCGCCATCCTGCTTCACTCCCATGCGTGGTAAAGGTCTCTTGCGTCGTCTCCATATTATTCCTTCCTCCATGAGCTGATGTACTGTATTTTCTACAGTAAAGAGCTTCTCGGATATTTTTGTTTCTGCTAGGGAAATACTTCAAAATTTCTAATTCTTTCGTAAGACGTTGTAAATGTCTTGTGATGTATCTACTTCAGTTGAAAAACAAACATTTGCTACAAATGAGCCGTTTCCTACCATGGAGGAAGGAATATATGGAGACGGTGCAAGGGAACTTCCCCACGCACTGGAGTGAAACGGGTACAGAGAAGCGAGGTGAGGAGGTCGCCATATTGGTAAAAACACGGGAAAAGGCACAAAAACCTCAGGGGAATCATACGACAACCGTGACACCGCAATTTGATGATGGATTATTATGTAACTCGACGAGACAGACCAAAAATGAAGAATAAATTTTTTTGATATCCTGCTTAGTTCTCCAGATATACTGTCTCAAAAGTAAGGTGTTTTGGGTTGAAACTGGAAGAAACATTTCCCCAAGGTCAAATTTGGTGTTAGATTCCTATGTAACACGACAAGACAAATCGAAAATAAAGAATTTTAAAATCTCGCTTAGTTCTCGAGATATACTGTCTCAAAAGTGAGGTGTTTTAGGTTTAACTTCAGAAGAAAAATATCCCCAAAGTCAAATTTGATTATAGATTCTTATGTAACACGACGAGAGAAATTGAAAGTAAACAATAAAAATGTTCGATATCTCGTTTAGTTCTCGAGATATGCTGTCTCCAAACTTCAGAAGCTTAAATGGGAGTAAAATATATTGCAATACGTGATACACGTTGTGTCACTAACATGGTGCTTATGCAATTACTAACAACTATTAATAAATTGTTTGTTACTTCTGGTAAAGGCTGCATTTCAACATACCCACATTTACATTAATATTATCGCTACAAAACCAAACTATGTAGACACACCTAAACACATGAAATGCATCGCGAACTACATTTCGGGTAACAACAATGTTTGCTTCATCACGTTTCATACTTCACACAGTACAAATTATCTCAATTAATTTCATCGTACACTTTCAGTAAACTGAACTGGACTAAAGCATGCAGAATACCATATTCATTGTATCACAATGTAAACGTCACCCACTCATATTAGACCTCCACTTTTTAGAATAAGGCTAGCCTTTTAAGAGTAAAGTAGTAACATATGCTGATTGGCTACACTACGCGAACAAATATTTGAGAACGACATTATCCTGTTGAGAGCAATGAATAAATTTATAACGTTAGGCCCTAATATTGCAGTTACCTATCAGACACTCAATAACAATAATTACAATGTCACTTAATTATGAAACATTAATTATCTTGTCTGTTTGTGCAACCGTATGCAACACAACTTGGCATTACAGAAAACTTTAGAATATTAGTAAATGAAATATTCTCAGCAGCAGACACAGTGCAAACTGCCCAATGTTTTGGGGTTATTCCTATGGCCGCTGTGCATGCGCAGTAAGAGACGAATTTTTATATGATGTTTCACAGATTTAGCGTTATTTCGCCTGCATATATTCCTTCCTCCACAGTTCCTACAACCCCCCCCCCCCCCAACTTCTTATTCATTGTAAATCATTCCTGAGATTTTCGCACGGGCTAGCCATTACCAGGTTATAGTCCATGTGTCTTTGAAAAAATATTTTTATTCCACTTACAATTAATACTAATTTTTGCCAATGATGCTGAGTCATTACGTCGTTTATATTGTTAATGAATTAATGGCAAAACTCACAAGGTATGGAATTATGTAGATTACTTTTGTCCTATTCTCAAACCTTCAACTATTGACATTTATTCTCAAATTTTAGTAAATAAATCACTGTAATTTACAACGCGCGGAATAAAGTGAGGAAGGGCTTTTGTGGCTATGTGAACGAAATCTCAGGAACTACTGGCACACATACAGAGGACACGAGAAATATGAAACAAGAAGAATTTCTGTTACCGTAACATGGAGTCTGTGACAAATTAGGTCTGATTTTAGTACAATGGTCGAAAGTAATAATTTTATAGCAGTCGTATAATATGAAATGAGTACTTAAATTAAATAACGTAAGGGGAATAAACGATGCTCGAAAGTAGCATTCAACAATAAATTACACTTCTCTCACGTTTTAGTAAGTATTAACAATTTCCAATTGACCATGTTACGCTCAAAGAAAGGAAACGCTCATTGAGCAAAAAAAACTACCACACCGTGATCTGGTTTGTTGAACACGTTATTCGCATCTGGGCACTTACAAACAACTATCAGGACGCTTGGTGGCTGACTCAGAAAGCCCACAACACGTTATTCGCATCTGGGCACTTACAAACAACTATCAGGACGCTTGGTGGCTGACTCAGAAAGCCCACAACGCGAATTTCCCGTCTGGTCCTGGACCTACACATGACGATTCACATTTTGTATATATATGTATACCGGGTGTTTCAAAAATGACCGGCATATCTGAAAAATCAATAAAAACTAAACGGGCAGCGATAGAAATACACCGTTTGTTGCAAAATGCTTGGGACAACAGTAAATTTTTAGGCAGACAAACTTTCGAAATTAGTTACAATTTTAAACAACAGATGGCGCTGCAGGCGATTTGAAAGATATAGAAGTAAACGCAGTCTGTGAGTTCGCCATTCCGTAAGTTGTCTTTCTGCTGTAAGCGTGTGCTGTTCACAGATTGCAAGTTTGCTGTGAAAAAATGGTTTATTCCTTAGAATAATCGTACTTCAGATTTTTCCAGACTGCAGCGCCATCTGTTGTTGAAAACTGTAACTAATTTCGAAAGTTTGTCTGCCTGGAAATTTACTGTTGTCCCAAGCATATTGAAACAAACGGTGTATTTCTATCGCTGCCCGTTTAGTTTTTATTGATTTTTCAAACATACCGGTCATTTTTGAAACACCCTGTATATACTTGTAACGCGATATGTAAAAAGAATCATATATAGTGAATGCACCCTGGATCGATTCGTCTTGAACACCAAGAGTTAGATATTGTTAAGTCACAACGTGGCCAGAGCGCATTGTGTGTGTGTGTGGTTTTTTTTTTTCGCTCAGTGAGCCATTTCGGTATTTGAGCGTAACAACTATATATGGATGTGAAACACATTATTTGCTGCCGACGATGCAGTTTTAATGCACAGGAATAAAAGTTAAGTAATAGAGTGAAAAATCAGATTGCATCATCGCGCACTGCTGCCACCATTTGCTACATAGAATACGGTGGTTTAAGATTAATGATGAGAAACTCAAATGTTTAGCTGCACTAAAAAACCTTTTTTGTTACAGTTTTTCGTCACCTCCGCATTGGGCATCGAAGCAGACGGGCAGCCCGCTCAGGAAAAATGGGGCGTTTTCAAGAAATCGTTAGAAGAAGTTATCTTGAAGCTGGAAAGGATAATCGGGAAGACTAGGAAAGCTTCTAGATTTCAAATAGACCAAGAATTGAAATTTAGTTCAATAAATGATGAAGAGGTAAATAAAAAATCTAAGAAATTTGGGATTGCTGTGATAAATCTTTTTGTGGAAATAGTTCGTTTTGTACATCATAAAGGGTTGGCAATACTTGATGAGACAATAATAAAGGAAAAGAAAAAAGCTGAGCTGTAACGAAATCCCATTTCTTCGCAAATAAAGGATTGTATTGATTGCAAGGTGGTAATGGCATTTAACTTTTTTCTTATCCTGTATGTTGTCGCGACTGCGTGAAGTGATCGCGTTCAAGATACATTTACCCAAATCAATTGGGATCGGACCCCATTCGGATAGTAAAAACTTCGAATAATTGGATTTTTTTTCCGAAAAAGGGTCTATTTTAATTAATTACTGTATGTATTTTGAAGATGAGAAAAAAAAACTATTTTTAAAAAGAAAAAGAATTTTTAAGTAATTAAATGAAAAAGGCTACACTTTTACGTGTTTAGCATTTTTTACATGTTAAGAGTACATACAAGTGCTGTACATTTTTACAGTATGTACGTACGTTACTGTAAATAAAAGTAATTTCTTGCTGAACACCTCGGACAAAGAAAGCTGTTTGACTGTATTCATCCGTTTGACAGTGAGAAGTTGCATGTGGTCACACTCGGGCTGACGTTCCATCCACTTCAACGCAGTTTCAAGGCCAGCAAATGCTTGACTAGCTGATGGTCCCGTGTCTGCTTCAACTACGACATTAAGGTCATCTTCTTCCTCGACATTTTCTTCTCTCACACTTGCAATAAGTTTAGAATTTCATACCCAGGGTCTGACGAATCACACACCACCCACCCTCCTATATCTTCAGCATTAGCTTCTGAACATCCAGGAATTTTCAAAAGAATGTTTCTTATTTAAAAAAGCGATTAGAATATTTAGTGATTCGGATAGTCGGAGTTCGGATAATTGGAGGTCTACTGTACAACAATCAGCTTGCACTTTGGAATCAAGCAACTTTCCGACACTATCCAGCAGTATACTACTACATAAAGATATGAAAACTAATAATACTAATACTAATAACATTTACTGACAATACTATTAATATTAATATATTTTTCTCGGGCTCCAGCCGTGTTAAGATGTCACAATTGTGGGACGTTTCGAAGGCGTCCTTCTCTGCCTTCATTCTCAACCAAATGTCAATGAATAACTGTTTGTTTATTCAGCCGCTGCTACGGAAACGGTAGAAGACAAAAACCACGATTACGTCATCCGCTCTTCTGCTAGTTACCGACGCGAAACTGTTTCAGAATTTTAATGGCCGGGTTCCAGGCCGCACTGAGTTGATAACCAGTGTCCCTGTTGACTAATAAATCAGTTGATCTTATTTCTACAGCCTCTGTAATAACGCTGGCCCAAAAATCTTTGACCCGGGCTAAAATTGTTGTTTTTTCAAATTCAAAAGTGTGACCCTCTTGCACACTATGTTCGGCCACAGCAGATTTTTCTTCTTGCCCAAGACGAACATTTCTGGCGTGCTCTACACATCGCTGCACAATGCATCGCTGCGTCTGTCCGATGTAACCGCGGCCACATTCACAAGGTATATAATATACACCAGGGGTTCGTGCAAGAGTGTCACATTTTTAGCTTAGCGCGTTATCCTAAGCTAACACGTAACATGCTGGCCCACCTAACCTAAATTATCTACAATAACCTCAATTACTGTCAGGGTTTCATAGTTTTATATCCCAAATCTCAATAACCTCAGTTAGTGCAAGGATGTCATGTTTTCTTAACCCAAAACTGTGGTTAACCTCTAGTGCATCGCACCCTCGTTACCGCTATTTCCCATCACACGCGCTCTCAATTTATGAAAAAATAAGAGTTAACCTGACTTGCACTAACTTATCCCACCTCATTCCTTCATAAGGCAGGCCCAGCATGTTATGTCTTAGCTTACGTGTTAACCTCTAGTGCATCCCACCCTCATTATATATAAAGTTATCGCTTCTCATGCACTCCCAATTTTATCAAAAATAAGAATTAACCTGAACTTACGCTAACTTATTCCACCTTCATGATAGTGGTTTTATTATGACTTGTGTGTGAGTTAATGTGTCTGATACGTTATGTCAGCACCTTTGATCGAATACATTCAGGTTTTTTTTTTTTTTTTTTTTTTTTTTTTTTGTAACAGTTTAACGTCCCTTTTTAACAACGTGGTCTTTAGAGACGGGAAAGGATGGGGGCAAGGAATGGGAAGGAATTCGGCCATGGCCTTTTGAAGGAAGCATCCCGGCATTCACCTGGAGTGATTTGGGGAAACCATGGAAAACCCAAATCTGGGTGCCCGGACGGGGATTCGAACCGCCGTCCTCCCGAATGCGAGGCCAGAACGCTATCCGTTACACCACCACGCTCGGTAATACATTCAGTTCTGTGATGCACACATATTTTGCTTTCATCCTTTGCTCACCATATCATGATTGGAAGATTGTATGCGTTGTGAATACTCATCACATAGTTTTCCTAACCTTTGCGCCTTTGATCGATAACATCTGTAGTTTTCATCCTTTGCACTCCCTGACGGTAATGTGATGTGTGTGTTGGAGGGGGCCGTGAAGGTTTGTCTGGGGAACTGTCGCTACAGCCGAAACATACATTTTTGTACATATATTACACTTTTCTGTAGCCAGGTGTAGTAATGAAAACACATCATATAGTTGTGCACTGCACTCTGTGGTGCACGCAGGTGTAATTGTCATGTCAACCAACGACATCTTGTTTTGGAAGGAAATTACGTAATTTTGGCAATATTTTACGTATTTTAATCATTTTTTACCGATTTTCATGAAATTTAAGGGAATTTATAGGATTTTCATGCTTCTTACTGAAACTGTATATTTTTCACGAAATTATGCTTCTCTCTTGCTCCCTGTAATGTTCGATACTTTGTTCTATTTCTTTGACTGGTCGATTTTCATTATTTTTTTTATCTATTTTGCACATTTTCACACTTTATAATAAAATTCGAGGAAAGTGGCACATACTTAGTACTTATATCCGGCAAAATTTATGTCTTATCGAGTGTTGGTGTCTATTACGATTGGGGTATTAAGACTAGTAAGTGATGAAGGACTCATGAAAAATAACTTGATAAAGGATTTTTTAATGGATGGTGGGTAAAAATAAAACAAAGTGAATCATGTACAATGTGTTATTTATTTATTTATTTATACTTTTCACATGCATAAAAATTAATGTACAATATTTCTTTTTAATAAACATATACATCTACAAATATTGTTTTTTATTTATATAAATCGTAATGATACTCCTAGAAAACTGCAGCAAACCATTTATTTCTCTATATTTAGCAAACTTTATGATTTTTTTTACAATTTACAGATCATATCTGCAATATACGGATTTTTTTTCACAATATTAGACAAATTTACAGAGTATTTCGCTCAACAAACTTATAGTTTAACAGTGTTTTCGGGCTATGCATAGCTTATTGATTTTCTGTACACATATACAAATGACTCGATATAAACCAATAGTGCACTGCATGTAACTATCTCTCTCTATACAACACATAAAAGTTTTTTTCCTATATACCAAAAATTATTTACACCAGCGGTCTAAGCACAAAACAATAGTGCACTGCATTTATATTTATATATATGTACAACACATCTATTAAAAATTTTTTGCAGCAGTCTATACAGTGCACTATGTATATACACGGATAAACGGTATATTTTATCTTCACTCAAACACTCTTTACAAACATACACTCATTATTTACAGAATCAGGAACACACTTGTGCCCCCACGGTATTGTCTCTATGCCGTCGGGGAAAATATACCGCTTATTATCTGTCCTAGACAGACCCAGTTTGGATATTGCTGAGTATTCACAATATGGAGGGAGGAGCCTATTCTTCGCTGCAGATGGAATTTTGGCGTGGCTCCATGAAGGCAATTACATAGTCTTCCATCTGCAGCTTGCGTGTGACGGAGCGAGCCAAACCCCTTAGCCCGTCTAGAGGTTTGCCCCGACTCTAGCCGGAATGTGTACATCTTCGATCGTAACCCAGCAAACTCCACAATAGGGATGCCGTTCGCCTCGTCCCACCTTTTCGTTATGGGTCTCAATCCGAAAGTGTTGTCTGTGCTATACCCAGACGTGTCCAAACTCATCCTTGTTGCGGAGCATTACATCATATGGATCACAGTTCATCATATAAATGAAGCTGTCCGTGTCCATATAAAGCAGCTTGGGGCTTCCAAAGCGAGGAATAGTTAATTCATAATGAAATCGATACATCATCACTTTGGAAAGGTCAAGAATACACATTCCGACATACACAGGTTATTATAGAGGATCCGCACTTTCGCCATTTCCAGAGCTACAAAGTCTTCACGAAAAACGGTTCATGTGTTTCAATCTGTGTGATGCTACGTATTTGCGGGCACCGCGGCGACCCCGGCCATCCTGTACACAATTTCACGTCGCGGTGTCTACGAATATCCTCCATTGTTTTGCCGAAAATGGAATTGTTCATCAGTTTTATAGAAATCTCTCTCCAAATCTGTGTTAGCTTGTCGACGAGAATCCGTGTTGAGAGAGATGTAGTCTTTCAACCACGGTGACTGGTTGAAAGAAATCGCGCGACGTATTTCACTCACTTGCAACCCCAAATCTACACATTGCTGGAGGACTCGGTAATGGAGGACGTACCGTACCTTTTTCTCCAGTGTGGTCATCAACTTGGGGAGCGTGGAACCAACTGGGGCTTTGTGCTCTGGACATGCGGTAGGTCTGCTAGAACGTCGTGTTTGTCCTGAGGAATCATAAGGTCTACCTCCAACACGAATCCCCTGGTGTGAATCAGACGCAACGCTCATAAAATCTATGCTCGCAATCTGCTCGGCCGACAACCACTGAAACCCACCAGAGGGTAGATACTCGGACATGGCCCAGCCGTACAAATTGTTAACATTGAAGTACATGATAAAATTGTCTGGCGCCTCGCGGTTGTACTCCGACATGTACTTGTTATTTGCCTTGGCGTACCTATGGACGCGTTGACAAATACCACCGCGTATTTCTCGTTCGAAAAGGAGGCAGCATGTCGATATCGGTCAGAAGGTCCAATTCAACACGTGTGCTATTTAACATGGCCTGCCACGAAAGGCCTGGGGATGTAAAGTAGTGGGCAGGGTCCAGGGTGTATTTCCCCAAACATACACTCCTAAATTTCTCAAACAGATCTGCAAGTAACCGCACATCTGTTTCCATGTACAGACTTGCATATTCACGTAAAGTATTGATCTGGAAAGTCTGCCACACTTGTGTCGCGTGCTCGTAATCGGCATCTGAAATTTCAGACTCCGACAGCGAACTATAAATTTTGATTTTGGGGGAAGCGTGGGCCTCGTCGAGTTTATCCCACGAATCCATATATTCGTAAGGGAAGACCCCTTTCCGCTTAACTAATTGAAACTTCTCGGGGTCGGCAAAATGAGCACTAGTAATGCCCATGTCGCTGTCCTCAAGGGTACCGACCAGTTTGTCTAATGGGGCCTGCATAAAACGGTAAGAGTCCAGAAACCTTAACGTAATTGAAGTACGTTCAACCTTTTTTGAAAAAGAAATGTAGCGTCAGTGTTTATGGGAAGTACATCCATCCCATCGCCGTCGAGGTCGGATAATGCCATAACTATAAAATGTGCGTCATACCCAGACAGATTATGAAAGAAAATAGGTATGAACTTTTTAGTCTTAAACTGCAAATGCAGTCATTGTGTGCAGCCCCCCTAAATTTACCTGTGATATGACAATGGTCGCGGACTTTAACAGTCCCCGGTTCAATGTCTTTCTCACAGATGTGGCATACAGTAGCAGCAGCAAACTTTGCTTCTTGCTCATCTGTCATTACAAGGGGAATACACTCCTTGTAAATTTCATCAACCTCCTCGGCAAGATCGACAAGTTGTTCCACAAGCCATTTCTCGGGGTTTGGACCCGAGAAGGAGTTGAACCGTGACAGACTAGGTACGCCGGCACAAACGACCTGGTATGCCGCAGCAGCGAATGGGGTGTGTTTCTGGACATTGTTTGAGTGAGAGGCGTTGGGTGGGGGACTGCATGAATCATAAGGTTCTAATAAACTTTCAAAATCAGCGTAAACGACGACGGGCACACGCTGCTTGTGTTGCAAAATCCTTAAACTTTAAGGTTTTATCGCCATCGCCGGGCAAATCTACTTTTACTGGATCTGCCCTTGCGCAATCGATCTCATGACGGTACAGAAGATCTTCGCGAGTGAAATGCTGCAGACATCTGTCGCATATGTGTATGGTACCTTTATGATTAGTTAATGAAGAACTAACTAGCCGCGACAAGTTGCGAATCCAACAGTAATGGGAATTCCCACTGCTATCAGTATGCAGCAACATGTTAATGTGGTTATCGCGTTTGTCTGCAGTTAAGTGTAAGGGCCCGACAACTTCATTCCTATCTTTAATAAGATCCAGACCGAAAACATTTACTGAAATGCCTGGATTTTGCCACTCGAATTTGGAAATATCTGCGAGTTTTACCGGAAACTCAATACCTGAGAAATCGAATTCATGGCTTGCGAATGCCTCTCTGTAATATTTAACTTTGTGTGCATTTTTTTTCGGTGCCTGTACTTGAGCTGCAACGAGAGTCCAAAGAAAACATAACTCATCATTGTTGTGCACGTTGACTATAGCTTTCCTTCTTTGGATATCAACTGGCAGAGGAACATGGAAGACCCTCGATAGAACGGTGAAAATGAGCAATTTTTATGTCGAGGGAAATTAATCTCTCGAGGGTTTTGCCAGAATCTCTCTCCTGAAACTTTTCCAATTTAGTCGTGATCTCCGATTTCACACAGATCTTATACCAATCAGGCAGGTGAGTGCTGGTTGTGACTTCACACATTTTGGTAAGAAAATACAAATTTGCGGAAACGATATTTAAATCCTTCTGAACTGCAAAAGATGTTGCCAGCCCAACCTGAACCTTTACAGCCGGGGTGGACCGGCAACTAATAATTTCGCAGACTTTATTTGCTAAACGTTTATAACATGCATCAATGAAGTTAAGTGGTCCAATAAAATTTTCAGAATTTTGAATGGTCCCGGTATAGATTCTATTTTTAAAAGCACTCTGCCTATCTTCAAGGTTTAAGTGCGTTGCGTCTGGACACTCACCCCTCGTTGCTGCACATGATATATTTGGCTGCTGCTGCCTGCTAGGACCTGCTACTCCTGAGCCCTGACTGCTACGGCCTGCCACTCCTGAGCCCTGCCTGCTAGGTCCGGGTGTTGGGTTTCGCCTATCGGTTGAGACCTGCATTTCCGAAGGTCTCCACATGGGCGGAGCAGGTCCGGACTCGACGGCGGCATTCATGCCTGCGGGCGGCTCTGCAACGATAGAAACCAATGAGAATAAGACTGACATCTAATTACATGGAATGTATGAATAAATAACGAAGTGAAACGTACCATTCTGTTGTATGAAATGAGTCCTCCTAGGTTCCTCATACCGTGGAAAATCTATAAAAAAGAAAGTTAATTTAGGTCAAAACATTAAACACTTTTTGTTAAATTATTTTTATGTCTATTGCACTCACTATTAATTAACTCTTGTTCCCAGTCATAGACACTTGTGGTAGGTAAACCATCATACTGTGCCAAATCTATAAAAAGAAGCATAGGCTAAAAACATGACGTAAAGAAAAAGATAATTACAAAAAAATATAAAGCATAATGTACTCACAATCAGTTAATTCCTGTTCCAAGCATGAACCACATAAAGTCTCACGACTCGCTGGTTCTGCAAATTGCAAAAACCTGGGTGGATCAGTATCATCCATGCCTTCAGAAGGACCTGAAACCGATGAGAATAAAGCTGGCATCCTAGCTACATGGAATGTAATAATAAAAAAATATTAGCAAAGTGAGACTTACCATTTGGTTGCATGGAATGAATCCTCCTCCGTTTACTGGGCACGTTAATTTCATCACACTCCAGTAAATCTATGAAAAAAAAAGTATTCAATATCAAATATTTCTCAAGTTAAAACAGTACATGGATTTATGTTAAATGAAAATTATACTCATGAAACGATAGAAAGCTATCAGAATAAAGCTGACATCTAATTACAAGGAATGTATGAAATAAATAACTTACCATTCATTTGTATGGGTACATCGCAAGTACTAGTGGTAGGTATACTCTCAATCTCTAGTTCTTCAGATGGCATATCTGTAAAAACAAAAGTTAGGATAAAACGCAATGTTAATTAAATGAAATTTTTATCAACAATATCAAATATTTCTCAAGTTAAACAGTACATGGATTTTTTTGTTAAATGAAAAATTATAAAGCTGACATCTGATTACAAGTAATAAATAACAAAGTGGGACTGGGGATTTGTATGGGTGCATCGTAAGTACTAGTGGTAGGTATACCCTCGAACTCTAGTCCTTCAGATGGCGTATCTGTAAAAAAAAATAGAAGGTTTAAATGGTAACATAGGATAAAACGATATGTTAATTAAATAAAATTTAAAAAAACTTACTGAGATATTTATCAAATAATTCCCAATTCCATTCGGTGGAACCGAAAACCAACAGACTTCGATCACTAGTGGCTCCTTGAGACAGTAAATCTAAAAAGATAGCATAGTTTAAAAGACTACATAAATTTTGTTAAATAAATAAAATATGAATAATTAAAACTGGCAATGTATGATAAACACATAATTACCTTGCAGATTCACGTCATCGAGAGAAGGCAAATCTTCAATGCTTTGCGAAGACATTATCTCTGTGTAAGTTTAGATACAACTGGCTTAGTTCCTGTTACGACGCTTCTTTTATAGAGGCCTGCACCCCAAGATAATGACGGTGAGCAGCGTCATCGTGGCTGCAGGGGCGGGGCGGGTGACGTACAAAGATAATGACGGTGAGAGTGGCGCCGGCGTGGCTGCAGGGGGGCGCGGCGCGTGACCGACAAAGATAATGACGGTGAGAGCAGCGCTGGCGTGGCTGCAGGGGGCGCGGCGCGTGACCTACAAAGATAATGACGGTAAGAGGCGCCGTCGTGTCTGCAGGGGGCGTGGCGCGTGACCTACAAAGATAATGACGGTAAGCGGCGCCGTCGGGACGCGTGACCTACAAAGTGCTCCGGCAGCCAGGTAGATAATGACAGGGTGGTGGCGCCTAATTATAGGGTAAGTGGCCGCAGGGGGCGGGACGGGTGAGATAATTATGGGGAGCAGAACACCCATTCCCTTCCTACTCATACGAATACATCCCTATTGCTTTATGACAAATACAATGTACCGGCCAAGTTTTCATGTATTCGATAGTAATATATGTACTTCCAAACAGCGATAGGTAAGAACATTTTCCATTCTGGTCCAGGCTGCATCCCAACCTAACCGCCAGTACATTGCCGCCGCCGAATCACGCGAGCTAAAGTTATCAATGAAAACTAAATTCCTTGTGCCTGTTATGCTGAAACATAGTGAGTGAATGTTCATTTTATTCCAGGATGTAAATCAACCCGTCGTCATGAAACAATACCCAAAATGTCTCATAGTCATCACCATTTACTGTAGAAGGTTAGGTTATTTTACTTCATTAGAGACTGCATTCGGGAGGACGTGGGTTCGAATCCCCGTCTGGATATCCAGATGTCGGTTTCATTTCCAGTTCATTTGATAATAAGCTTAAATGGGAAGGACACATTGGACAGGTAGTAGGAAAAGGTTTGAAAATTCTGCACTTGTTGGAGAGAATGATGAGGGGGTGTACAAGAGAAGTAAAGCAATTGGGTTACAAGACCATTGATTGAATATGGTAGTGTAGTATGGGACACACATTTTGAGTATCAAATTCAGGAGTTGGAGAGGGTGCAAAATGGCTGCTAGATTTGTTTCTGAAAATTACCGCAGAATGCAATCAGTAACAGATATAATAAAAGAGCTGGACTGGGATTCATTGTGATACAGGAGGAGGGTGAAGAGGGGCATGGGAGTATACAAGTCGTATATTGGTGATGATGCCTGCAAAGATATTGGTGTAAGAATTAAAAGTAATGCATGGAAGGGAAAAGATGACCATGACCTAAAAGGTGGCACTCGATTTCAGGCACAAGTATGTGGGAAGATTCTCTTTTTTGGGTAAGAGTGTCAGGGATTGGAATATGTTACCAAGAGAAATGATTAATAATTTACCAAAAACGTTGAAAAAATTTAAAGCTAAAATTTGCAGAAGGCAAATATAGGTGGTTGCAGGAAAGAGGGGAGATTATAGTGTAGGGAAATTGCCACCGGAGCGTGCGCTCCATCGCAATTTAATTAAATATTATTATAATTTAATTCACAACATTTCAGAAAACCGAATAAATAACTAACCAAAGACAAACAAAAAATTAAAAAAAAATTAAAAAAATTAAAAAAAATTAAAAAAAAATTAAAAAAATATTATCACAATTCAAGAAGTAAAAGAGTCATCTTAGATCAATATTTAATCAAATGCATAGATATTAACAGTATATTAAATATTTCTTACTCTTATGTTTCTTAGGTTTGGTTCACGTTTTTCGTAAATCTCAGAAAAATAAACAACTAAATAACCGCCATAAATTTAAAATACAAAGCATTTTAATACTAGAAGTGTCATTTTTTGTTCGAATTCCTTAATCTCAAATGCAGAGTGATCTGTGGCTCATATTTCTGTCATCTCCAAATTATTATTATTACTTGCTAGTCCCACGGCGTATATGAGTCATAGCTCATACGCTATTTTCGCACATTTTAATCAGGACCATAGGCTCTCAAAATTTGTAATCACCATCCCAGTAGCTGCTCTAATTTTTGTGTGACGTCATTCCAAGCTCTCAGAAAAAAGCACCAGCTTGCAAATTGATAATAATGTAGATTTAATATAATCCAAAAAGAAGTATTGTATTGCATGTACTCCTATTGCTCCGAAATCAAGCTGACGATTAGCGTAATCCTTTGTTACTTTAAAGACTATACACTCATATTAACAAATTTAACAAAATAGAAAAGGTTTAATGCTTGTTCGACCAGTAGGAAAGCAACTGGTCGTTGTATATTGGATTAGTACTGTATAAGATAAATAACTTTAAACTTGTTTTTATTCTCAAAGAAAACACGAGCGTCAAAAATACTGCTAACATACATACATATAATCCAGAGATCGCATACAATACTCCTTCCACAGACAATACAGTTCTTGGCCGTCGTAAAATTTAGTAGGTGAAAACTTTGCCGCTTTATATAAACTCCACCGAATTTTCTAGAACACATCAAAAGATTCCAACAGATAATTCTCGAACAATAACAATACCTAAACGATTGAAACATATTAAAAACAATCAGAATTAATACATAATATCTGGATGTTGTGGATCATTTTCCTCAATTGCTGATAATATTAATAAATAAATTACGCCAAAGCAATCGACTTTTTTGTATTTTCGAACACCCGTACGCGTTTCACTTCTTTTGCAGAAGCATCTTCAGCGGATTTTTTCTGTTAATTACGTACAAAAGTTGTAAGCAGGTTATGTTGTGTTTGGTAGAGTGGGATGAATTATTATCTAACTTATAATCTACTTACATTTTGTGGTCTATTTCATTTCTTTTAGTTCCATTCTCAGCATCAGTGCTTTTGCATTTTTGGTGAGAAGTGTCTTCATTATTTCGGATTCACAACGATACACTTTATTGTACTGCACTATGTGTTTTTACTTGCGAATGGTCGTTCTGTTTTGTTTACTAAGCATCGAGTTTGTGTAGTTTTGCGGTGTTGTTTTGTTTTTTTCAGTCTTCCATTATTTGGCGTTTTTTTAATATAAATGATTTCAGTAGTTGTGGTTTTGTATGTCCCTTTTTACTGTGTCGATTTTTCTATTTTATTTTAGCTTTAGTGTTTTGAAAAAAGAAAAATATAATAAAAAAAAGCCGCCAAATAATGGACAGTGGCTGAAGAGTTATGACGGCTGGAACGTCGTGTTTTATGGATGGACTGACTCGGATAGTTTCCCGAGTAGATTTTGTTCATATTCAACGCCAAGAAAACCTACAGTCTTACGTTCGGGATCATTGCTAAGCCTTCTGTCTTGAAGAAGTTTTCCGACTTCTTGATCTTCTAGCGAGTCTAAACAATGTCTTGTTGGCTACAAAATAATGTTATTTGTCAGGAGTAACAAAGTAGGCAGGAATAGGCATAATGATTGCTTAGCTGAGAACCTACCTGATAAATGACGATAGGTGACTATTAGCTAAATAATACAATTTATTGATAATTGAGGATTGTGTACAATGCAGTTGAGAGCACGATCTGCAAGGAGAAAAAAATAATTTCTGATCTAGCTTCTTATTAGCTGAGTACCAGCACACGTTAATCTACAAATTGAATGGCGAACCGACGTTATGAAGCATTGTGATGAGGCAAAGCTAATGAGACATGGTTCAGCAAAGATTTACCCCTGCTTGAATGGCTGGTATAGCTCGACGAATTGAGACCAAGTCTTGTCGCTGGGGCCATTCAGCACCTTGGATTTTACTTCGTTGATCGGAGCGATAACCTCTGTGAGAGTTTTTCAGCATTTAGTGACAAAAAATTCAAATTCAGACCGTGCCTGAGCTGAGCTTAGCCAAAATATTACACTTAACAAAAAATCTTAATTCTTTCCAATGTTCGGTACAGGTCGGGCGAGAAAAGTTTAAGTATAGTGGCGCATTTAGTACCACGCGTCAAGATTACAACGTTGCCGGAGGCAGTGGATTTCACCCTGTCAGGCCTCATGTTACTAAAAAAAAACTATTAAGGTAAAATTTAATTACAATCCACAAATTATAATACCGAACGCATGAATCTGATATACATAAAATTTGACAGTGAAGTAATCGTGCTTCCTTGTTCAATAAACATTTTACGGTATACTCAGAAATTTTGCATTACGACTGATCCTTTAACTTATAAATTTTATCTCCCAGCATAGTAAAAGATTAATTAATTGGTTCAAATAAAAAACGTCTGAATTATAGCAATTAAAATATAAATTGCACAAAATTTATGAACCTTCTGGTTATCACTGTGTTGTCCTGCTTTAATAAACCCTTTATCCAAACTATAGTCCTGTCAATTTAGCCTGAAAAATAGGGGTACCCTTGCATAAATTCCCAACAAGCTGAAAATTTGCATGGACGTCAGGGATACCATTATAGTCAAATTGTGAAAAGTCCCCATCGATCCCGTGTGTGCAAAAATTTTATACATGGTCAAAGTTCGCAAAAATGGGTTTTTCGTATTTTTTTTTTTTTTTTAGCGAAACGGTTAGTTTTATGATAAAAATAGCTCAGACGAAAATTGTAGATCATGTAATTATCTACAAAAATTGTTCTTATACTTTTTCCCCTAAGTTTTACCATTTCTGAGAAAAAGCCATTCTACAATTCAATAAATCCGTATTCTTCATAATATGCATGACTACTCTGTCTATTTACATCGCTTGACGCATAATATAAATATAAAAATAAGTCTACGTGACTAATACATTTATACTGAATGGTAATTCTGAGAATATGAGCCGAAAAGAAACCCGGTCCCACATTTTATGTGACCACGTGGCCTTCAGCAACATGTGTCTGCTGTTCAGTTGTCTACTTGGGAGTGCCCGTCTACCTGCTGTTTTTTCGAAGGTCCCAATGAAATACCGTTAGTCTTGAACGTTCGCTCATAATGAAAACACGTGGTTATTGCTAATATTCTTTACTAAAGTTTGCGCTGTATTCAGAATCGATGGAGGATATTTATTGCACTGTGTGGTATGCGAACGAGAAGATACATTCACCATCTCAGATAAATATGTTCAGTATGTACACAGGCATTTTGGTCAAAAAGTAACCGTAGTATTTGATGGCTATACCGATTCTACAAAAAATATTAAAGCCGCAGAACAACGTCGCCGTGTGACAAAAACATCGGCATCTTCTGATATTCTCTTTGATCAATTTATGACAGCCCCAACTAGCCAACAACAATTTCTGTCAAACACTCACAATAAGTCTCGGCTCATTGCAATGCTTAAAAAAATTTACTATTGAGCATATTTCAGTCAAGCAAGCTGACAATGACGCTGATGTACTCGTAGAAACTGCATTAAGTCAATTTAATACAGTTGATTTAAATGTTGTTGTTGGTAAGATATTGATCTGTTAGTATTACTTATCGCTAGCACTCCAATTGAAAAAATCATTTACTTTTTAAAACCAGGCAAGACTCAGCGACCGTTGGAAATTTTTTCAAGTACCGGTACAAGTTGTTTATCGCTTATCCTTAATGTAAATATCACATTTTATTTTTACATGCTATGACTGGCTGTGATACAACATCAGCATTGTTCTGGAGGGGTAAAACGACAGTTCTTAAATTATTTGAAAAATAAGATCTAATTGGATGTGCACAAGTTTTTAAGGATGTGAACACTACTCCAGAAACTCTAATCACCAGCGGAATTCGCTTTCTTCTTTCTGTGTATGGAGCTCAGACAAAAATTACTTGCATAGATAAATTACGATACTTATCATTTGCAAATATAAACATAATAAGAAATGTGTGTAATTAGCTTGTCTTCCTCCAACCTCGGCTTCTGCTCACCAACATTTTTATCGCGTGTATTACCAGGTTCAAGTATGGCTTGGTAATCAACTGGATCCAGAAGAATGGTGTTGGAAGCTAATTGATAATGTATTGGAACCAATCCACACTCTGCTTCCATCTGCACCAAAAAATCTCCTTAACATTGTTTTTTGTAACTAAAAAAAGGGGTGTAATTCAAAATGCGGCTGCGAAAAATTGGGCTTATTTTGTTCAACAGCATGCACCAATTGTCAAGGCCAGTCGTGTTCAAATGTTGAATCTCCAACAGAAGATACTTCCATCAACGACGAAACAACTGATGTATCACTGTTACTAGAATTTACGTCGACGCAGGAGGATGTAGAAGAAGAAAATGGAGGAAGAGAAGAAGAAGAAGTAGAAGTTAAATAAGAAGACCTGACATTCCATTAAACCAGTAAATAGACCGTGGAGTAGGCCTGCCGGGGAAACCACGCTAGATTCGTGACTTGTTGTTACAGCCCTTATGAAAGCGTCACAGAATTGATACATAGATTGGGCTGGGATAGTTTGGAAGACAGACGACGTAGCTTGCGTTCTAATTTATTGGAGAATATGCGAAAAAATTTAAATTTCGAGTGCAATGAAATACTTCTTCCGCCAACCTATTTAGGTCGCAATGACCGGAGGGATAAGATTAGAGAAATAAGATGCCGTACTGATACTTATATGTATTCCTTCTTTCCTCGCACTATTCGGGATTGGAATGGGCGGGTTTAGGATTGGTGCTTAGCACCCTCTGCCACCGACAATGTTTGTGATTCGCAGAGTATGGATGTAGATGTAGATGTAGATGTAGAAATAAAACACGCGAAGTACACTACCTCCTATGAGGCGTGGAAACGTATGCATTTTGTGAAGAATACAAGTTTAGTGAATTTTAGAATTCTCAGAAATGGTAAATCTTAGGGAAAAAAGTATAAGAACAATTTTTGTAGATAATTACTTGATCTACAATTTTTGTCTGAGCTATTTTTATCATGAAACTAACCGTTTCGTTAAAAAATACGAAAACCTATTTTTTCGAACTTTCACTTTGTATAAAAAATTTTACACACACGGGATCCATTGGGACTTTTCACAATTTCATTATAATGGTATCCCTAAAATTCATGCAAATTTTCAGTTTGTTGGGAATTTATGCAAGGGTGAATGTCTATTTTGACCTGACCACTATTACAAGAAACTTCTCGTTTTTTTTAATTGGACGATAAATTCAGTAGTGGAATTCGGCTTTTTTTATCGAGAATATTTAACTGCAAGATTAATATGTGGATGTCAGGTATGTTTCAGCTTATACACACAGCGTGAAGTCTCTTCTTCAGTACTTGATATTTAAACGGAAAAAGTAATCAATTAAAAATATTTGTATTAAGTTACACTGGCTTCTGTCGGCAGTTCTGTGGATTTCAAACACACAGAAAGTCAGCCTAACTCTAGGAATGAATAAAGAAAATTATTTTCTCTTATGCGCTTTGTAATTATTTTAGTTCACTCTGTGTTCAACGTTTTATAGTACAGTCCACCCTCATATCGTAATTAAAAACTATTCAGTGAGTAGTAGTGTAATCTATCTATCTATAACTACCTGCCTCAATCACGCCTTGATTAATGGAATTTGGCACAGAGTTATTAAATTGTGTGCGTAGTAACATAGGATAGGTCTTATGCCACAATAACGAATAGTTTCCTTAGAAATTACCATTATAATTTCTCAAATACCAAAGAGTTAATTGCTTTGTAGACGAAAGTGCCACGTTTATTCTTTGCTTTTTACGTACGAATCGCATACACTGCCTTTCAGAAATAAAAGCAAGAACTTTCTGACATATACGTATGTTTAGTTTAAAAGCGCTAAAATTGATGCACTCCATAAATAATAATTCGGAAGCAGGAAATATAAATCTGTTCTTAACATTATTTTTTTAAATTGTTCTTCAGTGAAATATCACACCATAACTCCGATCGTAATATATGTAAAAAATTTCAAAGTTTGAAAAAAATGTAAAAAAAATAAGAATGTACCAGCACTAAACTTGGTTCACTGAAAGTGCCAAAACTACAATTATAAAAGAAAATTTAAAAAAAGGCGGTAATCAGATGACATGGGGAATTGCCATCGGAATGTCAGCTCCATTTGCAATGCGAATTAATGGTAATACTAAGTGGTCGTGCTCGAAATGTCATTGTATCTGTACGTTCATAAAAATAAAAAATGTTCATGACAGATATGTAACGGTTTCCATTTCACCTAGGTTCAATTTATTTCATAAGTGTCTTCTTTTTTTGCTACTATACACTCTCTGTAACATTACAAATTATGTTTACCAAAGTGATACACGTCGTCACTAACACAGCGCTTATGAAATCAGTTTATTTATTACTAAATAACTATAATCCTAACATTCTGGTCCAGGCAGCATATCAACCTAACCACTATATCCGCTAATATTACCGCTACAAAATCAAACGATATGGACACACCTGAACACGTTAAATTCATCGAACTATATTTCGAGTAACAGCTACATTTGCTATATCAGGATTCCTAATTAGCGTAGCATAAAATACCACAGTTAATTTCATTATACAACTTCAGTATGAGTCGCAACTGGGCTAAATCACGCGCAATAACAGTCACTGTATCGCGATTAAATCTTGACCCGCAATATTAGCGTAGGTTCTGTTAAGAGTTGGACAGAATACTGGACTTTCCGTTGTACAGCGCAAGCTACGAGCATTTTAGTATACATTTTAAAATTAAATTGCTTTAATAATTGCCGTGATGCTGACGCCGTAGTAAATATAGCTCGACATGGACTCAGTGTTTTATTTTCTTAGCTTTTGCGAGGGCCATATTTCCACCGTCATTAATCAGGTTTTTACCGGTTGCTTTGGTATCACTATCTGAAATTGTGGGTCAAGTTTATATCGCAATTCGTGACGTCACTAACATCCAATACAGTGAATGTATTAATGCGCGAGTTTCTTGCGACAATATTACTGGAGTCTGTACCTATGTTGAAGTGCAGCTTGGACCAGAATGACAACTGGAACTTTATTAGTAATTTAAGCTGTTTTCATGAGCACCAATTTAGTGATGTCATATATCGTGTTGTACAAACTTTGTATCAAAAGATTTATAATAATAGTTCCGGAGAAGGAAATATAAATCTTACTTAGCCTTAAAAGTTTTTACATTTGTAATGTCGGTAAGTTCATAAGGAGATGTCTTCAGCTGAGGACATGAAACATTAAGACACCTCAGGTATCACATCGTAATTCTATTCGTAATATATGTGAAAAATCAAAATTAGAAAAAAGTAATTATTTTCAAGGAGTTGTACTAAGTTTGTGGTTAGGTTGAAATGCAGCCTAGATCAGAATGATTACTGATATATACACTGTGGTGAATAGTGGATTTGGAGAGAAGAATGTTGCTTCCATGCCGAATTCTTACTACAATGACGTCAGAATTGGCTCAAGACGTCAATTTTCTCTAAGTGAGTATTGTGCATAACCGTATCTTTTGGCACGCGATAAACCTTTGTTACCTATTTTCTAGCTTTTATGAATGTTTTTCTGTGAAGAGTAAAAGAGAAGGAAAATGATAAGCATATTTTCAACCCCAAAGGGGTAATTTTTCTGCTGATCGTACTTTAAACAAAAACAAAAACACTTCAACAAAAACACGTTCAGCACCTATTTCACTAAATGATTCAAACAGTCTGTGGTAGGATTTGTAGCTCAAGATTATGTACACTCTTTTGTGGATTATATTATTTCCTGCTCATCAAAGATTACTCAGAAGCAATGTCTTAATACAACAGAGTCCACAGTGCTACAAAAATCAGATATTTTTTGTCGTCTAATCCCATAGCAAAACCAACAGGACCTAACAACGATACTCGACTGATGTCTCATCAACCCTTAGCAAAACCCGCAGGACGCAACAAAGATACTTGTGTACAGTCTCTTCAATCCTTTGTAAAACCTGGAGGACTCGACAACGATGCTTGTCTGCCGTCTCATCAACCCTTAGAAAAACCCAGAACACCCAACAACTATACTTATCTGCCGTCTAATCACCCCCTAGCAAATCCCGCAGATTTGGGCAACCATATTAGTCTGCTTCTAATAAAGCTTCTTCTAAACCTGCATAACCCGAAAATGCTACTTGTGTGCTATCTAATCAACCCTTAGAAAAATCCGGAGGACCCAACAACTATACTGGTCTGTCGTCTAATCAACCATTAGCAAAACCCGCAGGGCCCGATAACGATGCTTCCAGGAATAATACTAATAACTACACTTCAAACTAAGAGTACTTTTTTTCTGTACTGACAATTACATAAGTATACGAGATAAAATGGTCAAAACATGTTACGGGCTAAAGCTTGCACGCATTCTCTCTTTCCTAAAAGATATTCTTATTAGTTATTACACTTATTTCTTGTTTTAGAACGTGGCGAATGCATTAAAACAGCAAAGGCGGAAATGGTGACTCCTTAGTCGTTAGGTAGGATGTATAAGAAACTCTGTTTTCTGGACATTTATTCCATTGTGTACATATGAAGTTAGCAACATTGTACCAACAAGAATACATTGATAGAAAACGTTAATGAAATATTTCACATTCAAAAACAATTCATGTAGGCCTGAATGAATTTATTTCAACTTAACTTAGTGAAATTCTACTTACCTTTGGAAGTAATATAATCATATGTATTTTGAATTGATCTAATTGAAATTTAAATTTTATATCCCGATACAGATCTAATAGCTACAACCGACAACAGACAATAAAATCTGAATAAGACGTGAAAAGATGGTACATAGTTGTATTTAAAAAAGAAATTGATCTGGTTGATTTTTCACGCAGAATTCACATTAAAAACAGAGAATATAATTGTTCTCACTAATGATTTGTAAGCACGCAGTTTGTACTAGTCAGATCTGGTTTTTATTTATGGTAGTGACTAATAACTTCAGTGTGTTCGGAAAAAATGCCCGGGAATAAAAATTAAAGAACACTGAAAAAAAAAGATTCTAAAATGTGTAGAATGATATACGATGTTTTGACATTAATTACTTGAGACGCAAGAAGTGTTTCGCTCTATTAAATAACTTTTTTTCGCAGTTCTTTATCATCTTTGTATATGGCAGCGAAACAGTCGAACACACACACAAGAAGAATCCGCCGCTGTCGGAAAATCGGCCATGGAATTGATATCCAGATTGGAAAGAGGAGTCACGAAGACTGGTTATTTTCTGGTTTTAGAGCAGTAAAAGATAAATGTAAGAACGGCGTATGTCAACAATCCGTAATTGATCATGCTAGATCATTTGCACTTCTATTTCTACATCTTTTTAAGGAAATGGCGAAACTTATGTTCCTCAAGGGGTATGACGAACTTAATGCAACTAAGATAACATACGAGTATAACAAAATATGAGAGATCTACACTGTAACGAAATCCAATTTCTTTGCAAATAAAGGAATGTAGTTACTACTGTTGTTTTCTTATCCTGTAAGTTGGTGAGACTGCGTTCATTGGGAAAGCAACTATGCGACGACATCCAGCAGTTTCAAGAAGGGCAGCTCATAATACTACTAATTTATATTATATTGGAAATTTTAATGAGCGACTTTCTGACTAACAGTAAAGAATAAAGGGAAGAGTCTTCTTGATTTTGAATATTTACTCTCGACTTTCGAAATAGATTGACACTGCAATGATCCCAAATAATTTTCAAACTGCAAAATTTACAATAGATCCCCAATGCAACAATTCAACGAACTATAAATTTTAGTGTTATCCTATTTCTAACGCTACGTTAAATCACTGACGGTGCAATGGAACGAGCAACGTCTGAACTACATAGCGTAAAAAGTATTTCAATTATTTGCATCTGTTATCATCAATTTTCAATATTTGCAGTCTTCACATATTCAACAAGCGAAAGGGGTGGATGCATCGATTATATTGATGCGAATCTCAGGCAGTGGGCTAAATGCAAGCTATTTCAAATGAAGTGGACATGGTAGGTCAAATTACTAGTGTACTACTAGATCTGTTTAAGGTATTTGACCGATTGAGACATAAAACGTTTTTAAATTACTCGAATACTATTGAATTAGTGACAGTTTGGGCATAGGAATTCTTAGAAATCATAAACAAAACCGTAAGAGTAGGAACTACAATATGAAAAGAAGTGGAAGTGAGTTTGAAAGTTCCGCGGGGCAGAGTTTTAGGACCATTGCTATTTGTCATTCCAATCAATGATTGTATTGATGGTTTACAGTCACAGTTTAAGATGTTTGCACATGACATAATGATACATAATAGGATCAAAATGGGAGAATATTGAACAACTGCGGGGTGACCTGGATAGAGTATCTACATACCTGAGTAGATCAAGATGGACTCAAGATAGGTTCCAAGAAGAGTCAACTTATTTAGGAACACAAATAAAAAACTATAGGTTTTAGCGATTATAGGGAAGGACGTAATTGCTTATGAAGGCTTGAAGTGTAAATATCTTGCGATAGCATTGGATGGCAAACTCAACTGGTCAGGACACACGGGGTTGGTTACTGGAGAGGGCGATAAAAGAAGCACTAGAGCACTAGAGTTTGGTCTTGGGGGTTGCGCCTGTGAATACGATTGGTAGGTGGGGTTTCACTATGCATGGCCTACACCTAAATAATAGGGGCAAGGGGCACTTTCTGAGTTGTTAACTAAAGCAGTGAATGAGTGCATTTCCAGTGATGATGGGGTCAGGACTGTACCATTTTGGGTTAGCGGCTGCTGGTGAAAGGATCGATCTATATATACAAAGCAATACTGATTGTAGATCCACGATGGGGAAGAAGATGAAGTTGCTGAAACAATAACTGACTGGGGTAGAACTGGGAAAGATGAGGTAAATACAGAAAATATAAAACCAGTAATAAGGGTGTTCCTGATGAACTGTGGAAGTATAATGAACAAAGTAATCGAATTTGCAAACTTAATGGAGATACACGAACCTCAGGTAATAATTGGGGTAGAGAGGTGGTTAAAAGAAAAAGTACTACACAGTGAGGTTTTTCCCGATGGTTACAGGGTGTACCGCTGACACAGAGGAGCAATTGGTGGAAGAGTTTTCATACTAATTAACATCAATTACCGCAGTTCCCTAGTGTTCATAGGTCACAACCATGGGTTACTTGGGTTGGATTTCTGGGGTGATAAAAAAATAATAAAAAGAGGGGTGTTGGCTGCTTACCGTAGTGGAAGAATGACTAGGCTCTTTGGGAGAAGTTAAATTCATACTCAGATTTCAGAGGTGAGAATAGAATGGTCATTATTGGTGGGGATTTAAATTTCCAATTGAAAACTGGGTAGGAAATAAGATAAATAACAGAAGGGAACAGAGATTTGCAAATACCTTAATAGGGGAAGGAGAATTTATACAAGTGGCAGAGCAGAACACTAAGTGACAAAATATTTTGGATATATTCCTAATAAAGCCCGATGATAACCTTGTGGGGTGTCAAATAACCGAAGGAATAAGTAATCATGAAGCAGTTCTCATGGAAATAAGAGGGTTCAGTAAACCAGCAGCAAAAATTGAAGGGGAAGTATGTACAGTTATAAAAACGGTCAACTTTCGAATTTGAAGATATATTTCAGAGAACGTTCCAGCAAATGGAGAGATGACACAACTACAGTAGAGTGAAGGAGGGAAGAGTTCAAGGAGATAATAAGAAAGGGAGAAGAAAAATTTATTCCAAAACGGAAAGTAAAGAGAAGTAGAGAACCTGTGTACTATAATATGGAGGTGTGGAGGTTAAAGAGGTTGGTAAGAGCAGAACATAACAGAGTTAAGAGACAGCAGGGTAGTAGGGTATATTTAAAACAATAATAGCTAAGAAGATGGCTAAAGGTGGGTTTGTGAAGAGTATTGTCGGAGCAGGGGGACCATTGACAAATGCATCTTTGTTAGAAAACTGAGGAGAAGGGAGGATGTTGAAACAATTGTAGATAAAGATGTAGAAAAAGTTACTGAGGGTTTGAAAATGGCAGAGATTTTAAGCAACTGGTTTAGTTAGAGCATTAGGGACAATGAATCAGAAACGGGAGGATATAACTCGGAAAACGAGCTTAATATCACAATTTGAAATGAACAGACCAAAAAACTTGAAATTCATCCTGAGGATATCATGAAGGAAAGAAGAAAGCTGAAAAATCATAAAGGGGGTCGTGTATATAATATTACTACAGATATCTTAAAGATAGCCGGATGTGACATTGTACCTTATCTTCAAATATTATTTAAATTGAGTCCGGATACTTTCTGCTTACCAGGAAATTGGAAAAGTGCGATAGTAGTACATATAGGAGGAGTGAGAAATAGAGTCGAAAATTATAGGCCAATCAGTTTGACATCAGTGGTAGGTAAATTAATGGTGAGATTGATATGCAACCACATCAGAAATATATGTGAGGAGCGTAAGTGGTTTTCATATAGGTAACATGGCTATAGGCAAGTATATTTAAGCAAATCACGGATGAAATGGACAAGGGAGACCAAATATATAGTGTAGCACTAGATCTTTTCAAAGGCTTTTGACAGAGTGAGTCATTAAATGGTAGTAAATAAGGTAAAAACTATTGGAGTGGATGAGAAAATGATTTAGAATTTTTAAAAGGTAGGAAACAGGAAGTTAGGGTAGGAAATCCTTACCAAAAAAAGTAAAAGTAAAAATGGATGTACCACAGGGTAGCGTATTGGAACCATTGCTATTCATTATTATAATTAGACTGTTTGCAGACGACATCATGCTATATAAAAGGATCAAGGTGGTAGAGGGTTGTAAACACCTGCAGGGGAACTGAACTGGATATCTAGTTGGGTTGGTAGACATGGGATGCAGATAAATGCGAAGAAGTTTCATCTTGTTAGATATACGAATAAGAAGCTATTATGATTATAAGTTTGACAAAAAATTGCTTGTTAAATGTAAATATCTTCGAATTACGTTTGATAACAAGCTTAACTGGACAGTACACATTCTACAGATTTAAAAATTCTGTACTTGTTGGAGACAGTAGGAGCCGACATGTTTTTGCCATACACCTCAGTGACAGTCATAAAGGGATGTACGAGAGAAGTTAAGGAATTGGGTTACAAAACTTTAGCCAGACCTCTGCTTGAATATGTTAGTGTAGTACGGGCCCCACGTTTTGAGTATCAAATACAGGAGTTGGAGAGGGTGCAAAAAAGGGCTGCTATATTTGTTTCTGGAAATGAAGAAAATATTGGTGATGAGGCAAGGAAAGATGTTGGAATAAGAATTGAATAAGAATTGAAAGGAATGTATGGAAGGGAAAAGATGACCATTACCACAAGCTGGCAGACGATTTCAGGCACAAGGGTGCAGGAAGATTCTCTTTTTTAGGTAAGGGTGTCGGGGATTGGTATAAGTTACCAAGAACAATGATGAATAATATACCAAAAATTTTGAAAGAATTTAAATTTAAAATTTGTAGAGGGCAAATGTAGGTGGGTGCTGGAAAGGGTCAGTATGTTATATGATATAGGACAGGGGTCCCCAAAGTGGTCGATATCGACCCCAAGGGGTCGATAAGAGTTCTGCATGGGTCGATTATTGCACTGGGGTCGAAAGGGGGTCGATTAACATTAAAGAAGATTAATTAAACTTTTTTAGGAAAAATTGGAATATTTCAATAAAAATCAGATCAATAAATAAAAATAATGCTCATCCTCTGAATTCCTGACTGTTTGCCATGTTATGTGAAGAAAATTATTGAACTTTCAACCAATTACTTTTGCATACTGAGGTCAGGTGGTTGTCAAGAGGTGATAGTTTGCACAGGCGTGTTGACTTGTATGACTCATCTGAAGAGTTACTTAGGACTGTGGATCCATTGCTATGTAACGAGTTAAAACAGTGCAAGAACCATCCTTTATATATCCTTTATACTTTTACTCGATATTTATTCCATCTATCCGTAATTTTCTTACTACTTTTTAAGATTGAAATAACAATGTAAAATATTTACTTTTTCAGTAGATATTATTGGGTAGATTTTATAAGAAATAGGAATTATATGAGTTGTTATGCATGTCTCCTTATTGCTTAGCATTAGAAACGCCAAAAATGATTTGATGTTTTATTTAATACTTAATCTGGGGGTTGATAAGAAGGCAAATATTCTATGAAGGGGTCGACGGGAAAAATGTTTGGAGACCCCTGATATAGGAGCTGGATTGGAAGTCAATGGAAGACAGGAGGAGGATGAAGATACTGCTTTGATGTGTATGTCGGTGATGGGACTGGTCAAAGAACTGGGAGTAGTGTATGGTAGCGAAAAATGACCAAGAGTGATCTGTTTCATGCATACCGGAGAGGGAAAATTTTCGTTTGTGGGTAAGGCTGTCAGAGATTTGGAAGTGATGCATAATTTAAAAAAAAAAAAAAAAAAAAAAAGCCGAAGGAACTTAAGGTTAAAACTTGAAAATGGTAAAAGTAGATAGGTGTAGGAATTTAACACACAAAGTGTATAAGATAACAATAAAAATAATAAGAAAGGTGGAATTAGATGGCCAGGTAAATTGCCACCACAGTTACGCTCCACTGGAATTAAATTAAACTCATTTCCATTCAAGAGTGTGCAAGACAGAGTTGTTAACAGCGGAAGATAGGAATCGTGGAAGGAGAGTTGAAGCTGATGACTGCTGTGTTCCTGGTAGTTCATACAGAGGCTGGAAACGGGTAACGGATGATGTTGGTGATGGTGATATGGAGTCAGCCGAGGTAGTCTACCCACGTGGCCGATGGTTTCTGCACACTAACACGCAGCGAGCGGATGGTTCTGGTTGACGTGGTAGCTCACACGACAACCATGCTAACCCATACACTGATCTCGGCAGTTGACTTAGCGGCGATGGTTTCACCGGAATCGATGAAATCAGGAAACGTCCTTGATACAATGACTCCTCAAGGGCGCGGCGCTTGCACGGTAACTTAAATGGAGTGACCTATCCATAGTGATCAACAACTTGCCAAAGATCAAAATCGTTGAAATCTTTCGACTGTTTATGAACTGTTGGAATCATTTTTACTGACTCCTTTGCTTGGCGCGGGCCGCCTCTCAATCTATTATTCCTCAGTCTAGATATTTTTTAAATCCTATAGAACCAAACAAATGGAAAAGAGCAAGGAATGTACAGTACCACCAGTTTCATAACAAATGTAACATTGCCTAAATACTAAAGGTACATGTCGGAAGAAAAAAGTT
The DNA here is from genome assembly GCA_031002005.1 of Vandiemenella viatica. Lineage (NCBI taxonomy): Eukaryota > Metazoa > Arthropoda > Insecta > Orthoptera > Morabidae > Vandiemenella > Vandiemenella viatica. The sequence goes on along the minus strand of JARYHS010012519.1, from coordinate 207,487,836 downwards.
TAGTGGTGGATTTAGTAGCTCTCGATAAGATTAAAACGTTGCTGGGGACAGTGGATTGCACCCAGTTCGAGGCCCATGCTACTAAAAAAAAAAAAAATAATAATACGGTAAAAATTAATTACAATCCACAAATTATAATATCGAGCTCATGAATCTGATTAAATAAAAAATTTACGGTGAAGTAAATGTGCTGTTTTTTTTTTTAAATACACATTTAACTGTATACTCCAATATCTGCCATTATGGCTAATCTCGTTTACCTTCGCAATAAATTTTATCTCCCACCGTAAGAAAAGATTAATTAGTTCAAATCAAAAACATCTAAATTGCAGTAATTAAAACATTAATTGCACAAAGTTTTAGAACCTTCTAGCTATCTCTGTGTGGCTAACAATTTTATTAACATTTTCCCCACTTCAACAAATCTTTCATCGAAGCTATTATTAAAAGCATTTAGTCTTTCGAGTTCAATCTATATATATATATATATAAAGATGAATGTATGTATGATTGTTTGTTTGTTGTTTGTTCTTCATACAAATCCACAGTTTTCATCTGATCTCGTCAGCTACCAGCTTGCTGCGTTAAGCCTTTCCCCCTACCCTAGTGCATAGTATACGTCATTAGTAGCTAGTCAGAACACTTGCTTGTACTAAAATCTTAACTAGCCAATCTGGAGCTAGCTTACCCCCGCCATTGGTGCCGACTGATCGCTATCATGTCAAAAACCTTCGTTCGCTAGTCGCGTCCAACTTCGACTCACAACAACATCATTATAATGGGGTAATCTGCTGCTAGCTATTTATTCCGTGTTGCATTAAATCAGGATCTATCTCGTGTCACTCCATCCTCCAACTTATTTAATGAGATTGATTCAATACCAAGCCTACTATCGTTGCTACGCAACCATATACCCAATCGTGCCATCATAACTATATTGCAATCAGTATGTTTATGAAACAACATCTTATCTGAAGTGATTTGTAATAGTGTTCTTTCCTTCGCAACGTATTATTCATAAATAGCCATTTGCTTTATACGCTGTGTGTTTCCTTTCAAGCTACCTGATCACTGAAGTAAGATATAAGATAAATCTAGATAAATTATGCTATGGGTTCATTCAGATGTCTGCCAAAATGCAAACAGAAGATAGTATAGATATTTACAGAGCTTGTTTACTAACTGCTAGTATCAAAATAAGTATTTAACCTAATGCTCGATATCATGTCACATACAGTAATCGTGCCGGTTACTGGTGGCAATCGAGGCGAATCCAAAATCCATCTGTCGTAGTTTATAAGCTTCCGCCCGGCTCACCAACACGCGACAGAGGACCGACACTCAACCAACACGGCTCCTTGCCGTCCTAACATACTATGCCGTTGGATCATGACCAGAAGAAACATCATGCGAGTGTGCGATAAGGACGCAAGTGTGCGGCGAGAAAGTACTGGTGGGAAGGATTGTTTGGAAGATTTTTGGACCTCTTCAAGTAACGTGAATGGGTGAGTGCATGGTATGATAGTTCTGTAAGCTGGATGATGAATAGGCCGCGTTATCGATTAGGTAATTATTCCGTTCAGTTCATTGTTACTTTTATTGCAAGTTCTTAAGAAAAAACAAACAGGTTGTTGATAACTAATCGACGATGGACAGAATCTTATATATATATAAAAATAGACGTGTTTTTTCCTATATTTCACTTTTCAGCCACCACTACCTAGCACAGATCACTGATGTTTGTGGGTGGAAGTAGCATGGAGTTTCCTGTCGTGCACAACGTTGGCCGAATGCCGATAGCTGTGGGGATGTGGGAGATATAATGATTAAAGTTGGTCAGTGCAGGGCGTTTCATATTTCGACCAAAAATTCGTACCTCCGTAAACTTCTCTTTCCTGACACAACTACATAACATAGACCTTTGGTGTTTGTGTGTGGTAGTAGAATCGTCTTTCCTGTCGTGCACTATGGTTGTTAGATGTCGGTAGCTATGGGGGTGTGGGAGATATGGGGGTTGAAAGTGGTCGACCTGTGGCAATTTCATACTTCTGCCAAAGACAAAACTGTCATGGTGTATCACTTTTCAGCGAAAACTATAGATCACAGATAACTGGCGTTTGTGTGTAGTAGTAGCACAGAGTCACCTTTCGATCACAACAGTGGCCGAATTTCAGAAACTGTGGTAGTGTGGTAGATATGGTGGTTGTAAGTGGCCGACCAAGAATATTTTCGTATTTCGACTGTCTCCGCATATGTCACTTTTCTGCCACAACTACATAGCATAGAGCATTGGTGTTTGTGTTTGGTAGTAGAATCGTATCTCATGTAGTGCACTAAGGTTGTTAGATGTCGGTAGCTATGGGGGTGTGGGAGAAATGGGGGTTGAAAGTGGTCGACCTGTGGCAATTTCATACTTCTGCCAAAGACAAAAGTGTCATGGTGTATCACTTTTCAGCGAAAACTATAGATCACAGATAACTGGCGTTTGTGTGTAGTAGTAGCACAGAGTCACCTTTCGATCACAACAGCGGCCGAATTTCAGAAACTGGTAATGTGGTAGATATGGTGGTTGTAAGTGGCCGACCAAGGATATTTTCGTATTTCGACTGTCTCCGCATATGTCACTTTTCTGCCACAACTACATAGCATAGAGCATTGGTGTTTATGTGTTGGTAGTAGAATCGTATCTGTTGTCGTGCACTATGGTTGTTAGATGTCTGTAGCTATGGGGGTGTGGAAGATATGGGGGATGTAAAATGGTCGACCTGCGGCAATTTCATATTTCTGCCAAAGACGCATGTGTCACGGTGTATCACTTTTAAGTGAAAACTATCAATCGCAGATGACTGGCGTTGTGTGTTGTAGTAACACAGAGTCTCCTCATCGATCAAAACGTTGGCCGAAATTCGGTAACTGTGGGAGTGTGTGAGATATGGTGTTTGAAATTGGTCGATCATGAATATTTTCGTGTTTCATACAAATACTTGTGTGTATCCGTAAATTTTACGTTCCTGCCGGAACTACATAGTCGCAGAAGACTGGTACTTGTGTGTGGTAATAGTATCGAGTCTCCCATCGTGCACTAGGGTGGTTAGATGTCTATAGCTGTCAATATGAATTCTTTACAATCACGAACGAAGTCCGTGGGTACCAGTAGTATCGTATAAAAGAAAAGAATACTGTACATCTCAATATAAACAAAACATCAACTACACATCCACATTAAAAATTGTCGATGCGGAGATAGGATTTCACGTGAAAGTTCCACACTTGCGGCTGTGGACATCTGTTATATCCAAATTCTGTTGGCTCAGTGGTTACTGCATCTGACTGGCATGGAATGTGCTCGTTCTGGATCTCGGTTATGGACGAGGCTCCTAAAACATCCTTCACCTCAGTCATAGCTTGATTTGTGTATATGAAGTACGCAGAACGATTTCACATTCATAGTCCCAGTTAAATTGCAGGCTTCGTATACCTGACACGTTACGGGGTTAGGACATTTGGCTGCGATGGAGGCGTATTTCAGCAGCCGATAAATAACTCGAACCATCAAGACAATGTGAAATTACATTAAATGACATTGCTGAATTTCACACAATGAATCCTTCACTGGGTATTCTGTTCACGACATTTACATTTTTTCCAAACTTGTCTGTGAACAATAAGAATGCACCAACGTTTAATCTCCAAAACACTTTTGACACAGGCACACAGACACACACATTTAGACATCATGACACAAACACATTACCAAAGACTCTCTTTCTATCATATTCAAACACCAGTCACCCCACCAACGTACAGAATTAGTACCAAAAAGATTTTCGGAACCAGAAATAATTTATTTTACTACCTTGGGACACGGGCAGAAGTTAATATGTGTAAATTGTCATTTTCGTGAATTTCTTACTGTTTCATAATTTAATTATCAACTTTATATTCCTTTGTATACCACCTCTATCTATATATACATCTATACTCTGCAAATCACAAATACTGTGGCTGGCAGAGGGTGCAAAGCACCAATCCTAATTCAGTTCATTCCAATCCCGAAAAGAACGAGGAGAGAAAGAATACATAAATGAATCATTACGGCATCTTATTTCTCGAATCTTATCCCTCCTGTCATTGCGACCTAAATAGGTTGGTGGAAGAAGCATTTCGTTGCACTTGTAAATGAAAGATTTTCGCATAGTCTCCAACAAATTCAAACGAAAACGACGTCGACAGTCCGCCAAACAATCCCAGCTCTGTGACACTAACGTAAGGACTGTAACTAGCAGTCACGAATCGAGCGGCTCTCCTCTGTACTTTATCTAACGTGTCAATCAATCCCATGCGATATGGATCCCAAATTCCCCAACAGTATTCCAAATGCGGACGCACTAGAGTTTTGTACGTTAATTCCTTTGTATGAGCATTACAACTTCTCAAATTACGAACCTATAAAAACGTAGTTTAGAATTCTCTATGTGCTAAGAATGTGGATTACCGATTTGCATCCAAAGTAACATGAATAATGACGATTTTAGTGTAGTTACAGGACCGAGCGGGGGCGGTGTAACGGTTAGCGTTCTCGCCTCGCATTCGGGAGGACGGCGGTTCGAATCCCCGTCCGGGATCCAGATTTGGGTTTTCCATGGTTTCCCCAAATCACTCCAGGCAAATGCCGGGATGCTTCCTTCAAAAGGCCATGGCCGAATTCCTTCCCATTCCTTGCCCCCCCATCCTTTCCCGTCTCTAAAGACCTCGATGTTAAAAATAGACGTAAAGCAGTTAAAAAAAAAAGTAGTTACAGAGTTTCATTTCTTACACCAGTGATTCCAAACGGAGGCTGCACCACCCACAAGTGGCGTTGTTTATATCATAACTTCAATTCTAGCAACATATAAATAAATTAATTTCACCGCCAACTTCTTAAGCCGCGTATACACTTGAGCATTTGCCCCGAATGAGTATGCGGGTTGAGAGGAGGGGGGGCGCACGGCCACCCCCTACATAGCAGTGGGCCATTGTGGTTCCAACCCCATGCGGCCCGAACAGGGAACCCAGTCTGTTTTGCGCAAGTGCTGAGTACACTGCAATGGTTAACCGGAAATTGACCGTCGCCAGTTATTGTTACATGTATTTGTTGCAGTCTTCGAACAAGAAATCGAGAAAGCGGTGGTGGAGAAGAAAACTGTTTCAAGAGAGGTGCAACGCTTTACTATTAAAAACAATAAGACGCGAAACAAATGAAAACTTTAAAAATTTTACAAGAATGTCACCTGAGGATTTTCAGTTTATATTGAATAGTGTCAGGACTACAATTGAGAGGCAAGACACAACATTTGGAAAACCCATAACTGCCGAAGAACGCCTAGCTGTGACACTGCGATTTCTGGCTTCAGGAGACTCGTACTCGAGTTTGCAGTACCTCTTTAAAATTTCAAAACAAGCAATTGGCAGAATCATACCTGAAAACTTGTCAAGCCATCGTGTCCTGCTTAAAGGATTGTGTGAAGGTAAGGAATTCAATTACATAAATCAATTAAATTAAGTAAATTTTATTATATAAAACAAACATTAAAAATGAAACTGCATTTAAGGATTAAAAATTAATACATGAAATCACAATTATAATATTAATTACTAATGTCTGAGAAATTTTGAAAATAAGGTTGGGCTGAATCGGAATCTGAATTTTGTGAAGACGGAGATGGATTTTGCAAATCTGTTAAAACTTTCGTGTTATTGGTTGCTTGGGTTGGAGAACACCGTTGAAAACTATGATTCAAGTATTGCTGACTTGTAGAACAGTAATTTACGGACGGAAGCTGGGAATCATTTTGATTTTGAAGGTTTTGGAACATGGGAGAGCTGCGTGTGGATCTTGCCAAATCAATGTCAAAAAATATATTAGATATTCGATGTTGTGCTACAGCACGTTCTTGTTCGTTGTATTTTTTTAGTTTAGTTGCCACATATGTTCCGAAAGATGTGCACTCGTCTTGTGGAGTATCTGCTTCAGCTGCTTTTTGTAAATAGCGAAAAGCTTCATCCATTCTATCCTCCTTTTTTCTTTTGCGAATTGGGGCACCTGTTGGTGGTGCCTTGAACGTTTTGGGTGTGCAAGCACTCGCAGCACTTTCTAACTCCTCTACTATTGTTTCTACTTCCTCAGAACCATGACTCTGTAAATTGAAAACGATAAATTTGTTTGAAACATTTTTCAATTTTCAATTACTGAAAAAATCTATTTTTAAAACCACTGAATTTAATTTAATTTTTTTAGTTTTGGTTATTCTGAATAAGCGTAAACTAAATTCCAATATAATAAAATTTATATCTGGACGTTGTGGATCATTTTCCTCAGCTGCTGTTAATATTGCAAGAATTGCATGCTGACATCAACACTGTACATAAAAACATCAAATTCTCAACGGAAAAAAGAAAAAAAAATGGTAAATTAAATTTACTTGACATAACCATAACAAGACAAAAACAACACTAATTTCAGATATTCAGATACCCACGACAACAGACATGACAATAGGAACTGAATCAAACCATCCCCAAACTCATAAAGAAGCTGCAATAATGTACATGCTCCACAGACTGAACAAAATCCCACTAAATGAAGAAAACTAAACACAATCATCTATATAACCACCAAAAATCGACATAAAGAAAACAGATTACACCAAACTAAACAACAAAATTATAAGACAAATAAAGAAAACATCACACATTACAACCCCATCATCACAGAAAACATCCAACCACAGTTAATAATAAAATTTATAATGTAGTCACTTAATTAATTGAATTTTTTTTTTTTTTTTTCAGTTGCCATCTACTATCGAGGAATGGTTTGAAGTTGCTGATGAATTCAACCGAGTGTGGAACTTCCCTCATTGCTTGGGAGCGCTTGATGGGAAACATGTAATTTTGCAAGCACCAATTAAAAGTGGAAGTGACTTTTACAACTACAAATCACAATTCAGCATCGTGTTGCTTGCTTTGGTGGATGCTGACTACAATTTTTTGTACGTCGATGTGGGTTGTCAAGGCAGAATTTCAGACGGTGGTGTTTTAAAAAATTGTGACTTTTATAAGAAAATTGAAAAAGGGGACCTGAATCTTCCAGAGCCATCGATATTTGAAGATTTAAATATGACTCTTCCTTACTTTTTCTTGGCAGATTCAGCTTTCTCTTTAAATGAAAATTTATTGAAGCCATTCCCCGGGATTCATCCAAAGGGATCAACACAGAGAATTTTTAATTTTAGATTAAGCAGAGCGCGCAGAGTAGTGGAGAATGCTTTTGGGATATTATCAAGCGTTTTTCCGCGTTTTACGGAAACCTTTGCTAGTGGAACCTGAGAAGGCGCAGATCATTGTATTAGCGACAGTTTTTCTACATAATTTTTTAAGAAAAAGTGCTACTTCACAAAATTACTACACCCCCTCCACATGTTTTGATAGTGAAATAGAAGGAGAAATTCTGCCTGGAGATTGGAGAAATGATGTTACACACAAGGGTGGTTCACTTCTACCCATTAAAACTATCCCACGCAAAAGTAAAGCGAGCGCAGAAAATGTAAGACAGCATTTGGCAAAATATTTTACTTCAACTGGAAGGTTAAGCTGGCAAGAGAAATATGCCTAATTTTAATTTGATTAAAGTTTGTAATTCTCAATTACCATACGAATAACTGTGAATGTACTAATTAATTAAGCATGATTTACCATATTGTAAATAAATGACATAAAACACGATTTTTTTTTTTTTTTAATTTCAGATAAACTTAAATAATTGTGAAGCGCAAATTAAGGATAAATTTGAAAACTTACGCTTACTGTTTCACGAGGCTTAGTTTTTTTCATCGAGAAATACCATCGCATTAAATGCAAACCATTTTGATTTGTACGCTTCAGCTGTTCCTGAAACAAATGGCAATGAGCTCAAAAGGTCGGCTGATTTGTTATATTTACTGTTCAATATAGTTTCAATAACCCAAACCAAAAAATAATAATACTTATTGATATATCCCCTCAAGTTACGATTTCTTTTAAAAATTGATTCTGTGAACTTACATTAACGCAAACAAAAATAATCATTAATTAAACAAGAACTTACCCGTTCCAGTGGTGTTTGTTTTTTTTAATTCGTGCCTTCTCCCTTCGGTAGGAACCCTTGAGGCTTTCAATTTTCTTACGACATTCATCTTTAGAAATTTCCATAAGATCAGAAATTTCATTCCATGCATCTTCCTTTTTTAAATTATTATAATAAAAATCATCCTTGGGGTTCCACAGCACGGGATACTTTTGGTAATACCCGATAAGGGCAAGAGAAATATCCTGAGACATGTCCATGTTTATAAAAACAAAATAACAGTTTACACAAATTAGGCACGAGACAGGTGTGTCTACAGCAGAGGATTCACTGAAACTGGAGGGTGCAGTCGGCTCATATTGTTCGGTTCGACCGCATACACAAAGCGCGTACCCACTGAGCACGAACTGAGCACGTGCTCACTTTGAAGTACCGACAACCCTCGGATCGGGCTGAGGCATGCGGACCCATTCTGCTCGCCCCGTATACATCTGAGCAAAACGGGCCGAACGCATGCTCATTCGGGGCAAATGCTCAAGTGTATACGCGGCTTTAGGACAACAGGGTGTTCACATCATGGAAATTATGTCGGTTATATGTATGTAATCCTTATTCTAACAGTTTTCTCCTGATGCGCAGTGGATGTTTTATCTCAGCTTTAAATGGTTAACGTCCTAACTTCATCGCACATCGAAGAGTCAGCAATGCAGGGAACGAATTTCTTTTGTCTTTTAGCAGGGCAAGCGCACTTCTCCAACCTTCCTAAGAGCGTTATCTCCTTCCCATGCAGCTCAAGTTGGCCGAACCGTGGTATAAAGCGGCTACAAACGATCCAATTTCGGTCCCAATCTGCAGGGGCAATCCGGCAGCGGACCTTCAGATTGCCAAGTAAGTTGGAAAATGAGCTCTGTTGCTCCCTGCTGTTTGTAGACGCGAGCTGAGGTGGCTGATCTGCGCGCACAGCTTGTAGCTGTGTTAGCGAAAGTTACACACTTGGAAGCTGCCGTAGAAGGTTACAGAAGATGAGATATTGGGGAACCTGATGCAGCCATGTCGCTTACAGATTCACCTATGTCGAGCATTGTGCCTCGTTCGCCTGACGGTGACTGGCATATTGCTGCCAGAATTCGAAGCCGCACACGGGGGCAGTCCAACAGGCTTAAAGGCCAAGACTGTGAACATGTTCGGCTGTCCAACCGGTATGACGTATTGTTGGAGGCTGAGTCAGTCCCACAATTGTCATCCTGCGAGTTGACGGCCCCCCAACCCGCGTAGGTCTGGGCGATCGAAGAAGGGTATTCTGGTAGTTGGGAGCTCTAATGATAGGCGGTTTATAGAGCCCCTTAGGAAATGGCGGATTATTCGGGGAAGAAATCCAACGTCCATTCAGTGTGTTTTCCGGGGGGTCTGATCCGAGATGTGGAGCAGGCCATCCCGGATGCCATAGAATGGACGGGGTGTAGCCAACTGCAGATTGTGGTTCACGTCGGCAACAACGATGCTTGTCGCCTTGGGTCGGAGGTTATCCTCTCTTCCTTCCGGTGGCTGGCTGAAAGGGTGAACTCTGTAGCTAATTGCCGCAAGATTTCGGCGAAGCTAACTATCTGTAGCACCATTGACAGAGTTGATTGTGGACCTCTCGGTTCAGAGCCGTATTGAGGGGCTGAACCATGAGACTACGACGTTTCTGTGATGATATTGGCTGCAGATTCCTCGATCTTCGCCGATAGGGGTCGAGTCATGTAGGGTTCCCCTTAATAGGTCAGGTGTGCACTACACCGTGAATCGGCTACACGGGTGGCAGGGGCCATGTGGAATGCACTGGGTGGATTTCTTAGTCTGAGGGAGGAAGACCCGAAACACGAAATACAGTTACGGGCAACCCAAATCAGATGCAACACCGGAATGTAGGAAGGAACGTAAAAGAAGTCTCGACAGTTAAAAGTTACTCGTAATTAACTGTAGAAGCGTTTGTAACAAACAACCGGAACTTGGAAGCGTTATTTAGTAGCACAGAGGCGGATATCACTTATCGGTACAGAAAGTTGGCTAAAACCGGAAATAATGTTCTGCCGAAACTTTTTAAAGATAGCATGAACTGTTTTTCGTAAAGACAGAATTACATTCTCAATGGAGGTGGGGTATTTATAGCTGTGAGTAAATTCCTCCCATGTAATGAAATAGACGTCGATACTATCTGTGAAATCATATGGATTGAACTTAATGTTGCTGGGTCAAAACTCGTCATAGGCGCCTTCTACCGTCCACCCGATTCTGGCATAGCCATAGCGAAGGAATTAAGAAGTAATGTTAACAGTATAGCTAGCCGTTTTCAGGATCATGCTATTATTCTGGGAGGCGGCTTCAATCTGCCCTATATCGACTGGCGTGATTACGTTCACATTACTGGTAGCAGAGATAAGGCAGCTTCTGAAGTAATTCTCGATTTGTTCTCTCATAATCATCTGGAACAGCTAGTTAATGAACCTACGCGGTGTCATAACGGTAGCAAAAACATTTTAGATTTGCTGATTACTAACAGGCCAGAATTATTCACCGACATTTCAACGACCACAGGAATAAGCGATCACAAATCGGTAATTCCGACCATCATATAATGACCAAGCGAAAAAGGAAAAAAGGGCGGATTGTATACAAATTCAGTAAGGCCTCAAAGGAGTGTTTTAGAACCTACCTAAGGAATAATTACCATAACTATAAGTTAACAAAGGACACTGTTGAAAAGATGTGGCATCGATTTATACATATAGTCAGAGAAGGTATGGAAGTATACATACCGAAACGTACAATAAATGGGGAGGATGATCCACCGTGGTACACATGCGAAGTCAAAAGATTACTCAAAAAACAAAGGAGGATACACGCACGCTGCAGAAGGAAGAGGTCTCGCAGTGATTTAGAAACGTTGGCTGAGTTAAGAGGACATGTGAAGAATGTGATGCGTGAGATCTTCAACTATTTTCATTCAAACACTCTCTCTAAGAGTCTCGCAGAAAACCCAAAGAAATTTGGTCGTATGTGCGAAAAATCAGTTGTACCAAAAGCAATATTCCTGCACTAGTTCGTGAAGGTTCCCAGGTTAATGAAAGCCGCGATAAACCTAACGTACTAAATACTATATTCAAAAATTCATTTATTGAAGAAAATAAGGATAGCATTCCCGTTTTCCCAAGTCGTGTCGAGTTGGAGATGGAATCATTACGAATAGATACTGAAGGTATCATAAAGCAATTAGAGCTCCTGAAGTGGGGGAAAGCACCTGCACCGGATGGAATTCCAGTAAGAGTATTTTCAGAGTATGCGGCGGAAATCGGGCCATTTCTGTCTTATATACTCAGTAAATCCCTAGAAGATACAGCGAACATGAATAAAGACCAATAACTAATGTAGTTAGTAAAATGCCTAAAAAGAAAAAAACAGTAATGCATAAATTTTGGTCAAGCAACAACATTAGTGAAAGTTGTAATTAAACTGAAATTTATCCTAAGCCGAAATGATAATTGGTATTCGTTGTTACAGCAGAAACTATGAGTAATTTAATTTTTTAAAGGTTTTTTTAAGTTGCTTTAATTAGTAACATGTTACTGAAAGCAGCCGCAAAATTTATGAAATTTTTTTTAACTATGAAATGCTATGAAAAGCAAACTTGATCAATGTATTATGGCAATTAATTTAGTAGCAGTTGCTTGGTTATTAAATTGTAGACATAACCACGAATTCCTTCTAATGGTATCTCTGGTCGCTGTTTTGTGAGCGAGGGCTGACACGTGACACCGTTCTCCAGCCAATAGCTATCGAGGTGAGTGGGTGACCTTACGAAATTATATTTATTAAGTTTCATCGAAATCGAATAAAAAGTGTGGGTTTTTATAAAAATTAAGGGGTGCAAAGGGGTAGAATGAATCTTTAAAATCGGTTAAAAATTGGTGAAGATATCGCTGAACATATATCCAAAAACAAATACACTCGAATTGAGAACCTTCTCTTTTTTTTGAAATCGGTTAAAATGTTAAGTGTAGTAGCGTATTTACTGTTTTCCTATAAAATTACGCTGTAGCTGGGGGAGCGATTTTCACACAGATCGAGCCTCATGTTATTAAAAAACCAATATAATTAATTAGAATCCACAAATTATAATACCGAACATATGAAAGTCGCACGCAGAAAAATGTTTTATTCAATTGATTTGTCGTTATGCCAATATCGCTCATGTCCGCCATAAACCCTATCTTCAAGAAAAAATTATTTGGTTCTGGTGATAAAACATTCGAATATAAAAAATAATTGCCCTGTAACCTTTTGAATGTCTCTACCTCGATACTAATTTTATTGACGTTCATCATGGATTAGTAAATCGTTTATGAAACTGATTAAAAAAAAGCTTTGAATTTTTCGCATAAGACGATAAACGTTATCTCTGTCCTCGAGAGTATATTTAGGGCAAAGAATCAGACATGGAACTCAGTTCTCTTGCAGCCATGTTGACGTCAGGTAAGTCTCTGTTTATTTACCACTAGTGTAAGCCCGTGACTGTTTTGTTAGCATGGTAACGGATCAACAATATGTTTTGTTTTTATTCTCAAAGGTTATGACAGATTATACTAATCTGACCAAATACGAAATTGACCTGTTAGGGTTAACTCCGTTCAATTTGAATAAAATCTCTTGGCTTAAAGTATTAAACCCAGACAGGTATGACAGCGCTATTCTATAATTGTTTTAAATGTCGTGGTTGCTTCACTCGAACTGGTGAAATACAAACTTGACTTACATTTAACCCTAAGGAAACACTGTATGACATTTGAAGAATTTCTGCTTAGTTTAAAGGAAGCTTTATCATCCATCGCAGCAACAATGGTATCGAAATCACCACGTTGATTTTGACTGAGGTCGGCCAAACGTTCAAAAAGTAATCTTTGGTCATTGTGTCAATTGTGGCGAGAGAACGTACTAGCAACATCAGATTATCGAGTAGTTAAGCTATTCCGAGGAAATAAATTGCCAGGATACTCGTCTAGGTGAAATATCTGATCTTGATGTTCACGTTATATAACGTAATAACTCACCTACCACGAAAACAAATAAAGACCATTAACGGAAGTTGTCAGTCAAATACGTAAAAAAAAAAAAAAAAAATAAACCGTAATGTATAAACTTTTGTGAAGCAGCAATAATAACAAAAGTTTTAATTTAGTTTAGAACGGAATTACTATTGGCACACCTTGTTACAGCAGAGACCATGACTATTTTAAGTCTATTTTTAAATTTTTTGACGTTGCTTTCATTAGTGCCATGTAACTGCAGTAGTTCCAAGTTATTTCAGCCGAAACGTTTTTCCATATTTCCAAAAGAATGAAATAATACGAAAGTCAAACATAATTAATGTAGTCGGAAAAATAATTTCATAGGAATTTCTTAGCTATTAAACTTCGCATAAAAACTCTAATTTGTAATAATATCTCTGGACACAATTTGAGGGGAGTGGAACGGTGCATGACGCCATCGTTCTCCAGCCAACAGCTATCGAGATGAGTGAGTCAGTGAGCGAGCTTATAGTAGCCACACTGCTTTACTACTAGTTAGTGCACATGGCAAAGAGTAGTGAAATAAAAAATGCTCTTTTTAAGCTAAATTCCACATTTCGACTACTCACTACCAGATTGTTAGAAACATTCCGCGGTAGGAATGCAGCTCAATATTATGCACAAAATTTTATCGAATATATATATATATTGTTTGCTCCTCACGAAATCCTCACGAGCATTTTCTTAATAAATAGAATCCACTGGGCCAAGAAATCCGTGATTTTCTGCAGCGTAATCAGTTCCCAGTTTAACTTCAGAAAAAAAAACATAATTTTTTACAGGCGTTCACATAGGTGTAATAGTAGAGTGGAATAATAGTTTCCAACCGTTCTCGTACCGTCAAAAATGATACAGGTTGATCGTACAGAGCATTCTCACTTTTCTAAAAGATATTCTTATCCAGAAGATTGGAACTTATCATCAAAATTTTTTTGTGGTGTTGCAGCCTGGTGAATGACTTTGAAATCGGCTGATCTAATGTAGGTGCGTTACTAGTCAGTAGCTCGGTAAGATTGCAAAGAATATTCATACTCCAACTAACTATCATCCGCGACTTCGCACTCGTGGACTTAGCATTTCATGCTAGAATTGGATATAGAAAACTGAAAGTAAGATATGTCCCAAATGGTTCTAATATCGTTGGGATGTTCCTACCTGTCCGCCTAATAAATTATACATTTCATTAACAAAGAGACACCTATCATAGAAACCATAATTGGACAAATCGTAGCGCTTGCCGTTGCTTCTGATCCTGACAATACTGAGTCTAACTACCCAATGCAAATGTAATGCTCAAAGACCGAAAACAATGACCATATCACGTTATTCGCGTTGTGACACTGACAAAAACAGCCAGAACGCGCTGTGGCTATCTCTAAAAGGCCACTAAACGTATATCAGAAAATGATTAAAGATTAAGAAACGGTACTTAAACAGAGTGATTTATTTTATCAACATCACCAAATTATCAATTAACATTCAGAAAATATATTTACAACCTGCCCGCCGTATCGTGGGTGCATCTAGGGATGCAAGGTAACATAAGTATCGATAAGTATATCGCTATTTATATCGACGCCTGGCAGATATGGATAATCGATAATATCGTCTGCATCAAACCGATAATATCGATATTTTCAGCTATTTGTATATTTTATATTATAGATTAGAAAAAATTGTAAATAAATAATGAATAATAAATTAGAATTAGTTTATTGAAAAAAATAGGTCTGCAAACATTCATCGTCAACAGATAGTGAAAACAGTGGTTTGCTTTTCCCGTGTATTCTTGGTTTGAGTGACACTAGTTGCTGGCGACGAAGCTACTTTGAGTAAATGATTAATTGCAATTTTGAACATATCTTAATCCATCTCGTATACCAATCATGATTGATTTTAATCATTATTTAGCAAAAAAGTCTACCGTAATTTCCAAATTACTGTAGATCATATACACGTAATAATAGAAAAACAATTTGCAACTTCCCCTTCGCAACTTTTTAAAATTTTTCAATTTTTCTTTTGATAGTTCAATGAAAAGAGACTTTATATTACGGTGCTAAGCGCTTCTTTTAATTCTTAAAACCTTTACCTTCAACTGCATTAAAAGGTCTATTATCAGTACTGATAAAATAAGCATTTGTATCAGTTGGACTGCCATATTTTTTACCCCGTTTAGAACATTGTAATACCTCCAAGAGGGAAACAAGAACCAACGAAGGCGAGATTAAATAATAAAACGGTGAACGTAAATGAATGAGGAACGAATAATGCCCGCGATACGGCGTGGAGCCACAGAGTAGCAAAGGACGTTATCGATTTGGTTATCGTGTTTGGCATTTTTTTTTTTTAATTTTTATTTTTAATTGCAACGGAGCACAGGCTCCGGTGGCAATTTCCCTACACACCCAACTTCCCCCTATCCTGCACCCACCTACATTTGCCCTCCACAAATTTTAAATTTAAATTCTTTCAAAGTTTTCGGAAAATTATTCATCATTTCTCTTGGTAACTCATTCCAATCCCTGACACCCTTACCTAAAAAAGAGAATCTTCCCACACCCTTGTGCCTGAAATCGAGTGCCAGCTTGTGGTAATGGTCACCTTTTCCCTTCCATGAATTACTTTTAATTCTTATTCCAATATCTTTCCTTGCCTCATCGCCAATATTTTCTTCATTTCCAGAAACAAATATAGCGGCCCTTTTTTGCACCCTGTCCAACTCCTGTATTTGATACTCAAAATGTGGGGCCCGCACTACACTAACATATTCAAGCAGAGGTCTGACCAAAGTTTTGTAACCTAATTCCTTTACTTCTCTCGTACATTCCTTTATGACTGTCCCCAACAAGTACAGAATTTTTAAATCTGTAGAATGTGTCCTGTCCAGTTAAGCTTCTTATCAAACGTAATTCGAAGATATTTACATTTAAGGACTTCAACAAGCAATTCTTATAATCATAATCATAAGAGTTTATTACTTGTGTATCTAACAATCTGACTCTTCTTTGCATTTATCTGCATCCCATGTCTACCAACCCAACTAGATATCCTGTCCAGATCCCCTGCAGCTGTTTACAACCTTCTACCGCTTTGATCATTTTATATAGCATGATGTCGGCTGCAAACAATATAATTATAATAATGAATAGCAATGGTCCCAATACGCTAGACGCTACCCTGTGGCACTCCCATTTTTACTTTTACTTCTTTTTATATGCATTTCCTACCCAAACTTGCTGTTTTCTACCTTTTAAAAATTCCCAAAATGGTACAGTCATGACCCCATCATCACTGGAAATGGGCTCACTCACTGCTTTAGCTAACAACTCAGAAAGTGCCCGTTGCCCCTATTATTTAGGTATCATGGTCATCTTTTCCCTTCGATGTACTACTTTTCATACTTATTGCAATATCTTTCCATGAATCATCACCAGTATACGCCCTGTACACTCCCAAGACTCTCCTCATCATCCTCCTGTCTTGCAATGAATCCCATTCCAGCTCCTTTACCATATCCGTCACAGATTGTATTCTACAATAATTTCCAGAAACAAATATAGCAGCCCTTTTTTGCACCCTCTCCAACTCCTGTATTTTATATGTAAAATGATGGTCCCATACTACACTACCATATTCGAGCAATGGTCTGACAAAAGTTTTGTAACCCAATTCCTTTACTTCTCTCGTACATCCCCTCATCACTCTCTCCACCAAGTGCAGAACTTTGAAACCTTTACCTACCACCTGTCCAATGTGGCCTGCCCAGTTAAGCTTGTTATCAAAAGTAATGCCAAGATATTTACATTTCAAGTCTTCAGCAAGCAATTGTTTCCCCACCTTATATTCATAATTAACCTTTTGTTTTTTATTCAAGTTTGGACCCTACAACACATAAATTTATTTGCATTAATTTTTGGTGCTAAGGGGCTTGTAGTTTTCGATAATTCACTGCATCATATCGACATTTTCGTATCGAGCATGTAATAAGATCGATATAGATTTCGATAGGTTTGTCCTATATTACTATAATTTTCGGTTGATCGATATATCGTTGCAAAACTTGTTGCATCAGCTATCGTTCAGAACGCGTAGTGGTCAAATATCATAGGAGATACAACACACATTTTGAGTTGTAGCCTTTTGAGATAGCCTCATCGCGTTTTGGCCATTTTTTTTTCGGTTTTCTTTCGAGAGATTCTTTGAGCTTAACGGATACACTGGACGTAAATATAAGTAATGTTGAGAATCAAGGATTTGCATGATCTAGAAGGATCCATAATAATAATATTACGATTCATGCGAATTTGTATTTAATCTTTAGCACTGTTCAGGTAGATTAATTATTTTGATAGTCTATCATTCAACTGAGTGAAATTATTCACTTTATTGACAGGTAGCGCTAGCCAGCGTGGATCTAGGATGGCTACGTTCTTGTTTATGTTACTGGTCACACAGGTACGTTATTATCTCTTAAATTCACTGTTCAAATTTAATTTAATCTTTTTCATGTGTTTGAGAAAGGAATTTAATACTGTTTTTGACAATAACTCATTTAATGTTTCCCAACGAAATACTCTATCTATCATCAGTGAAGATGCTGTCTAGGACTGATAAATATATCTGAAGAGATGGGCGAAACGATTATGGAGTTACGTGAAAGGATCAGGGTTCTTAAGGCTCGTCCTGTGGAGGCTCAGACTCTGCAGGCATGGCCTGTGGTGGCCTCGCCTGTGGAAGTTCAGCCTGTGGGGGCTCAGCCTGTGGAGGCTCAGACTGCACAGGCCCAGCCTGTGGGGGCTCAGCCTGTGGAGGCTCAGACTGCACAGGCACAGCCTGTGGGGGCTGAGCTTGTCGAGGCTCAAGCTGTAGAGGCAGAAAGTAGAGATAGTGGGTTGGACGAAGTTGATAAGGATTGGTGGGAGCTGGTAACAGGTCGTAGGAGAAACATGGTTAACAGGATGAACAAGCCAGACACTTCAGCAATTCTGGGAAAAATATGTTTGACCTGTTGCCAGAGTCAGGAGGAGAAGAGCCTCATATAGATGTAGGAGTTGGTAAGATGCAGCAGACCTTTAGGAATAAGGGCGTGCAGGGCAACAATAGGAGAAAACGGTTCTGCTGCTAGGTAGTAGCCATGGGAGAGATGTAGGTCCTCTTCTGCAGGATCAGTTAGGTACAGGATACCAGGACACAATTTTTTCTAAACCTAGTGCAACATTAGGTTAGGTAATAGAGGATATAGATACCCTTTGTAGGAGTTTCACTAAAGATGATAGAGTAGTGATAGTGGGAGGTGCGGGAAATAGTATTGATAGAAACGCTAGTTATAGTATAGAGAGTGCCCTGAGGAGGAGCTCATGCAGGTCCTAAGTCGCCATGACCGGCCACAATTGAAATATGCTGTGAGGTGGTTTAATGTGGAAACAGAAGTGCTACTTGGGAAAGGCATTAGTTCTGTGTTGGGGGTTGTGCCTGTGAATACCATTGGTAGGTGGGGTTTTACTAGGCATGGCCTATACCTATATAGAAGGGGGAAGGGAGTACTTTCTGAGTTGTTAATTAAAGCAGTGAGGGAGCCCACTTCCAGTTATGATGGGGTCAGGACTGTGCCTTTTTTAGGTTAGGGGCAGCTGGTGAAGGGACCAAAATAGATTATCAAAGTGATACTGATTGCAGATTCATGATGGGAAAAGTCACAGAAATAGATGAAGTGGCTGAAACATTAACTGACTGCGGTAAAAGTGGGAAAGAGGAGATAAATTCTGAAAATGTAATGCCAGTAGTAAGGGTGTTAATGGTAAACTGAAGAAGTATAATGAACAAAGTAATCGAATTTGCAAACTTAATAGAGATACACGAACCACAAGTAATAATTGGGGTAGAGAGTTGTTTAAAAGAAGAAGTACTAGACAGTGATGGTTACAGAGTGTACTGCAGAGATAGAGGAGCAATTGGTGGAGGAATTTTCATACTAGTTAACAAAAACTACCACATTTCACTGGCATTCATAGATCAAGACCATGAGTTACTTGGGATAGATTTCTGGGATAATAAAAAAGAAAAAATCAGAGTGTTGGCTGTTTACCGCAGTGGAAGAATCACGGAAGAGGATGAGGCTCTTGGGGAGAAATTAAATTCATACTCATATTTCAGAGGTGAGAATAGAATGATCATCATTGGTGGGGATTTAAATTAACCAGGTGTAAACTAAGAAGGGAATAAGATAAATAACACAAGGAAACAAATATTTGCAAATATCTTAATAAGGGAAGGAGAATTTACACAGTGGTTGAGCAAAACACTAGGGGACAAAATACTTTGGATATATTTCTAATTAAGCCCGATGAAAACCTTTTGAGGTATCAAGTAACTGAAGGAATAAGTGATCATGAAGCAGTTCTGATGGATATTAGAGGATTCAGTAAACCAGCTGACAAAATTGAAGGGGGAAATAGGTACAATTATAAAAAGGCACAGGTTTCAAATTTGAATAGATATATCAGAGAAAAATTAAGCAAATGGAAGGAAGGCTCAAGTACAGTAGAGTTAAGGTGGGAAGAGTTCAAGGAGTTAATAAGAAAGGGGGAAGAAAAATTTATTCCAAGGCAGAAAATAAAGAGAAGTAGAGAACCTATGTACTATAATAGGGAAGTGAGGAGGTTAAAGAGGTTGGTAAGAAAAGAACATAACAGAGTTAAGAGACAGCAGGGTAGTAGAGAATATTTAAAACAACTAAACAAGGACTTAATAACAGCAAAGAAAATGGCTAAAGATGGGTTTTTGAAGAATATTGTCAGTGCAGGAGGACCATTATCTGATGCATCTAGAAATTTCTATTTCTATATCAGGAAACTGAGGGGAAAGGAGGGTGTAGAGACACTTATAGATAAGGATTGAGAAGTAGTTACTGACGATTTGAAAAAGGCAGAGATTTTAAGTAACTGGTTCAGTAAAAGCATTAGGGACAATGAATCAGAAACACGAGGGTCTAATTCGGAGAACGAGCTTAACAACACAACTAGAAATGACGATACTAAAAAATTTGATATTCATCCTGAGGAAATCATGAAGGAAATAAGAAAGCTGAAAAAACATAAAGGGGCTCGATATCTTAAAGATAGCCGCATGTGATATTGTACCTTATCTTGAAATATTATTTAAATTGAGTCTAGACACTTGCTGTTTACCACAGGACTGGAAAAGTGCAATAGTAGTGCCGGTACATAAAGGAGGGGTGAGAAATAGAGTTGAGAATTACAGGCCAATCAGTTTGACATCAGTGGTAAGTAAATTAATGGAAAGGTTTATATGCAACCACATCAAAAATATATGTCAGTAATGTAAGTGGTTTTCAAGCAGGCAACATGGGTTCAGGCTAGGATATTCATGTGATTCTCAGTTGGTGGGAAATAGGCAAGATATTTCAGATGAAATTGACAAGGGAGGCCAAATTGATAGTGTAGCACTAGATCTGTCAAAGGCGTTTGACAGAGTAAGCCATAAAATGGTAGTAAATAAGGTAAAAACCATTGGAGTGGATGAGAAAGTGATTTGCTGGGTAGAAGAATTTTTAAAAGGTAGAAAACAGAAAGTAAGGGTAGGAAATGTAGTATCAAAAGAAGTGGGAGTAAAAATGGATGTGCCACAGTGTAGCGTATTGGCACCATTGCTATTCATTATTCTAATGACTAATTGTGATGATTGTTTACTTTTCTGAAATTAGATTTTTTGCAGATGACATAATGCTGTATAAAAGAATCAAAACGATAGAGGATTGTAAACAGCTGCAGGGTGATCTGGACAGGATATCTAGTTGGGTTGGTAAACATGGAATGAAGATAAATGCAAAGAAGAGTCAGCTTATTAGATACACATATAAAAAACAAAAGGTTAATTATGAATATAAGGTTTGAAAAGAATGCTTGCTGAAGACTTGAAATGCAAATATCTTGGAATTACTTTTGATAACAAACTTAACTGGGCAGGACACATAGGACAGATGGTATCAAAAGGTTTCAAAGTTCTGCACTTGTTGGAGAGAGTGATGAGGGGATGTACGAGAGAAGGCAAGGAATTGGGTTACAAAACTTTGGTCAGACCATTGCTCGAATATTGTAGTGTAGTATGGGACCCTCATTTTACGTATCAAATACAGGAGTTGGAGAGGGTGCAAAAAAGGGCTGCTAGATTTGTTTCTGGAAATTATTGCAGAATTCAATCAGTGACGGATATGATAAAGGAGTTGGAATGAGATTCATTGCAAGTCAGAAGGAGGATGAGGAGAGTCATGGGAGTGTACAGGGCATATACTGGCGATGAGGCATGGAAAGATATTGCAATAGGTATGAAAAGTAGTGCATGGAAGGGAAAGGGTGTCAGGGATTGTAATGAGTTACCAAGAGAAATGATGAATAATTTACCGAAAACTTTGAAAGAATTTAAAGATAAAATTTGTAGAGGGCAAATGTAGGTGGGTGCAGGATAGGGGGAAGATGGGTGTGTAGGGAAATTGCCACCGGAGCCCGTGCTCCATTGCAATTAAATAATAATAATAATCCATGCACTAAGTATGTAGATTGAGATAATCCTTTCGGATTTTATTTACTAATTTCATGTGATTTGTAAACATTTTTACTCATTAATTTCAGTGTGACCCTCGTAATACTATGAATATGGAAATGTTTCCGTGACCTTTTCCTTCTCTATCTTTCCCAATATCTGATATAATCACACACAAAATATAGTTTATTTATGGAAGTGACGTGGGTATCATGCTACATTTCACATTTCCGACATCCTAATAATTAAAAAAATAAAAATAAAAAAATATTGAAAAATTAGTTTGTAGGTGAACATGAGTTTACTATTCAGGATGTTGATAAATAAATTTGTTTAGTATGAAATGGCTGATACAATATGTTCAGCTATCCTGCTCTCAATTATACCTAACAAATAATTTGATCTGGGTAATTTTTGATATAGTAAAGACATTAGACATGGGAAACAAAAATTAATACGTAACCACGGAGTTTTGGGCAAACCAGATCTTTTTTTAAAAAAATTACGGTAGGAGCTAATCATTTTCGTGCATTAACAAAATATATAAAAATGCACCAAACCTATATAACGTAAGATGGATTACATTTGGTCGTAAGTATCCAAAAATTACTATTGTCATATATTTTAGTAATTATACATAATATCAATCTGACCTTATGTAATACTGAAATACGTTGTTTACTGCTGAAGGTGCAGTTGCAAAATTAAAGTTCCCAAAATTACAATTGAATAAGAGACAAAAAACAATCCAGAACAAGTCATCATCCGTCCAAGCCTCCATTTGTTTCATGGGTTCCTATGATTTGAATTTATTGACTCGGAACTTAAATGTTTGTATCTACTGAATAACGTTCTTTTTTATTTTTCAGTATTGCTTCTCAATTGTTTCTGGAATTGAGCTAAACGAACGTCACACACATGGAAAACCTACAGGTGCCCAGAATCGGGCCCGAGAATTCATCTCCAGGATCAAAAAGGCAATCGAGAAGCTGTCACTGAAATCTATTTTTATGAAATCAGAAAGATCATGTAATTTATGTACAGAAGAAGTAAGGAAACAAGCTGAAACCTTTGCTTTGGCAATTTTAGATCTTTTGGTGTCATTGGCGAAAGAGGCGGCAAGTCATGGTAGTGAAGCAATTCTTAAGACGAAAATAATCCTATAGTGGATACACCAGCGGGGAAAAAAACTATACTGTATTGAAATAATATTTCTTTGCAAATAAAGATTTTAATCACCAGATAATCGTGGCATTTAATCATTTTATATCCTGTAAGTTGGTGAGACTGCGTTTAGTGAGTGCACTCAAGATACTAAAACCAGCTTTGTGGCGCAATTGCGCAGTTTACTACAGTATGAGGTTGGGAGAGGTGATAATACAACTTGTTTGTATTCTTTCGGACATCTTATTCATGTCTTCCTGAATTTTTCTACTGTATTGTCTCGTTTTCGATTTTTATCCTTCCTTCTTTAGTTCTCTCGATCATTTCTTCTTTCGTTTGTACCTCCCTTCCTTAAAATTTAGCTTTTCTCAGAAACGTCCGGTCTGTTTGATACTATTGGGTCTCAATGATACTATTGTTTCATCTAGGGATATTCATTAAACATCGATGCAAAGTATCCAGTCGATGTTTACCATACGATCCATCGGATTGATTCGATGTTTTGACAAAGAAATTTTTTATTCGATGCATCGATTTTTTTATATAAAAACATCGAATCGTAAAAAAGCGAACTCGGGCTAGTAATGACAAAAATAATAGAAATAAAAGTTAAGATTACTAAATTTTTTGAATATTAAATTAAATTATATCAATTAAAAAAATTGTCTTTAACCTGTGAGCAATTAGCGGAACATAACAACGGTGAGAATGAATTTCACTTGCCGTTGGTTATCCTGTCCATATCAGTGAATGAATAAATCAATTTCTTAGATTCAGTCCTATTGTTTGCTGTGAATCTAAATAAGATATCAGTAATCTAAAACGACTAAGTGTTACCTGATACTACTCAATATTAAGATGGACTAAAAAGCTGGTTGGGGCAACATCCCATTGACTATTGTCGGGACTTCTGTTGCATCCGAACGTTTATTTATGAAGGCTGCTCAAATAGTCAGTCAGCAGACGATCAGAATGAAAGGAAAACGAATGAGTACCCTTTTTTTTTGCAATGTTTGCCTAAACACCGTTGGTGTTGAGTGGTTAAATATTAAAATTTTTAAGCAGATTTAGACATTTGTATTTAATGTCTGGTTTTTTATTGTAATGGTCTGGTATCGTAATAAAATATTTCTGTTAATTTGTAGTCTCTGTTTCAATCACAAAGCTGTACCTCACTCATACGACACTACTTACCAAACACAAAAGATAATAAAATTAATTTTTTAATGTTGGGTGAAAGGTAACGCTCTGGCCTCGCATTCGGGAGGACGAGGGTTCGAATCCCCGTCCGAGCATCCAGATTTGGGTCTTCCATGGTTTCTCCAAACCACTCCAGGTGAATGCTTCAAAGGCTTTGGCCGAATTCCTTCCCGTTCCTTGCCCCCCGTACTTTCCCGCCTCTAATGACCTCGATGTTGACGAAACGAAAAGCCATCAACAAAAAAGCATAAAATTAAACACATCTTTACAACTACAGCCCTATACTGCTGGTATAGTGTTACTCTCTATGGTCACACAGACCAAATGAAAGCCAGTGAATTATATGCGTTCAACTGGAAATGGTGAATATCAAACTATTGTCACATTTTTTCTTGGCGATTTTGAAGGAACAGATAAGTAAGAGATAAATGAAACGACATTTGCCGACGAATAGTGTTTGTTTGTATTTGTTGAGCTAAGAAAAATATAAAAGTATTCGATGTTGAAAAAACATCGATGTTTTTAACCAATGCATCGAAAAACATAGATGCAGGGTTCCGATGTTTTACATCGATGTACTTTGTAAGTGGACATCCCTAGTTCATCGTTTAGAGAAATTCAGGATGCAATTGCTGAAGAGATGGAATTCTATTTCATGTTACTATACTTGTCGGTTTTCCATCCTTCCCTTTGTACCTAAAAATCTCACCTGAAATTGCATATTTCCGTATAGTAAACACTGTTGTAAATGTTATATGAACGTTGACTTCTATATTATTATTATTATTAAGAACTAATGTTCTGAAGTGTCATCTGCACCCTCTATTTCTAATCGTAATGTATTTCCTGACTCGGCAGAGCTCTCTGAAATGTAATCTGAACCGCGAAAGACACATTGGTCAAGCTGAAGGAAGAAGGTTCAAAATCCTGCTTAGGATCCCACAGCACAATTTTTTGATGCGTGGTAAATACTGCAGAGTTCATGTGCGGCAATAAAGGTTCGATTGCTTTTGATTTAGGAAAGAGTTCAGTGCTTCTAACCCCTCCTGCCACCTATTGATGAGCCTGGGATACACGTCATGGCCATCCAATTAGCCGGGGAACCTAGTGACTCGTACGATTTATATCATTTGAAGGCCACCTCTGTATTTTCACTTGTAACTGCAATCGTATTTATGTTGCGATAAACAGGAACTTTTCAGCATACTTAATATTTCGTCATATTACAACAGCAGAAAAAACCGTCTAACTCCACCTATCGCAGGCTGCCTTCATAGAGACTCAATCTAGAGCTGACAAGTAAAGAAGAGATTAGGACGCAAGTCTTACAAAGAAAATCATTAAGGAAAACACATTTAACAGCATCACAACGCCAACGACAGCTATCCATTCATTGATAACACCATAGCGAATAGGGTACCTACCAAAAAAGTGAAGAAATTTCGATACAGAACTTTGGTCAGACCTTTGCTTGAAAATGGTGCTGTAGTGTGGAGTTCACACTATCAAGCACGTGAGTACTCTTGCTCGGCGCTCCAGTGAGTCTCGGAGAGTGTAGCGACGCGTACGGAGGTAATGCGCATTTCGCTATTTACTTGCAACGGTACCACTTTGAACCTCATTTCTGCAAAAATAGTCTAAATTCAAGATAGCATGAGTACGGTTAACAGTATTGCGTGGAAGCGTAGTTACGTTCTGTGTTGTGTATTTGTCAGCGTAGAATAAACTGCAATAATCCGTAACTTTGCTTGTAACTACTGTTTCATTACGCAAAACCTAGAATCCGTATCAGGCGAATAACACACAAGCCGCGAAGAACTCAACGCAGGCTTTCTATTAAAAATAAAACATCTATAACAGACTTTAGTTGCTTTCAGCAGCTAGTTTTCTACGCAGTCTGGCAATTCTGCTTTATCAACAATTACCTGGTGTTAAGACAGAAGACCACTTTCGGATCCAGGGGGGGGGGGGAGGCTAGGGGGATTTTTTCATTCTAATGATCTTTTAAGGGTGGCATGACTATAAAGCCCACCCTTACCCGACTCAAGCCTCCTCCCCCTCCCCCAAATTAAATCCGCTCAAGCCCCTCCCAAACCAAAATCCTGGATCGGCCACTACAGAAGACCGTCACCCTGACAAGAGGAAACATCAAGAAGACGTCACTATCCGACAGGTCAGTCAACCACGACCGACAGGCAGTCAATCAGTATCCACTCGGCCACCAAAAGGTACTCTGTTGCCATCTGTGGGACTCAAGACCTACACCAAACGCACCAAAGAGTACCCACTACAGAGTCAAGGGAAGCGAGGAAGAGGGTGAAGATAGCGCTGGGAGTGTACATAGCGTATGTTGGATAATGAAATTAGGAGTATTTCATGGAAGGGGAAGGATGACAATGACAACATGTTGACACTGAATTTCATGCATGAGGGGATGGAAAAATTTTCTTCTGTATGTATTTAATTCAGGAATTGTATAAATCACAAAGAGGTATTCTGCTACCAGTAATGTGAACACAATTACGCCAGTCGATATAAGGCATATTGAAGTCGCCTCCCAGAATCATAACATGATCCTGAAAACGGCTAGCTATACTGTTAACATTACTTCTTAATTCCTCGGCGATAGCTATGTCAGAATCGGGTGGACGGTAGAAGACGCCTAAGACGAGTTTTGACCCAGCAACAGTGAATTCAATCCATATGATTTCACTGATAGTATCGACGTCTATTTCATTACATGGAATGAATTCACTCACAGCTATAAATACCCCAGCTCCATGAGAATGTAATCTGTCTTGACGGAAAAGGATCATGTTGTCTTTAAAAGTTTCGGCCGAACTTATTTCCGGTTTTAGCCAACTTTCTGTGCCGATAATGATATCCACTTCTGTGCTACAAATAATGCTTTCAAGTTCCGGTTATTTGTTACAAATGCTTCTACAGTTAATTACTAGTACTTTTAACTATTGTGACTCTTTTACGTTCTTCCTACATTCCGGTGTTGCATCTGATTGGGTTGCCCGTAACTGTATTTGGGGTTTTGGGTCTTCCTCCCTTAGCCTAAAAAACCACCCAGTGCATTCATAAAGCAATTAGAGCTCATGAAGTGGGAGAAAGCACCGGGCCCGGATGGAATTCCAGTAAGAGTATTTTCAGAGCATGCGGCGGAAATCGGGTCATTTCTGTCTGATATATTCAGTAAATCCCTAGAAGAGCGAAAAGTACCTTCCAATTGAAAATAACGCAAGTAACTCCGATTTTCAAGAAAGGAGATCGAAGCGATCCTGGAAACTACCATTCCATTTCTATAACAACTGTTTGTAGTAGAGTTATGGAGCATATTACATGCTCGATCATTATACGTTTTCTAGATGAAAATAATTTGCTTACAAGAAATGAACACGGATTTCGGAGGAAAAGGTCATGTGAAACACAGCAGGCCCTATTTACACACCACGTAATGAAAGTTATTGATGCAGGTTCACAAGTAGGTGCAATTTTTTTAGATTTTCACAAAAGCCTTTGCTCTGTGCCACACAACCGCCTTTTAGCGAAGCTATGAGAGGACGGTATATCAGATCAGCTTTGTGAATGGATAAAGGATTTTCTAACTGGTCGGTCGCAGGAATGTCGTTGTTGAAGGAGAAAGTTCTTCTAATCTAGACGTTACATCGGGTGTACCTCAAGGAAGTGTTATAGGACCACTTTTTTTCTTAATTTTTATAAACAATCTCGGAAACAAAGTGAAAAGCCTTTTTAGATTGTTTGCTGATGATGCGGTTATTTATAGGGAAGTAAGGAATTTAACCGATTGCTTAGAAATTCAGCGTGATCTGGATGTTATTTTGGCATGGTGCGCAGAGTGGCAACTCACACTAAATTGTAAAAAGTGTAAGACAATGAGCATAACTAACAAAAAGAATCCAATTGTTCAGAAATACGAGGTAAACAGTTCAGTTATTGATATGGTCGGTTCTATGAAACATTTGGGAGTAACAGTACTAAGGAACATGAAATGGGACTTAACATATTAATACGTTAGTAGGTAGAGCTAATTGTAGGCTGCGGTTCCTACGTCGAATCTTGAAAAATTGTAATGAACAAACAAAGGAGATAGCGTACAAATCTCTTGTGCGTCCACATTTGGACTACTATTGTGCCATCTGGGATCTGTTTCGTATGGGGTTAATTGAGAGTATAGAGAAAGTACAGAGAGAAACTGCTAGATTCGTGACCGCTTGCTACAGTCCATATGAAAGCGTCACAGAACTGATTAGTAGACTAGGCTGGGAGTCTCTGGTTGATAGACGACTCACGTTTCGTATAAACTTATTGGTAAACTTGCTTACTCGCACATTCACTTACGTGAAATACTTCTTCCACCAACCTATTTGAGTCGGAATGACAGGAAAGATAAAATTAGAGAAATAAGATGCCGCACTGATTCTCATATGAATTCTTTTTTCCCCTCATACCATTAGGGACTGGAATGCACAACAAAGAGATTAGGTATGGTGCTGAGCACCCTTTGCCACCCAAAGTTTTGTGAATTGCAGAGTATATATGAAGATGTAGATGTAGATATCGGGAGATGGACAGAGCCCGACAAACAATTTACAGTGAATTGATACGTGCTTAGCGCTATTGCAATAATGATAGAATTTCGGTCAGTCGGCTTGTGTTTCGTACCATTAATCAAGTTTGTCGTTAGAAATGTCTAAAGAGAAAGAGGTGAGGACGAATATTTTCGAAATTTATAAGAATATACCCCAATTGTGGGACAAACACAACGAAAACAACATATACCGCAAAATGCGGAAGAAGGATTTCAAGTTTTGCTCGAAATTTACAAGGAATTGAACAAGGAAGTAACAGTTGAATTTTTTGCTTCCTTAATGTAGTGTTTTCGACATTTGTAGATAGCTCAACAAGATTCAGGAACATTTGTAGTGAATCGACGTATTAAATCTCATATCTTCATGAGTTTGTCTACTTTCCAAAAATTACAAAGTAACGACTAATCGTTCTCCGGCACTTACATTTTCATACATTATAATATTTATATGCATTAGGGATCACTAAGTGGAGTATCTCCAAAAAACTTTCAGAATGTACTCTCAGAAAAATTTAAAATCTTCTGGCTCTAGGCTTCTCAAAATGTAACTTTTTTTTAATAAAATCAATTCCTTCATTCAACATCGTCTATTTTTCTCAGTACAAACTGTAGTAGAGGTTATTGTTAAATCGATGTCTACTTTTTGTTGCTTTGACATAAAAGGAGCCATTTTAAGCGCTTGCACCCAGCAGTCTGGCGATCATAATTTAAACTAAAATTGGGAGCGAAATGGCGATGTGTGGAGGGAAGCGCCGTATAATTGCCCAGCTGATTGCCACTGCAGATTCCGAGCTTAATTTGCTCACCTGCAGCCGCCCTTAGACTGAACTTCGGTAACATAACATAATTTCGCACCAAACCTTTCCCCATTCTTTGTAAACCACGGCGGAAGCAACGAACTTGAAGTCTGTAAGGTATTGGGATATTATCCGTCTCCGGGGCTTTAAGCTGACGTCGGGCAGTATTGGCCACTAAATCGTTTCCTTTTACTCCCACGTAACTTGGTACTAGTGGATTTGATCCCGGGATCCCGAAATTCTAGGTACCGGGATCTCGGCTCATTTCCAGTACCGAACTTTCCGGGATTAAATTTTTCAATTCCGGGATTTTCAGGATTGACAAAAAATAGGAGAAAATGTTATGAAACGTAAACCATAATAGGAAAAATTTCCGAACGGGATTCAGTAATTTTATCTGTCACTGCCACTTTAGCTTTTATGTGTCAACAGCTAATTTTAGTAGAGTTTGCGCCGTCATAAAGGGAGGTAGCGAGTGAAAAGTTGTCTAAAATGCTGCGCTTTGCATCGAGTAAGTAAAATTGTTTATTCTTTTTTCGGTTAATTAGCATGAATTACCCAAAATAATTGTTATGTTAACATAGAACATACAAAACAAAAAGAAAAAACGAAGAAACACTAAACCAATAGATTTTAGGCTTGTTTCTTCACACAAACCCACTGTCAATTTCTCAAAAAGCATGCGTTTTTACCAAATGTTATGTGATCTGCTTTACACCATTTACTAATTTTTACAGCATTCCATTCACCCCTCCACATTTCTTCCATTTATTCTCGGGTCAATTTCAAGTCGCTTACATTTCTTAACCCTAACATTCTTCCTGATTTATGATAGCTAAGATAATATTGCGTGCTGATGTGATCTTCCTACAATCATAATGGGTCATTTGTATGCCCAAAAAACTTTGTATTTCTGCATTAACGTCTTCACCAATATCAGCTTTCCTATTTCGAACTTAGTATTTCTCGCACGCCAAGCCTCCGCTCTCTTCTTCAGGTTCTCATGCACTAGTCTCAGGTGCTACTGCATATCTATTTCCTTTTCTGGTTTCCGATTCCACATTATTTGATCCGGACCCAGTATGTACGGCACTGTTCATCGCGTCTTTAAATTGACTCAAGTATTCTGCCCATCTCGAATGCTAGTTGTGCCAGTACCTAGGGCA
The DNA here is from genome assembly GCA_031002005.1 of Vandiemenella viatica. Classification (NCBI taxonomy): domain Eukaryota; kingdom Metazoa; phylum Arthropoda; class Insecta; order Orthoptera; family Morabidae; genus Vandiemenella; species Vandiemenella viatica. The sequence goes on along the minus strand of JARYHS010012519.1, from coordinate 207,457,120 downwards.
CAACCTCGCAAATTCACGCATCACTCTCTCCGTGGGATTGCTAGATGGGTGATAAGCATCTATCCTTACATGCCTCACTCCTGCAATGCTCAGAGTATCTGCCCAATTCCTTGGTATTAACCGACTAACATTGTCACTCAATATGCGTTGTGGCTTCCCGCATTTCACAAAATAATCTTTCTCCCAACGGCTGCTGAATGTCTTCCCCGTCTCCTTTCAGATTCCGTATAGTCTCAAATATTTGGAAAACATATCCAAAACCATGAATATATAAACCAGTCCATACTTTGCTTTGGGGAGTGGACCGTATTAGTCAACAGCCACCAGGTGTAACATATCAGCAGGTATGCCCGCCTTGATTAAGCCCCTATGAATCACCGTTGAATCTTCCACTCCCTTACATCTATCACATTTACCAATCCTGCTTGTAACTTGTCTCTCCATATTGTTAAAAACAATCCTCTCTGTCTATTCTTTTTGCCAACAAATCTTCAACTTATCAGAATTTTCTGCTCTCCTCCTAAATAGTAATTCTTCTTTTTTTTTGCTGCCGTCAGTCTTTCGACTGGTTTGATGCAATCCTCCATCCTTTCCTATCCTGTGCTTACCTCTTCATTTCTACATATCCCTTACAGCTCACGTCCTCAATTATCTGTTTCATATATTCTAACCTCTGTCTTCCACTACAGTTCTTACCTTCCACTGTTCCCTCCACTAACAAATTAACCATTCCAGCATGTCTCAAAATATGACCTACCCGCCTGTCTCTTCTTTCTATAAGCATCTTCCACAAACTTCTTTTCTCACCAATCATTTCCAAAACTCGTTCATTTCTTACTTTGTCTGTCCACTTAATTTTCAGCATTCTTCTGTAGCACCACATTTCAAATGCTTCAATTTTCTTTATTTCCAGTATTCCTAAAGTCCATGTTTCGCTACCATAAAGTGCTGTGCTCCACATAAAGAGTTTTAAAAAGTTCTTTCTAATTCCTAGATCATTATTTGAAACTAAAAGGTTTCTCTTTTTCATGAAGGCGCTTTTTGCTAGTGCTATTCTGCTTTTAACATCATTCCTGCTTCGGCCATAGGTTGTAATTTTGCTGACCAAGTAACAGAACTCACTCACTTCTCCTATTGCATCCGATCCTATTTTTATATATAATCTACTAGTATTGGTATTATTTCTGCTACATTTCATCACCTTTGTCTTGCTTGGATTTATATTCCGTCCAAAATCCTCCTTCAGTATTTTGTTCATGCCATTCAGTAACTTCTCAATATCTTTAGCCCTCTCTGCTAACAAGACAATGCTATCAGCAAATCGTAGCATACTGATTTTTTCTCCCTGAAAACTTATGCCACATGGAAACTTTCTTCATTGCTTCTTCTACATATAAGTTGAATATAAACGGGGATAGACTACAACCTTGTCTCACACCCTTTTTAACTGATGCATGTCTCTCGTAATTCTCTACTTTTGTTATAGCCACTTGATTCTTATATAGTTTATAGAGTATTCTTCTATCTCGATACTTTAGACCTGACTTCTTTAAAATTTTGAACATCTTGTCCCACCTAACATTATCAAAAGCTTTTTCTAAAACAACAAATGCCATAAAAGTATCTTTGTTTTTCTTGATCCGCCCTAGAAGTATTAATCTTAAAGACAGAATTGTTTCCCTTGTACCGCGATTTTTCCTTAACCCAAACCGATCTTCACCTACTATGTCTTCTACTACCCTTTCCATCCTTCTGTATATTATTCTGGTCAGTAATTTTGATGCATGTGATGTTAGACTAATGGTGCGACAATTCTCACATTTGTCGGCTTGTGCTTTCTTTGTAAGTGTGAAGATGATATTTTTATTAAAATCAGTTGCAAATTCTCCTGTTTCATAACTTTTTGATATCAGCTTGAATAATCTTTCGATTCCTTCCTCTCCTAGAGATTTAAGAAATTCTGCAGGGATCTCATCAATTCCAACTGCCTTATTTGCATTCAAATCATTCAGAGCTTTATTAAATTCTGTCCTCAAAACAGGATCTCCTAAGTCATCAATCTCGACATCGCCTTATTTTTCCATTACACTATTGTTCAAGTCATCCCCAACATACAATTTCTCAATGTATTCCTTCCATCGGTTAGCTCTATCTTCTGAGCTTAAAAGAGGTTTCCCATCGGCAGCTTTAATGCTCATACCTCTTTTCTTCAATTCTCCAAAATTGTGTTTGATCTTTCTATATGCAACATCTACTTTACCTACTACCATTTCCTTTTCTACTTCTTCACACTTTTCTTGTAGCCATTTTTCTTTTGCTATTTTTCATTTCCTATTTATTTGATTTCTAAATTTCCTGTACTGCTCTCTTCCTGCTTCATACTGAGCATTTTTTGTACCTTCTCACCGAGCGTGGTGGTGTAACGGATAGCCTTCTGGCCTCGCATTCGGGAGGACGGCGGTTCGAATCCCCGTCCGGGCATCCAGATTTGGGTTTTCCATGGTTTCCCCAAATCACTCCAGGTGAATGCCGGGATGCTTCCTTCAAAAGGCCATGGCCGAATTGCTTCCCATTCCTTGCCCCCATCCTTTCCCGTCTCTAAAGACCACGTTGTTAAAAAGGGACGTTAAACTGTTACAAAAAAAAAAAAAAAAAAAAAAAATGTACCTTCTCCTCTGGTCCATTAGCTCCAAAATTTCTTCTGTGAACCCAGGTTTTCTGGCAGCTTGTTCCCTAAAGCCTAATGCTTCTTTACCAGCTTTCTTTATTACGGTCTTTAATGCATTCCATTCGTCCTCGGTTGAGCTCCTTTCAGAGTTACTTCTTAGACCTAAGTCTACAATTTCTGCAAATTTTTCTCTCGTGCTAAATTGTTTCAGTTTATTCACTTCCATTCTGTTCTGCTTATACTGCTTCCTTATTCGCTTAAATTTCAGCCTGCACTTCATTATACCTTCATATCCGTCATATCATTCATTTACCATGTAAAATCCTTTCAACTTTGTTCCCAGTTCTTATTTTACTTAAGCTAATACTCGTCCTCGTCCTGCGATCGCCGTTACTTCTGCTCTATCACTTTGTCCTCCTTTTCATGCTTCATATAGTATATATTAAATACATTAATAGATTTCTCCTCGACTACTTCGCTTCCTAAAGGTAAACGGTATAAGGCATAGCCCACCATATTTTCGTATCCTCTGATGTACTTTATTTCGTAATGAAATTTCAGTAAGTATAGAGCCCATCTTGTGAGACTCGAATGGAACAATTTGCATTCCTCAGCACTTTTTGATCAGTGCATACTATGGTTTAGTGACACCATAGATAGTATCGGAGTTTCTTGAAACCCCACACAACAATCAACGCCTCAAGCTGGCAAATTCCGTAATTGCTCTCACGGGTATTTAGTATACGGCTGGAAAGGTAATCGTCTTGACTTCCTAGGCACCACTTGTAACAGCTGCCCACCAATGCCGTGATCACTTGCGTCCGATGTAAGACAAAAAGGTAGTTCTAAGTTTGGACGATACATTATCCTTTCCTTTCTCAATTCCTGTTTAATACTTTTGAAACTATTCTGGCACTCTTGCGAAAAAAAACAAGAAACATTTGTCTTTAACAAAACGTTAATGGCTGGATCGTTGAGCAGTTGCCCTGAGAGAAATTTCCGATTCGAATTCCTTTCGACTTGCTGGTGATGGGGAATTCTTCACCGTTTCTAACTTGCTAGGATCCGGTGCTGTTCCTTTCTTAGTGATAATATGTCCTACTAAGTTTAACTTTTCCTTTACAAATTCAGATTTTAACTTCATTGCTCCAGTTTTCAATGCTACTAACACCTACTGCTCTTCCCACGTTTTAGCGCTTATTAATCTTTCATCTACAGGAAATCATCACTTAATACCTTTTCCAACGCTCGTATAAAATCAGACACCGATATGTTCAGGCCAAACGGTACCATTCAGCACAGATAACATTTTCCACCGTGTAAGAATGCTGTATATTCCTGTCAGTACTTGGCCAAGAAAGGCACCTATCAATATCTTGCGATCAAATAAAAACTTATCAAGTACTTCATGAAACCTCTGCAGTATTTCCTATAAATTCTCGGATCTATCCCTTTCTCTGTCCACTATTTTATTCAATCTTAGTGCATCCGGCACCAGTGTAACGGTGATATCCTTTTAGCCTACCACTAATAGAGGGCTGTCGTATTTAATATCACTAATTTGACCATCCTTCCAATTCCTCTTCCACCGCTTTACTGCTTGCTAATGGTACAGAATAATGTTTTACAAAAAACGGTTCATGATCCTTTATCTTTAGTTTACATTAAAACCCCTTGCACGCCATGGACAATCGGGAAACACCATGTAGTTTTTCAAAAATATTCCCTCTAATTGCCGCTTTTGATCGTAGGATATATGTTTTATCGCTTCCACTATTTTTACAATTTCTTGTTGACACACATCCTGTCACCGATCATACTAGTCATCTTCATTCATCAACGCCCCAATCAATTCTTTGGGAAATAATCATGTGATATTGAGTTCATTGTCCTCTCGAGTAGTTTGCGGGTTGGTGAATTATCAACGAATTTGCTTATTATCTGAGGGGAGACACGTATCTTTGTCAGGCGATTTTGCTGATGGCGCTGCTGTCTGTATTTTCCCCTCCGTTATACAAGTTAACGTGTGATGAAAAAAGGACCGAGGTGTACACAGTAAATGCTGTAAGAGAGTCTCGTGAACAGGAGCAAAGTTCCTTCAAAATTGGATAAAAACTGTAGCTCTGTTTAAAGAAAATTATAAAAATAAAATGGGAAATAATTAGGTTTGAGTTAACCAAATATTGACCGTATTTTTCTGTTTGTTTTAAAGTAAATTAATGTAAACTTCCTTTAAAATTGGATAGAAACTGTAGCATTGTATAAAGAACATTAACAATAAGTAAGGCAGTAAAAAAGGGGGAGTGATTGCATTTTTGTTAAACTGATGCGGCCGTATTATTCTCTTTGTTTTAAAGTAAAAGTGTGCCAAGTTCCATCGAAATCGGAAAAAAACTTTGGGTTTGTATAAATATTAAGGGGTGTAATGGAGAAGAGGGGGTGGTTTATGGATTTTTTTGATCAGAAACCTTCTCCATGTGAAAATAAATATAGGTGCCAAGTTTCAGGGTGATCGGTCAAACGGTGTCGACTGTAGCTTTGTATAAACAACATTGACAAAAATTAAGGGTCCGGAAACGGGGAGAGGGGTTGGAGTTCGCAAAGCAAAGGTGACATTTTTTTTTTTTTTTTTTTTTTTTTTTTTTTTTTTTTTTTTTTAAAAACCTTTTTTTTTTTTTTTTTTTTAAAACTAGCTGATGCCCACGACTTCGTTCATGATTGTAAGGAATTTTTATTGACAGCTACCGACATGTAACCACCACAGTGCCCGAGGCCACTATCACGGACAAACATCAGTGATCTGAGCACAATATTTATGACTGCAAAGTGAAATATAGCGACATACATGTCTTTGGTCCAGATATGAAATTTCCCTCCGTCTACCAATTTCAACTACCATATGTCCTACGCCCCCCTAGCTACCGACATGTTGACGGCATCATGGTGCAAAGTGGGAGATTCGAGAATAATACCACACACAATCACCAGTGGACTGCGCTGTGCAGTTTTGGCTCTGGAGTGAAATATAGGGACACACATGTCTATTATTTATTAGGTCTACCACTTTTAACCACCATATCTACAACATACCCACAGCTACCAACATGCAATCACCATGTGAGTGCACTGACTTCCGCGGTCGTTGTCGATGTTATCTTGGTTGTCCGGGGTGAACCGCGTCAATTTATGTGGGCTCCTTCAGAAGCCTTTGAAGAATGACACAAAATGATGGCCGAAACGTTAGGTCTTCATAAATTGACTCTGTTCAACCCGGGCAACCAAGATAACATGCAATCACCATAGTATACGACCGAAAACTCCAGGTTACCACAACACACACACACACCCGTGGTCTGCGCTTAGTAGTTCTGGCTGCAATGTGAAATATAGGGACATAAACGTCTTTGGTAGAAATAGGAAAATACTCTACGTCGACCACTTTCAAGCACTATATCCCCCACACCGTCATAGTTACCGACATCTAACTACCATATTGCACGATGGGAGACTCCAGGCCACTGCAACGCACAAATCACCTGTGCTCTTAGATATGTAGTTCAGGCAGCAATGTGACATATAGACATACATGTCTTTGGCTGAAATACTAAAATATCCTTGATCGGTCAGTTTCAACCACCATACCTCCCATACCCCCACAGCTACCTAAATTCGGTCAACGTTGTGCACGATTGCTGATTCTATGCTACTACCACATACAAACACCAGCGATGTGCACTAGATAATTTTTGATGAAAATTGAAATATAGCGAAACCCATTTTTATTTTTATATTATTACTATCCCGTACCCGTGGATTAAGAATTTTTTTGCCAGAATTAAATATAGAAAGTTGCTAACGAAGGATTGGTCCCAAACAATATCGAGTAGGAATAATATGACAGGAAAGCTATCACTATATCATTGTACCGTCGAACCTGTCTCTTGAAGAGAATCAATTTCCAACATATTTCTGTCACCATTCGATAAGGTCTCAAAACAACTGTTAATCATACTGGAAAAAATATCCTGTGCCCTTCACACAGATTTCCTTATAAAATTGCATCACAACGATATAGCCATTTAGTCGTCAAAACGTAACAAAAAGACAGAGACTTACTTCCGTATTTATTATAATATTACTGTGGTTCACACTCACACACTGACTGCGAACAATACCTGAAGTATCATTATAACGTAAAAAAGTGTGCACCTACAACATTGCAAGACTACCTACAATTTTCCTCGCATTGCACCCCTAACTTTCTAATATCTACAGTTTAACATTCAATCCGAATAACCTACGGCCCAGGCCTGACTCTTACGATGAAAAACAATTTTTAAAAATTTTAGCCTCCACGGAGATTTGAACCGGAGACCAAGACGATCGTAAGCAAGCGCTTTAGCCACTTTCTTTTTTGCCTTATCCATTTTTTTTTCCGAAGTCCGACGCCATATCAATTTTTTTTTTTTTTTTTTTGAACCAGGGACCTCTTGATCTGCAGTCAAATGCTCTACCACCTTTTTTTTTTTTCATTATAATTCTTTGTAGTAAACAGGCATAATGTTTGTTGTAGTTTTGGATGCGTGTCAGGTGATGGTGTTGGGACGTCAGATATACCCAGTAATCTTCTTTGTTCTTATTTTCTTCTTTCATAATATAGTATACCGTGTGACCTTTTATCCAATTGGTGACGTTTCTTTTCATAACGGGGTAAGGCACAGCATCGGGAATCAGGAAATCCATGGCACTGAAGGTGTTCGCGCGAGGTTCTATTTATTACAGCCAACTTCTGTGTGACTATATTCCAGATGTCCTTAGCTCTTCCGCACACAAACCTGTGTTCCTCCGTGTCTTGTAGTTTACAATTGGCGCACGTAGACTGTTCTGCGAGGTGTATTGCGTGCAGTTTTGAGTTTGTTGTAATTTTCCTATTTACTGCATTATACCACGTTGCTTTTACCTTTGAGGGTAACTTCCGGTCGTGGATGTTTTTCCATACTGCAGGCCAGTTATAATTAGGGTACTTTCCTTCAATGCTGTTTGGTTCTTTGGTTTCCATTAGGTATACATATATGTCCTTAACTTTCAGCGGCTGTTGCTCTGAGAACTTCAATGAGACGTAGCTGTACTCGACAAGAAAGTTTTTTAGATGGCATAATCCAGTCGGTATGTGGTGCACGTCTATGGGCGGCTCCAAACTGGCCGGAGCAATTTCGTTGAGTAGATGGGCCGTCAGGGTATTGGACGACTGTTTCCACTGTTTGTACATTCGACACACGTATAGCGGTCGTAGCTTGTACTTTACGTCTATGAGGTTTAGTCCTCCTTTCCTTGTTGGAAGTGTCAGTGTGTCAAACTTCACTTTGAAGATATTGCCTCGGCTCACAAAGTTTCCTACTGCTGCCATAATTCTTTTGGCTATTTCTAAAGGCGCTGGCAGGGCTTGAGCGGTATAGTTCGACTTGGATGTTATATATACATTAACTAGGTTGATTTTCTGTATCTCGTCTAGTTTACTAAGGTTATTTTCCTGTCTGGATGCTCGTATGCTTGTTAATAGTTTTTTATAATTAGCAGTAATGTTTTGCCGAATATTGCTTCTGAATTCAATGCCTAAACATTTCAATTTGGATACTTCTGGTAGTTGTCTCTGATTTTGCGTTCGTACTCCTCTTCCTATGTTCATGATGCAAGAGTTCCTTTTATTTATCTTGGCGCCAGATTCAAGTTCGTATGTGTGAACTATCTGAAGAGCCAGGACTTCATCCTCCTTTGTAGCCAGGAATCTCACGTCGTCTGCATACACGTTGCATACTATTTTTCTGTCATTGATGTATACTCCCTGTAGTTGTTGCGTGAGTGCCAAGAGTAGAGGTTCTATTGCTATTGCAAATAGACTCATTGACAATGGACAACCTTGTCGTATGGATGTGGTCATTTCAATGGGTTTGCTTAGCTGTCCGTTGATCATAAGCCGTGCTGTGCTGTTACTTAATATTTGTTGCGTGATAATAGGTGGTGGGAATCCCATCACTTCCATGATTTTGAGAAGATATCCATGATTCACCCTGTCAAACGCCTTCTCAAAATCTAATGACACTATTGCACATTTCATACGGCATACATCTACAGCGGATATTATATCTCTATATTCGCATATATTTTGCTGGATATTCTTGTCTTTGTCTACACATGTTTGGTACAGCCCAATTATGGAGTTCATAACTGACTTCATTCTTCTTGCTACTACACGAGCCATGATTTTGTAATCACTGTTGAGTAAAGTCAACGGACGCAGGTTTTCAGTTCCTTTACTAGCAGTATTTTTAGGGATTAGGATTATTATTACTTCTGGAAATTCTTTTGGAACTTCTGCGTTTCCCTTCATCAGTTCGTTGTACATGCACAGCAGCTTGCTTTTCATCTTTGGCAGGGCCGTAACTATATACTTGGAGGCCCCGGGGCAAAACTTCATAGTGAGGCCCCTCAACATTTCTTTCTTTTTGTATGCATGGGGCTTTATTACAATTCGACAAAAATTTGTTTTTATCTATTGGTCCATGTAATGGTAACAAAACTGGCGACAAAAGCCAAATGTTCAAGTATGTATCTAGATCAGCGGTCCCCAATTTCCTTCTGGCCACGGAACCCTAATTGATCTAACATTTCTTTGCGGATCCCCATTTTTATAAGAGTAAGCTGAAAAACCAGTCTCGCATCGGTAAGTCGTCACAAACGGAAGCAGAACCATGATACCCTTCACACGGAACGATTATAACTCTTTTCAACGAACATTTTATTTAATTCTCGGATGGAACACGGAACCCTTGTGGCACTTCCAAGGAACCCCAGGGTGCCGCGGACCACCATTTAACAACCACTGCTTTAGATAACCAATTAACAAATTATTAAATGGATTATTTTTATGTTACAAGTTTTACAAATTAAATATTCAGTACGTATGGTTGTAAAAAGAATAAGGCGTATAATAAAAAAGCAAAATTCTTACAAAGGTGAAATTTCTAAAAAGAGTATGTTTATTAAAAATTTATAAAATCACACATAAAAAATACTTGGTAAAATATTTGCTACACTGTTGTTAACATAAAAAATTTAACATAATAAGATTAAACTAGCGGAAAACTTTTAATTGATAATTTAAAATATGACTTTTCTTCATAAAATTTTTAGATAGATTAAAGATATAGTTATAATAGATGTAAATTAAGTTAGTCGAAATGCATACTTTGCTCAAAAGGCAAGGAATCAGTAACTGATGCATGGAAAGTAGTGTACATTGAAAAGATTAAAGATTAGCTACATTTGATTATTTCGTAAATTTCAAAGAAGCGAATTCATCAGTTACTTTGGCAAAGTTGATTTGTTGAGCTCGATCATTCTCAATTGAAATAAAAGCTAAGCTTCTGAGTCTTTCTTGAGCCATTGTACTTCTCAAGTAATTTTTGATCAATTTAAGTTTAGAAAAGGACCGTTCAGCCTTTGATAGTGTCACAAGAACAGTGCAAACATCTTGATGAAAGCGAACTGTGGTCATTTTTTCCAGTTTGTTTTGAAACGAATTTTTTACTGAACATAATTGTGAAAGAAAGGCTGGACTCACATAATTTTGAAACTTATTAACGAAATCAACTGCATTTTGTGAATGTCACTTTCACATGCATTGGCTTAAAATCAGGTAGTACCAATTAATAAGTGTCAAGAACAACTTTCATCCCTTCAAAACGGAGATCAAGTTGAGTACGAAGTATGCCTACAATTAAATAGAACACAGTGACACGGAAACAAGGCGCTAATGACCTCGATGTCGACGCGCCCTAAAACAACAACAACGGAAACAAGATTTTGGGTCTATTAATCTCTCGTCTTCACTCAACTCATCAAAGTGTTTTTTATTGTTTTTTCACTTTCCTTAGTCTGTTCTGGCGAAATTCTTTGTTTATTCTCCAGCGAATACAAACATCTGATGCTTCAGAAACAAGTTCTTCAAACTTCCACGTATTCCGGTATCCTTAAAAATAAATTACCAAATAACTTATATGCATACAACAGGTCCATGGTTTCAGATTGTAAGGATTTTGATACGAGATTGAGAGACTCTAAAACTTCATATTGCATAAGGTACAACCAAATGCAATACAAAATAAAACTTTCAAGTTTGTTTTTTATCTGGTGTGCTTCATTTCTTTCCTTGCTTTTCCTGTAAGTCAAAGTTATGCGTGTAAGGCTTTTCAACACGTCATAAAACCTGTGTTTCAGTGCATACACTGCCTCCTACCAGCCCAGCGAGTTAGATTAAGAGTATTCAGTGTTACTTTCGAATTCAGTGAATCAGTCTGAGCCTCGGTGTCGTACACTGACTTCAAGTCTTGCCAGCGCAAAATACTATGACCAAAACAGCAATACACACTTTGAATGGTTTCAGAAAACTGGCTGACCACTCGGTTTCCTACCACAGGTTATGTGCAGCGCTGTGCACGAAAGTATGGGTGTGGGGCTTTTTCTTTAATACACTGCTGCACTCCACTATATGCCCCACTCATGACTGCAGCCCCGTCGTAGTTTTGTCCGTGACATTTGGTCAAATCCAAGTTTTTCTCTTCCAATGAAGTAACTATTTCTTCTGCAAGATCTTGGTACAGACTGAACTTTTACCTCTCTAAGGGATCAAAAAAGTTTCACATATTTTATAACTTCACTTAACTGAGCTATTTCACAGTCCCTTGCGGACGCTGAATCAATGAATTAATAAACTTTCATCACATGGTTTAAACAATATGTAGGTCTTAAATATTATTTTACTACTAATAATTTTTACAATGTCCATGTACATGGAACTAATGTATATAATAATTGTGTCACTTGTGTATTTATATCCCTAATATACTATATTGATTATTGTTTATACTCAATCATGTATAGATTGCCCAATAGATCTTAAGTCACTGTAAATATCCATGTCTTGAAGCCCACACACAAGTTTCATCATATTCACAATATAGCCTTATAATACTCGTCAATACCATATTAAAATTGTATAATTGTTCTTTGTGGATAAAAAATTAATAAAAAATTTTTAGGGTCGTTTACACACATGGGCGATTTTTTGCCGCAGCGCCAAATTAACCGTCGCTGCCTACGGAATTTGAGGTGTTTACACATTCAGTGGTAGAACTGCCGCTGCTATTTCAACGGTAACACTTCCGATGCTATAAAGAGCTGGCGGAAAGTGAGGTGGTAGGGCGTCAGTTGCTTTTGCCAACTTCAGTTTCATTTTGTGAAATTAGAAGTTAATTTAGTGAACTTAAAAATTGTTATTTTGTCCGTTCCCTAGTCGAAAAAATAAGAAAAGAAAAAATCTTCTTATTTGGATCCATCAAATCCGCCTAAGGAGAACAGAATGTTGGAGGAACGACGATACCAAGTTTTTCAGTTACTTTGGGATGTTTATTCTGACGAACTGCTTGGGAAACTAAAGTACACCATTCAGAGGAGAAATACCCAGTTGACGAATTGTATTCAACGTGAGGAAATGCTGGCAGTCACGTTGAAAGAAGCAGTTTTCTCATGGGCTTACTATAGATAAACATTTAATGTTATAATTCCAATCGCCTATATTTATTTTGTGTTAATTAGGGTGAAAACTCCTTGATGTTAGTAGGAATAGGTGTACAGGAAATGTTTAAAAAATACATTAGTCATATAATAGCTAAGACTTACATTTATTTGTAACTAATACATATACTTCACTGTGTAATCAACACCTCACTATTGAGCTTATTCTATCTTGCTTTATCCTTACAAGCATAATCGATCAGTTATACCTTTGTAGTTCGATTGTAATATATTAAATGTTTTAATAATTATTACTTTGCAAAGAAAAATCTTTTGTAATTGGCGAACATGCTGAATTTACTGAACGGCTTGTCTCACTGTATTCGTCACTGCTGTGTTATATATATATATATATATATATATAAAGTCTCGTAATGTCGAGCAGAAAAATTTCGGTCGAATGATGGAAGTATTCCTTGGCAAATGTCTAAGATATAAGGACACAGTTACACAGTATTAAACATCAAAATCTTTCTATAAAATATGACTCAACATTTTTCAAGTTCTAGTTGAAGCTATAAAAATGCAAGAACTTTTCGCCAGAAGTTTCTTTCATTCTCCAAATTTTAGCACTAACTCACTGCACGTCCTAGCCTGCACTTATCACTCGGCAGGCACCTGGCGCGACATGACACATTCCACTTGACATTCTGCTGTCTGCTCTAGAACTGCTTTTGCATGCGAAACGTGTAGAGTATATGAACGGACATGCAAAAACATTTACTCTAACACTTTGATAGATTTTTTATTATTATTAACGCTTAGCTAGGTGCTGGGAATTTATAGGAAGTTAGATTAGATATTAAAATACAAAAAATTTTTAATCATCAGTTTGGGGCCCCTCGGGCTTGAGGGCCCCGGGGCAGTGCCCCGGCTGCCCCGGCGGTAGTTACGGGCCTGATCTTTGGCCAGAAAACCTGATAAAATTCTATTGGAATCCCCTCAGGTCCCGGAGATTTATTTTTTGGGCCCTGTGTTATTATATCTTCCAATTCATCCTCTTCTATATCAGCTACGAGAGTTGTTGCTTCCTCTGTGCTGATTTTTCGTGATATGTTCCTAATAAGTTCTTGCTGCGCGTTCTCCTCTGTAGTTTTGTTGGATACTATCGCCGAAATATGCTTGTAGACCGCGTCCTGGATGTCCTTCTGTTTTGTTTTCGTTGACCCGTCAGGTAACTTGACCTCAGTCAAAATTTTCCTGTTACCTCTCTTCTTCTCACGCATCACATGGTACATAGATGCTTCTTCTTCCTCTACGACATTTCGCATCCTCGCTCGTATTTTATATCCTTCTGTTTACCTCCGCTTCAGTGCTAGTATTTTTGCTTTAATTTTCTAAATCTGTCTGTAGTTTTCTATTAATCTCTCGTCATGGGTGTACAGCTCTCTGAGGCAGCAGAAGTAAAACTCAGTCGTCTTTTTAATCCAAAAGTTCTTCTGTCTTGAATATTCAATCAGCATTCTTCTTATTTTGAGTTTGGCATATTGTAGCCACTAAGGTATACCTCAAGTATATTGTTTGAATCTGTTTTCACTTTCTTCCCATACGTCCTGAAATGCCGCTTGACATTCCTCATCTTGTAGGTGAGTGGTGTTGAGCTTCCATTGTCCTCTTGCTCGGTAAGTCTCCTGTCAGCTCATGTTTAGTGTGGTAATGTACGCAGCGTGGTCAGAAACGATATTTGGCCACACTTCAGACTGTAGTACATGGTGCTTTAAATTGGACGAGACGTAAATCCTGTCTAGCCTGCTTGCTGAGTGGCTGGTATTATATGTGAAGCCTGGATATGTTCCCACGTGTTTGTTAACTGCAGTTGTTGAACTATTTGTTCCAGCTCTATAGACTTTTTGTAGTTTGGCGTCTGATCTTTTGCGCTGAGAACACAGTTAAAGTCACCAGCTAGGATTATGTGGTCTTGACGATTACCGAATAGAGGAACAATTTCACTTTTAAAGAATTCTGCTCTAGCGTGCCTTTTATTATTTCCGGATGGTGCATACACATTAATAATTCGGACGTTATTGACAGTTACAGAAATTTCTCTACTACTTGTCAGTTTTTTAATTTATGTCACCTTAATTCCTTCTTTTATGAGAAGAGCCGTTCCCAGCTCTTCGCCAGTTCCCAGGTTGATTGTTGCATTGTATCCACGTATCTTCTCTAAGGTCATATCCGTTACTTCCTCAGCTGCGTAAACGAGGTCTTGAAGATGTTGTAGGTGAGCATTAGAACGTAGCTTATTAAGATTCAAATTGGCTATTCTATAGGCTTGTACTGCGCTGATGTCTTTTATTGGATTCCTTGTAGGACTTACTGTCAGAAGCATCTCCTTTTCCATGCGGTGTTTCTGCTTGTTGGGCAGAGACTTGCCCCTTTTCGTCCAGTCCTACCATTTCTGTATGCGCATCCATTTCTTCTGTCTCGTCTGCCCAACTTTTTCTTTGATTGATTTCTGTTGTTCCATTATCTGCATGTCTCGTCTCCTGAAGGGCTTGCTCTTTTTTGTGTTTGTTTTCCGTCTGTAATTTTTGTTGTAATATATTATATAATAACGTGGGCTCCGGTGACTTCATTTTATCTTCCGATATGTCAGATGGCTGTTTCCTCGGAACCTTGTTGTGGGTTGTTTCCTCCTTTTGCTTTTTGATGATCTGTTGTGCTTTCTCTCGAAGTGGTTTAACCAATTCTTCAGCTCCCTGGTGCGCCAATCTCCTCTTCTTGTTCTTCTTTGAAGAGCTTCTTCTTGGAAAATTTTCATCGTCGCTCGTTAGTACTTTGGCCTCTGATGCACTTTCATATTCTTTCGCTGATTGAGCCTCGGTTTCCATCTTGTCCTGGGTCTGTTCCTTCTGACGAACTGCCTCACTCTGCGGAATGGTTTCCGTATCTTTGACCAGTGGAAACTCGGATTCTTCCTTGTTATCTATGGTCGGTTTCGTCTCATACACTACTTCCATTTCTGAGGTATATTCCCTGTGAACAGGTGCATTTGGTTCTTCGGTTTTTTCCTCCTGTCGTGCTGACGGTCCATGGTCACCGGTCCCCGTTATTTTTTCTATGTTATGCGCGGAGTCATTCTGGGTGATTTCTGTGGGGTACTTCCCAGGGCTTATTCCGCTGGCTGCCGCCGCGTAATTTACGGGCAGCGTCGTCATGGTCGGGGGTCGCGCATCTTCGCCGATCGGCAAATGGGCCACGCCACGTGGCCGGTCGCGCCGCACATCGTCATACATCACAATTCCACGATATCCGCAAACACTAATGTAAGACGGTATGTGCTTGTGTAGATCAATTCGCACCTGTCTAATTCCATTCAGCACAGGGAACTTGTGTGCAGGTGACCACTTTTCGGCGACATTGCTGAGTATTCTTCCATAAGGTGCTACCACTGCGTTAATCTGTTCAGCAGTAACCTCGAAAGGAAGCTCAAAAATACGGACGGTCCTTATTCCAAAGCCTGCATGATTGACAATCACATCACTTACGTTGCCGTCGCGATGTTTGAACTTATATGTACCGCCACTGGATTCGACAATTTTCTCACATAAGTCAGTATTTGATAGCTTCACAGAAACTATACTAGCCACAATCGAGAGATGTATTCCTATTATATCGTCGAATGAGATCTTCACTACGTCCTCTAGCCATGATTCAATTTCAAATGAGTTAGGTCTTTGTGCTTTCGCGTCGAATATAAACTTCAGTGTGTCTCTTCTATTAGGCTGACTCATCTTGCTTTCTAATATCTGTCCGTCACCGTTTGCGAATTATCACAACAACCAACTGCAACAAGCGCCTCCACTTGCCGAGCCTAGAGGACCGCAGCGCACAGCACACGCCCGCAGAGGGCCAACTGTGCCACTGAGCTGTCAGCCCACTTCGCGGAAACACGGTACGGAGACATCCATATCCAACGCGTGTGTCTGTCGCCGTATTTCGAAGTTATGAGACAAAATGTGTTATTTATACAGATAACTTTTGAATCTAATGTAGACAGCATTTTTCTCCTTGTTTCAAAGGATAAGTGTGCAAAGCTTCATCGAGATCGGATGAAAACTGTGCATTTGTATGAAGAACAAACAAACTAACAAACAAGTTCGTAGCGAGTCGCCGAAGCGATCACTTCCTCGTTGGCTCAGTGAACGTGTCTTGTGTTTCCTGTTTAGAGTGAATTTGGTGTGGAAAGTTTTTGCGTAACCAGTGAAAAGAAACCAGCTTGAATACAGGGCAGCCCATACAGTGCATCCTCATCACCCACCGGAGGGCACCCTCCCTACGGCGTGGAAATGATTGGCGGCCAGTATGGGGAAGGCGGTGGAGCGACTCCGCCCCCGACGACAGCAGACGTGTCAACTGGAGTAGCTGCAGTCGGAGCGGCAGTGGTTCAAGCAGTAAGTACTGTCAGTGCAAGTGATGTGGAGAGCGAAAGTATGGAATATAATTTGGAAAATGCCGAAAAGGAAGGCACTAATTTTAGAAAGCGGCCGATAGAACCAAGTGTAGAACTTGTAGCAGACAAGAGGAAAATTGTCAGTTCGGACCTCAGTTATGAATCCGTCTCAACAAGAAATAACATGGGGCTAGTTCCGGAACAACAGCAACAGTGTGTAAGGCATAATAGTAATCAGGCACTATCTGATAACAATAACAGTAGACCTCATCGTTTTTATAGGCAGTGGGACAATGGCCCATTTATTCTTTTTATCGAGAGTAAGAATAATAGTATTGGTAAGCTCCACCCAATGTCTGTGGGAAAGTTGCTTCATTTATCAATCCCGGAAATAAAAGGGAAAATTTTGAACATTAGCTACTCGGGTAGAAACAGATTAAGGATTGAAGTAGGTAATGCAAATATTGCTAATAACATAATAAAATCATCAGGAAAAATCGGTAAGGACTTAGAAATATATATCCCTAACCACCTAATTTACAAACAGGGGGTAATAAGAGGAGTTCATCAAAGTATTACAATGGAAGAACTGGTAGCAGAAGTTCAATCGCCGGTCAAGGTTATTAATGCCCGGAGAATGAATAAAACAGTGGTACAAAACAAAGAAAAACGGATAATTAACCTACAAACGTGTGTATTAACGTTCGATAGCCAAACTATCCCAAGGTATGTGAATATCCACGGGGCGAGATGTGAAGTGACACCCTTCTTCCCGTCGGTTAAAATATGCTATAACTGCTATAGGTATGGACATATTAGTAAACAATGTCAGGGGCAAACACGTTGCATTAAGTGCGGTGGGACACACCCTGATACACAGTGCATAACTCAAGACTATAGGTGCTTTTACTGTGGGGGAGCACACTATGTCACGGACCGAACATGCCCGGAGTACAATAGACGTAAAAATATTCAAGAAGTTGCTACTAGAAATAACATTTCCCTAAGGGAAGCGGAAGCTACCTTAAACAACAGAACATATGCACAAGCAGCCTCAACATACGAGAGAGAAAAGGCGATATTTCGGCCCACTGTAGTACCAGACGCGGGAAGTTACATCGACTTCCCGCAGATAAAGCTGAGTAGTGGGACAACAGCACCAACAGCACAAGAGATGGGAAATGGAATAATTAGGATAGCAACTGGGCCAACTCAATACCTCAGTGGAGATTCTATACAGGTCCAGGAAGATTTAGGAGAGGATCCGACTGAGTCCCAGCTGATACCAGACAAAAGAAAACAACAATCTGATTTAACAGGGTTTACACTGGGTACAGCACAACTAAACAACAACGGAGATTTGGCCGGGAGTAGATCGGCGCTCAAGGAAACCCAACAGCGCGGTAACGCACAGGATTATCGACAACTTTGGCTCTACCCAACACAAGTGCCAGTTACACCCATAGCCCAAAACCCATATCCTCCAAGGATGCAGGGGATAACGAATTATCCCAATACTACAAACGGGAAAAGCAGGCTAATTGAAGAAATTTTTAATCTTATCATGATAGTAACGAGACATATAAAAGACAGTGGGTTAGAGACACTGCAACTGGATGAAATTAGGAAATCTATCGAATTAATAGTACAACCAAATTATCCATAATACCAACTATGCAGAGGACAGGTGATATAAGACAACTACATGTGATTCAGTGGAACGCCCGAAGTGTTAAGGCCAAATGGAATGACCTCACCAATTTAATGAGTGAATGTAAAGCAAATATCGCTATAGTGTCAGAAACGTGGTTGACAGAAGATACTAGGATAAGAGACAGACAATATAAAATGTTTAGAAAAGATAGGGAGGACGAATATGGTGGAGTAGCAGTCATCATAGCAAAGAATATAGTAGCGGTGCCCAAAACACTGCAGTGCAGCAACGACAACATAGAAATCATATCGGTGGATGTGCTGAATCTGCATCAGATCAGGAATGTAACAGCTATTTATGTGCCCCCCCATGTTGGAACTCATGAAACTGAATGGAGCCAAATTTTCTCCCAACTCCCGGATAAAAGTATTGTAGCAGGAGACTTCAATGCGCACAGTAAGATGTGGTACGATGAAGTAACGGATCATAGAGGCGAAGAGTTAGCAAAAGCAATATGTCAATCGGGTTTAGTGGTACTAAACACGAAGACCAATACCCGCATAGGAACACCATCCCAAAGACCCTCCTCGCCGGATATATCATTGGTATCGGCAAGAATGGCAATGAAATGCTCGTGGGTAGCAATGAATGACACACTGGGTAGTGACCACAGAGTGATCAAAATCTCCATAGAGTCGCAGCCTAACATTACGGCTCAAAATAGGATGGACGGTCTCGAACATACGATAAACTACAGACATATTGACTGGCACAAGTATCAGCAAGAAGTTTGCAAAAGGTTGCTCAAATATCCTGGCATAACAGATCCGCAGGAAAACTATAACTGGTTTACAGAAACCATCAAAGCAGCGGCGAAAATTACCGCGCCTGTTATGAAACACGGTGGTGGCGATGCACATAAAAGGAAGCCATGGTGGACTCCAGAATGTTCGAAAGCGGTGGCAAGGAGAAGATTAGCCCTCAAAACATATCGTAAGAATATGACGTACCAAAACTTTTATCAATCTTCGGAAGATAGCAGCACAAGCGAGCAAGACCATTAAGAAAGCGAAGAAAGATGGGTGGGAAAAGTTCTGTTCGGAATTAACCGGAGACATCTCAACACAAGAGCTATGGAAAAAGGTTAGATGGTACAAAGAACCAAAGCTAAGTGCTGAGAGCATAAGAGTAAATGAAGAAACAGCTGAACAATTTATGGATAAAATAGCTCCAGCTACGGTAGAGGACGCACCGCTGGTAGTTGCAGATAGCAGAGAACCTTTAATACATAATAACAGCAACCTAGATAGACCCTTTACCCTGACAGAGATGGAAAACAGCCTAAAAGAGAAAGATACAGCTCCAGGGATAGATCAAATATCATACTCAATGTTGTATAATCTACCCCATAGTGGCAAAGAACTATTACTGACAATACTAAACAATTTATTCAGGCAAAGCGAAGTACCACATCAATGGAGGAGAATTAAAATCACTCCGGTACCCAAAAACGGAAAGGATCCTAAATTATATACATCGTACAGACCCATATCACTGATATCATGTGTTTGCAAATTGATGAATCTGATGATAAAACAGCGAATGGAATGGTATGTCGAACACCGGGAATTCCTAGCAAATCGTGTGATGGGGTTCAGAAAGGGATATAGCACTATAGATGCAATAGCCACATTAATAACAGATATACAAATAAGTAACAGTTACAACTCGTACCTTTTAGCTGCTTTCCTGGATATACAAAATGCATACGGACAGGTCGACATTACGGAACTGGTAAAGGTGATGCTGAAATGCGATATCCCAAAAACAATAGTACAATGGTGTACGAATTATCTTTCACTAAGGATCCTGGAGCTTAGGATGTACAGGGGAGAGGTAATAGTTAGACACATCTTCTCTGGTTTACCGCAAGGAGACCCCCTTAGCCCACTATTGTTTATTATTTATATGCACAATGTGTTCAGCAAGCTGAGTAGATCGATTTTGTACATACAGTACGTTGATGATGTGGTGGTATACGTAAGAAATAGGAAGAAAGAAAAGGCAATACGAGATTTACAAAATGGCCTAAACAGTATGACAAATGCTCTGCAAGAAAAGAAGATGGAACTGTCACCTGAAAAAAGTAAGCTAATGGTATTTACAAGACACAGAGGATGTTAGGATAATACTCAACGGTAAAGCTCTTACCGCAATACACCAAGTGAAATTTTTAGGGATGTGGGTAGATATGAGATTAACATGGAAGAAACACGTAATGGAGTTACACGGCCAAGCAATGAAACGAATTAACATCCTGAAAGGGATAGCTAGTAATCATTGGGGAGCCGACCCAACAGTGTTACTGCGCCTGTACAGACAACTAATACGTAGTAAAATGGACTATGGGTGCATGCTATATGATGCAGCTACTACATCAACCCTAGTCAAACTAGACCGCTTACAATCATTGGCATTACGCATAAGTGGAGGATTCCTACGTACAACCCCCATTAACGTACTTCAGATGGAAACAGGTACACCACCGCTCTCACTCCGACGAAGTATGCTTTCCAGACATTTTATCTTGAAAGTCAGAGCTATGATCAACCACCCACTAAATTGGAAGCTAGGGGCTTTTAGCCAAATTATGTATAGGAAATACTGGAGAAAAAAGGCAACCCCAATTACAGTTAAAAATTACAATGAAATGAAAGAATGGCCAATAAAACAACATAAAATGAATCCAGCGTTTATAGGGGATACGTGGCCCCAAATAATCGAGGTCCAAACACATGAAAGGATAGGCAAGCTAGGAGCCAAGAAAACAGATAATATTACGATAGATCTTTGTAAGACGACGTTACAAACCCTGAATGAGAAATGGAAGACATGGAATAAAATTTACACGGATGGCTCCAAAATCACAGGCTCAAATACGAGCGCAGCGTTCTACGAAGAAAAATCAGATGTTGGAAAAGCAGATAAGCTACCGGTGGATATGTCAGTGTTCTCAGCGGAGCTATATGCAATATTAGAGGCCATTAAATATGCACTGGAAACAGGGGAAGAAAAGATTTTAATCTGCTCCGATTCACTAAGTTCACTATTATGTTTAAAAAATGGTCCAAAAGGGAAAACAAAGAACCATCTAGTATATGACATCATAAATGAGCTAAGCAAAGCACAACAGTTAAAGAAGAAAATAGAATTTCAGTGGGTACCGGGACATGTAGGAGTAGTGGGGAATGAAAATGCTGACCTCCTTGCAAGGGGAGCAAAGGAACATGAAAACATCGATGGCAGGGTACCATATAGAGACTTACTAAGTAAAATCAGAAATCTACAGATGAAGGAGTGGGAAGAAGTAGGGGAGGTCCAATTCAGAACCAAAGGTGCATGGTACCATGCAATACAACACAGCATACCGAAACAGCCATGGTTTAGTGTAAAGGCAAGTAGGAAAGAAATAACAATGATAAAAAGATTGCGATCAGGCCACGTTATGCTAAACTCCAAAAAATTTATACTAGGTTTGACATCATCGAACTGCGAGCATTGTGGGGCATATGAAGACATAGTGCATCTTGTGGTGGAATGCCGCAAATACAGCGAACACAGGAAATCAATCTTACAGAAAGACGGAGGCAATAAGATAACAGACTATGAGAGCCTACGACAATTTCTAGGGACTCCTACGGTAGATAAGATAAAACAACTATGTAAATATATATCTAAATGTAATAGGAAAATATGATGTATTATAAAGGAACGTAGTATATTTCATATCAAATGGACTAATTTTGTATGTTTGTGGGATATGGATATGTAAATATATGTATGGGTATAGATATGTAAGTGTTCGTGTATGCGCCCATGTAAGAGTGTATATATGTAGATATGAGAGCTACTTTGTACAAGAGAACACAAATTAGTCTTTAAGGAATTTTTGTTGGGAGCAGGGATATTAATAGTTCTTTTCAAAATAAATAAGGTATCTCTTATAATATTTCTCGATTAGAACTATTGTTATGAGGAAACTATCAAGTTTTCCAAATCCAGTACAGGATGATAGGAAAATGTTTGTGTGGAGAAATAATGTATTATAAACAAATGTACATTTCTGAATATCAATTAGGTTTTTGTATGGAATATATAAGGACTTAGATAGACAAATTAATTACAAAAGATAGAAAGCGGGCGAAAAAATTAATTTTTGGATACCCCTGTTTGTACGATGTAATGGGTATCATGTATATGCATAATATAAAATGTATAGGTAATATGTAAAATTTTTATTTCCTTCCAACACTAAATAATGATATAGGGATTATATGTTATTATTAAAGATAGAAGGATAAAAGTAAGAGAAATATGTAAAAGTTTTTATTGCTAATTGTGTCTTAAAATGATGGCCAAACAAGAGTTGATTTCTATGCAAAATGTATTAATGTCAACTGAGCAAGAATGTATTTCTGTAATTTGGTCAAAAATGTAACATTGTTAGCTGGTCAATATTGGCGAAAGCCAAGGACCAAATAATAATAAAATAATAATAATAACAAACTAACAAACAAACATACATTCATCTTTATATTTAAAGATTACTAGTGTAAGCCCGTGACTGTTTTTTGCGTATCGTCACGGGTCTAGAACAGTTCCAGTTTTTACGATGAAAGATTATGACAGGTTGATCTGATCTGGCCAGATATAAGCTTGACCTGTGTTTCACCCTTAGGATGAATAAAATCTCTTGAGTTTGAAGAATTCAGAAGCATTAACAGAGGTAGGTATTAAACACGAAAGGAAGAATCACGCTATCGTGTAACTGTTTCAAAGGTCATACACTCGAACTTGCTTAAATTCGAACTTCACTTGTATTTGACCCTTAAAATTCACTCTGCAAAATTTAAAAAAAAAAACCTGTTTGCTTCGAAACATCACGTTGTTTATTATTGAGACTGGGCTAACACTCATAATGTAAACGTTGGTCATGCGACGGCCAGAGAACTTAATACACATTCCATATTATGAAACAGTTGAGCAACTCCGCAGAAATGAGTTGCCAGAATAGTAGATTCGATGACACATTTGGTCTGATGTCCACTTAAAATAACCTAATAACTCAATACAGCGAACAAGAATAAAGACCATTAACTAAAGTAGTTAGTAAAATACCTAAAAAGAAAATAAACCGTAATGCATAAATTTTGGTCAAGCAACATCATTACTGAAAGTTGTAATTAAACTGAAATTTATCCTAAGCCGAAATTACAATTGGTATTCGTGGTTACAGCAGAGACTATGAGTAATTTAATTTTTTTAAAGTTTTTTAAGTTGCTTTAATTAGTAACATGTTACTGAAAAGTAGCCGCAAAATTTATGAAAAAAGAAATTTAACTATGAAATGTTATGAAAAGCAAACTTAATGAATATAATATGCCAATTAATTTGGTAGCAGTTGCTTAGTTATTAAATTGTAGACTTAACCACGAATTCCTTTTAATGGTATCTCTGGTCGCTGTTTTGTGAGCGAAGGCTGACACGTGACACCGTTCTCCAGCCAATAGCTATCGAGGCGAGTGGGTAACCATACGAAATTATATTTATTAAACATGTGCTAAATTTCATCGAAATCCAATAAAAAGTGTGGGTTTTTATAAAAAATTAAGGGGTGCAAAGGGGTAGAAGGTATACCCTATCCACTAAAAAAGAATCTTTATAAAATCCGTTAAAAATTGGTGAAGATATCGCTGAACATATATCCAAAAACATATATATTGAAATTGAGAACCTCCCCTATTTTGAAGTTAGTTAAAAATTTAAATGTAGTGGCGTATTTACTGTTTTCCTATAAAATAACGCCGTAGCTGGGGGAGCGAATTTCTCACAGATCGAGCCTCATGTTACTAAAAAACCAATATAATTAAATAGAATCCACAAATAATAATACCGAACATATGAATGTCGTACGAAGAAAATTGAAGTAATTGCGCAGTTTAATTCAATTGATTAGTCGTTACGCCAATATCGCTCATCTCCGCCATAAACCCTCTTCAAGAACAAATTATTTGGTTCTGGTGATAAAACATTCGAATATAAAAAATAATTGCCCTGTAACCTTTTCACTGTCTCTACCTCTTTACTAATTTTATTGACGTTCATCCTGGCTTAGTAAATCGTTTATACAACTGATTACAAAAAAAGTTTTGAATTTTTCGCATAAGACGATAAACGTAATAATGAGATGCTATCTCACTCCTCGAGAGTATATTTAGGTCAAAGAATCTGACGTGGAACTCAATTCTCTTGCAGCCATGCTGATGTCAGGTAAGTCTCCCCTTATTAAGCCCGTGACTGTTTTGTGAGCAAGGTCACGGATCAACAATAGGTTTTGTTTTTAGTTTCAAAGGTTGTGATAGATTGTCCTGATCTGACCAAATACGAAATTGACCTGTAAGGGTTAACTCCATTAAATTTGAATAAAATCTCTTGGCTTAAAGTATATAACCCAGATAGGAATGATCGCGGTTGCTACACTCGAACTGGTTGAAATACAAACTTGACTTACATTTAACCCTAAGGAAACGCTGTATGACATTTGAAGAATTTCTATTTAGTTTAACGGAAGCTTTATCATCCATTGCAGCAACAATGGTATTGAAAGCATCACTTTGATTTTGATTGAGGTCGGCCAATCGTTCAAAAAGTAATCTTTGGTCATTGTGTCCATTGTGGCGAGAGAACTTACTAGCAACATCAGATTATTGAATTGTTAAGATATTCCGAGGAAATAAATTGCCAGGATACTCGTCTAGGTGAAATATCTGATCTTGATACCCACGTTATATAACGTAATAACTCACCTACAATGAATAAAAATAGAGACCATTAACGGAAGTGGTCAGTCAAATACGTAAAAAAAAGCCCAAATAAACCGTAGTGTATAAACTTTTATCAAGCAGCAATAATAACAAAAGTTTTAATTTAGTTTAGAACGGAATTACAATTGGCACACCTTGTTACAGCAGAGGCCATGACTATTTTAAGTCTATTTTTAAATTTTTTGACGTTGCTTTCATAAGTGACATGTAACTGCAGTAGTTCCAAGTTATTTCAGCCAAGTTTTTCCATATTTCTTAAAGAATGAAATAATACCAAAGTCAAACATAATTAATGTAGTCGGCAAATTAATTTCATAGGAATTTCTCAGCTATTAAACATTGCACAAAAACTCTGATTTGTAATAATATCTCTGGACACAATTTGAGTGAGTGGAACGGCGCATGACGTCATCGTTGTCAAGCCAACAGCTACCAAGTTGAGTGAGTCAGTGAGCGAGCTTATAGTAGCCACACTGCTTTACTACTAGTTAGTGCACATGGCAAAGAGTAGTGGAAATAAAAAATGCTCTTTTTAAGCTAAATTCCACATTTCGACTACTCACTACCAGATTGTTAGAAACATTCCGCGGTAGGAATGCAGCTCAATATTATGCACACAATTTTATCGAATATATATATATATATTGTTTGCTCCTCACGAAATCCTCACGAGCATTTTCTTAATAAATAGAATCCACTGGGCCAAGAAATCCGTGATTTTCTGCAGCGTAATCAGTTCCCAGTTTCACTTCAGAAAAAAAAAACATAATTTTTTACAGGCGTTCACATACGTGTAATAGTAGAGTGGAATAATAGTTTCCAACCGTTCTCGTACCGTCAAAAATGATACAGGTTGATCCTACACAGCATTCTCACTTTTCTAAAAGATATTCTTATCCAGAAGATTGGAACTTATCATAAGAAGTTTTTTGTGTTGTTGCAGTCTGGTGAGTGACTTTGAAATCGGCTGATCTAATGTAGGTGCGTTACTAGTCAGTAGCTCGGTAAGATTGCAGAGAATCTTCATACTCCAACTAACTATCACCCGCGACTTCGCACTCGTGGACTTAGCATTTCATGCTAGAATTGGATATAGAAAACTGAAAGTAAGATATGTGCCAAATGGTTCTAATATCGTTGGGATGTTCCTACCTGTCCGCCTAATAAATTATACATTTCATTAACAAAGACACACCTATCATAGAAACCATAAATTGGACAAATCGTAATTGACTACGTTAAGGCTTGCCGTTGTTCCTGATCCTGACAATGCTGAGTCTAACTACCCAGTGCAAATGTAATGCTCAAGGACCGAAAACAACGCCCACGACACGTTATTCCCGTTGTGACACTGACAAAAACAGCAGGAACGCGTTGCGGCTATCTCTAAAAGGCCACTAAACGTATATCAGAAAATGATTAAAGATTAAGAAACGGTGCTTAAAAAGAGTGATTTATTTTCTCAACATCACCAAATTATCAATTAACATTCAGAAAATATATTTACAACCTGCCCGCCGTATCGTGGGTGCATCTAGGGATGCAAGGTAACATCAGTATCGATAAGTATATCGCTATTTATATCGACGCCTGGCAGATATCGATAATATCGGCTGCATCAAACCGCAAACATCGATATTTTCAGCTATTTGTATATTTTGTATTATAAATTAGAAAAAAATATTTAAATAAAAAATGAATAATAAATTTGAATTAGTTTATTGCAGCAAACATTTATAGTCAACAGATAGTGAAAACAGTGGTTTGCTTTTCCCGTGTATTCCTGTTTTGAGTGACAGTGGTTCCTGGCGACGAAGATACTTTGAGTAAACGATTAATTGCAATTTTGAACATATCTTAATCCAACTCGTATACCAATCTTGATTGATTTCAATCTTTATTCAACAAAAAAATCTACCGTAATTTCCAAGTTACTGTAGATCACATACACGAAATAATAGAAAAAACCATTTTCAACTACCCCTTCACAACTTTTTAAAGTTTATCAATTTTTCTATTCATAGTTCAATGAAAAGAGTACATTAGGGTGCTAAGCGCTTCTTTTAATTCTTATAACCTTACCCTTCAATTGCATTAAAAGGCTATTATCAATACTGATAAAATAAGCATTTGTATCAGTTGGACTGCCATATTTTTTACTCCTTTTAGAACATTGTAATACCTCCCAGAGGGAAACAAGAACCAACGAAGGTGAGATTAAATAATAAAACGGTGAACGTAAATGAATGAGGAACGAATAATGCCCGCGATACGGCGTGGAGCCACAGAGTAGCAAAGGACATTATCGATTTGGTTATCGTGTTTGACATTTTTTTATTATTATTATTTTTTTTTTTTATTTCAATGGAACACAGGCTTCGGTGGCAATTTCCCTACACACCCAACTTCCCCCTATCCTGCACCCACCTACATTTTCCCTCTACAAATTTTATCTTTAAATTCTTTCAAAGTTTTCGGAAAATTATTCATCATTTCTCATGGTAACTCATTCCAATCCCTGACAACCTTACCTAAAAAAGAGAATCTTCCCACACCCTTGTGCCTGAAATCGAGTGCCAGCTTGTGGTCATGGTTTTCTTTTCCCTTCCATGTCCTACTTTTCATACCTATTGCAATATCTTTCCATGCCTCATCGCCAGTATATCCCTGTACACTCTCATGACCCTCCTCATCCTCCTACTGTCTTACAATGAGTTTCATTCCAGCTCATTTATCATATCCGTCACTGATTGCATTCTGCGATAATTTCCAGAAACAAATATAGCAGCCCTTTTTTGCACCCTCTCCAACTCCTGTATTTGATACGTAAGATGAGTGTCCCATACTACACTACCATATCGAGCAATGATCTGACAAAAGTTTTGTAACCCAATTCCTTTACTTCTTGACTTCGTACGTCCCCTCATCTCTCTCTCCAACAATTGCAGAACTTTGAAACCTTTTCCTACCACCAGTCCAATGTGGCCTGCCCAGTTAAGCTTGTTATCAAAAGTAATGCCAAGATATTTACATTTCAAGTCTTCAGCAAGCAATTGTTTCCCCACCTTATATTCATAATTAACCTTTTGTTTTTTATTCAAGTTTGGACCCTACAACACATAAATTTATTTGCATTAATTTTTAGTGCTAAGGGGCTAGTAGTTTTGGATAAATCACTGCATCATATCGACATTTTCGTATCGAGCATGTAATAATATTGATATAGATATCGATAGGTTTGTCCTATATTACTGATATTATCGGTTGACCGATAGATCGTTGCAATCCTAGTTGCATCAGCAAACGTTCAAAACGCGTAGTGGTCATATATCATAGGAGACACGACGCACATTTTGAGTTGTATCCTTTTGACATAGCCACAACGCGTTTTGGCCTTTTTTTTTCGGTTTTCTTTCGAGAGTTTTCGGTCTTTGAACTTAACGGATACACTGGACGTAAATATAAGTAATGTTGAGTATAAAGGTTTTGCACGATCTAATAGGATCCATAATAATAATATTACGATTCATGCGAATTTTTATTTAATATTTAGCACTGTTCAGGTAGATTAATTATTTTGATAGTCTATCATTCAACTGAGTGAAGTTATTCACTTTATTGACAGGTAGCGCTAGCCAGCATGGATCTAGGATGGCTACGTTCTTGTGTATGTTACTGGTCACACAGGTACGTTATTATCTCTTAAATTCACTGTTCAAATTAAATTTAATCTTTATCGTGTGTTTGAGAAAGGAATTTAATACTGTTTTTGACAATAACTCATACGAAATACTCAATACGAAATACTCTAGCTCTATCATCAGTGAAGGTGCTGTCTAGGACTGATAAATGTATCTGAAGAGATGGGCGAAACGATTAGGGAGTAGCGTGAAAGGATCAGGGTTCTTAAGGCTCGTCCTGTGGAGGATCAGACGATGCAGGCATGGCCTGTGGTGGCTTCGCCTGTGGACGTTCAACCTGTGGGGGCTCAGCCTGTGGAGGCTCAGACTGCACAGGCACAGCCTGTGGGGGCTGAGCTTGTCGAGGCTCAAGCTGTAGAGGCAGAAAGTAGAGATAGTGGGTTGGAGGAAGTTGATAAGCATGGGTGGGAGCTGGTAACAGGTCGTAGGAGAAACATGGTTAACAGGATGAACAAGCCAGACACTTCAGCAATTATGGGAAAAAATATGTTTGACCTGTTGCCAGAGTCAGGAGGAGAAGAGCCTCATATAGATGTTGGAGTAGGTAAGATGCAGCAGACCTTTAGGAATAAGGGTGAGCAGGGCAACAATAGGAGAAAACGGTTCTGCTGCTAGGTAGTAGCCATGGGAGAGGTGTAGGCCCTCTTCTGCAGGATCAGTTAGGTATAGGATACCAGGTCACATGTTTTTTCAAACCTAGTGAAAGATTAGGTCAGGTAATAGAGGATATAGGTTCCCTTTGTAGGAGTTTGAGTAAGGATGATAGAGTAGTGATAGTGGGAGGTGCGGGAAATAGTATTGATAGAAACGCGAGTTATAGTATAGAGAGTACCCTGAGGAGGAGCTCATGCAGGTCCTAAGTCGCCATGACCGACCACAATTGAACTATGCTGTGAGGCGGTTTAATGTGGAAACTGAAGTGCTACTTGGGAAAGGCATTAGTTCTGTGTTGGGGGTTGTGCCTGTAAACACCACTCGTATGTGGGGTTTCACTAGGCATGGCCTTCACCTAAATAAAAGGGGGAAGGGAGTACTTTCTGAGTTGTTAATTAAAGCAGTAAGGGAGCCCATTTCCAGTGATGATGGGGTCTGGACTGTGCCTTTTTTAGGTTAGGGGCTGCTGGTGAAGGGACAAAAATAGAATATCAAAGTGAAACTGATTGCAGATTCACGATGGGGACAGTCACAGATGTTAAAGAATTAGATGAAGTGGCTGAAACAATAACTGACTGCGGTAAAAGTGGGAAAGAGGAGGCTAATCCTCAAAATATAAAGCCAGTATTAAGAGTGTTACTGGTGAACTGTAGAAGTATAATTAACGAAGTAATCCAATTTGCAAACTTAATAGAAATACACGAACCACAAGTAATAATTGTGATAGAGAGATGGTTAAAAGAAGAAGTACTAGACAGTGAGGTTTTTCCTGATGGTTACAGAGTGTACCGCAGAGATAGAGGAGCAATTGGTGGAGGATATTTCATACTAGTTAACAAAAACTACCACAGTTCACTGGCGTTCATAGATCCAGACCATGAGTTACTTGGTGTAGATTTCTGGGGTAATAAAAAAGATAAAATCAGAGTGTTGGCTGTTTACCGCAGTGGGAGAATGACAGAAGAGGATGAGGCTCTTGGGGAGAATTATATTCATACTCATATTTCAGAGGTGAGAATAGAATGATCATCATTGGTGGGGATTCAAATTAAACAGGTATAAAATGGGAAAGAAATAAGATAAATAATACAAGGAAACAAAAATTTGGAAATATCTTAATAAGGGAAGGAGAATTTACACAAGTGGTTGAGCAAAACACTAGGGGACACAATACTTTGGATATATTTCTAATTAAGCCCGATGAAAACCTTTTGAGGTATCAAGTAACTGAAGGAATAAGTGATCATGAAGCAGTTCTGATGGATATTAGAGATTCAGTAAACCAGCAGACAAAATTGAAGGAGGAAATAGGTACAGTTATAAAAAGGCACAGGTTTCAAATTTGAATAGATATATCAGAGAAAAATTCAGCAAATGGAAGCAATGCTCAAGTACAGTAGAGTTAAGGTGGGAAGAGTTCAAGGAGTTAATAAGAAAGGGGGAAGAAAAATTTATTCCAAGGCAGAAAATAAAGAGAAGTAGAGAACCTATGTACTATAATAAGGAAGTGATGAGGTTAAAGAGGTTGGTAAGAAAAGAACATAACAGAGTTAAGAGACAGCAGGGTAGTAGAGAATATTTAAAACAACTAAACAAGGACTTAATAACAGCAAAGAAAATGGCTAAAGATGGGTTTATGAAGAGTATTGTCAGTGCAGGAGGACCATTGTCTGATGCATCTAGAAATTTCTATTGCTATATCAGGAAACTGAGGGGAAGGGAGGGTGTAGAGACACTTATAGATAAGGATTGAGAAGTAGTTACTGACGATTTGAAAAAGGCAGAGATTTTAAGTAACTGGTTCAGTGAAAGCATTAGGGACAATGAATCAGAAACACGAGGGTCTAATTCGGAGAATGAGCTTAACAACACAATTAGAAATGACGATACTAAAAAATTTGGTATTCATCCTGAGGAAATCATGAAGGAAATAAGAAAGCTGAAAAAACATAAAGGGGCTCGAATTCTTAAAGATAGCCGCATGTGATATTGTACCTTATCTTGAAATATTATTTAAATTGAGTCTAGACACTTGCTGTTTACCACAGGACTGGAAAAGTGCAATAGTAGTGCCGGTACATAAATGAGGGGTGAGAAATAGAGTTGAGAATTACAGGCCAATCAGTTTGACATCAGTGGTAGGTAAATTAATGGAAAGGTTTATATGCAACCACATCAAAAATATATGTCAGCAATGCAAGTGGTTTTCAAGCAGGCAACATGGGTTCAGGCTAGGATATTCATGTGATTCTCAGTTGGTGGGAAATAGGCAAGATATTTCATATGAAATTGACAAGGGAGGCCAAATTGATAGTGTAGCACTAGATCTGTCTAAGGCGTATGACAGAGTAAGCCATAAAATGATAGTAAATAAGATAAAAACCATTGGAGTGGATGAGAAAAAGATTTGCTGGGTAGAAGAATTTTTAAAAGGTAGAAAACAGAAAGTAAGGGTAGGAAATGTAGTATCAAAAGAAGTGGAAGTAAAAATGGATGTGCCACAGTGTAGCGTATTGGCACCATTGCTATTCATTATTCTAATGACTAATTGTGTTGATTGTTTACTTTTCTGAAATTAGATTGTTTGCAGATGACATAATGCTGTATAAAAGAATCAAAACGATAGAGGATTGTAAACAGTTGCAGGGTGATCTGGACAGGATATCTAGTTGGGTTGGTAAACATGGAATGAAGATAAATGCAAAGAAGAGTCACCGCATTAGATACACAAATAAAAAACAAAAAGTTAATTATGAATATAAGGTTTCAAAAGAATTGCTTGCTGAAGACTTGAAATGTAAATATCTTGGCATTACCTCTGACAACATGCTTAACTGGACAGGTGGTAGGAAAATGTTTCAAAGTTTTGCACTTGTCGGAGAGAGTGAAGAGGGGATGTACGAGAGAAGCAAAGGAATTGGGTTACAAAACATTTGTCAGACCATTGCTCGAATATGGTAGTGTAGTATGGGACCCTCATTTAACGTATCAAATACAGGAGTTGGAGAGGGTGCAAAAAAGGACTGCTAGATTTGTTTCTGGAAATTATCGCAGAATTCAATCAGTGACGGATATGATAAAGGAGCTGGAATGGGATTCATTGCAAGTCTGAAGGAGGATGATGAGAGTCATGGGAGTGTACAGGGCAAATACTGGCAATGAGGCATGGAAAGATATTGCAATAGGTATGAAAAGTAGTGCATGGAAGGGAAAGGATGTCAGGGATTGGAATGAGTTACCAAGAGAAATAATGAATAATTTACCGAAATCTTTGAAAGAATTTAAAGATAAAATTTGTAGAGGGCAAATGTAGGTGGATGCAGGATAGGGGGAAGATGGTTGTGTAGGGAAATTGCCACCGGAGCCTGTGCTCCATTGCTATTAAATAATAATAATAATTCATGCATTAAGTATGTAGATTGAGATAATCCTTTTGGATTTTGTTTACTGATTTCATTTGATTTGTACACATTTTTACTCATTAATTTCAGTGTGAACCTCGTAATACTATGAATATGGAAACGTTTCCGTGACCTTTTCCTTCTCTATATTTCCCAATATCTGATATAATCACACACAAAATATAGTTTATTTATGGAAGTGACGTGGGTATCATGTTACATTTCACTTTTCAGACATCCTAATAATTAAAAAAATAAAAATAAAAAAATAATGAAAAATTAGTTTGTAGGTGAACATGAGTTTACTATTCAGGATGGTGAAAAATAAATTTGTTTAGTATGAAATGGCTGATATAATATGTTCAGTTATCCTGCTCACAATTATACCTAAAAAATAATTTGATGATGGTAATTTTTGATATGGTAAACACATTAGACATGGGATACAAAAATTATTACGTAACCACGGAGGTTTGGTCAAATCAGATCTTTTAAAAAAAATTACGGTAAAAACAAATCATTTTCGTGCATTAACAAAATATAAAAATGAACAAAACCTATATAACGTAAGATGGATTACATTTGGTCGTAAGTATCATTCGGCATAAATTACTATTGTCATATATTTTAGTAACTATACATAATATCTATTTGGCCTGATGTAATACTTAAATACGTTGTTTACTTCTGAAGGTGCAGTTGCAAAATTAAAGTTCCAAAATTACAATTGAATAAGAGACAAAAAAACAATCCAGAACAAGTCATCATCCGTCCAAGCCTCCATTTGTTTCATGGGTTCCTATGATTTGAATTTATTGACTCGGAACTTAAATGTTTAGATCTACTGAATAACTTTCTTTTTTATTTTTCAGTATTGCTTCTCAATTGTTTCTGGAATTCAGCTAAACAAACGTCACACACATGGAAAACCTACAGGTGCCAAGAATCGGGCCCGAGAATACATCTCCAGGATCAAAAGGGCAATCGAGAAGCTGTCACTGAATTCTTTTTTTATGACATCAGAAAGATCATGTAATTTATGTACAGAAGAAGTAAGGAAACAAGCTGAAACCTTTGCTTTGGCGGTTTTAGATCTTTTGGTGGCATTGGCGAAAGAGGTGGTAAATCATGGTAGTAATGGATTTCTTGAGACGAAAAAAATCCTATAGTGGTTACACCAGCGGGGAAAAAAACTATACTGCATTGAAATAATATTTCTTTGCAAATAAAGATTGTAATCAACAGATAATCGTGGCATTTAATCATTTTATATCCAGTAAGTTGGTGAGACTGCGTTTTGGGAGAGGTGATAATACAACTTGTTTGTATTCTTTCGGACATCTTATTCATGTCTTCCTGAATTTTTCTACTCTATTGCCTCGGTTTCGATTTTTATCCTTCCTTCTTTAGTTCTCTTGATCATTTATTCTTTCGCTTGTGTCTCCCTTCCTTAAAATTCAGATTTTCTTAGAAACGTCCGGTCTGTTTGGTAGTTTTGGGTCTCAATGATACTATTGTTTCATCTAGGGATATTCATTAAACATCGATGCAACGTATCCAGTCGATGTTTACCATACGATCAATCGGATTGATTCGATGTTTTGACAAAAAAAATTCTATTCGATGCATCGATTTTTTTATATAAAAACATCGAATCGTAAAAAAAAGCGAACTCGGGCTAATAATGACAAAAATAATAGAAATAAACGTTAAGATTACTAAATTTGTTGAATATTAAATTATATCAATTAAAATCATTGTAATTAACCTGTGAGCAATTTGCGGGACATAACAACGGTGAGAATGAATTTCACTTGCGTTTGGTTATCCTGTCCATATCACTGAATGAATAAAATCAATTTCTTAGATTCAGTCCTATTGTTTGCTGTGAATCGAAATAAGATATCAGTAATCTAAAACAACTAAGTGTTACCTGATACTACTCAATATTCAGATGGGCTAAAAAAGCGGGTTGTGGCAACATCCCATTGACTATTGTCGGGACTTCTGTTACATCCGAACGTTTATTTAGGAAGGCTGTTCAAATAGTCAGTCAGCAAAGGAACAGAATGAAAGGAAAACGAATGAGTAAACTTTATTTCTGAAATGTTTGCCTAAACACCATTGGTGTTGAGTCATTAAATATTAAAATTTTTAGGCAGATTTAGACATTTGTATTTAATGTCTGGTTTTTAATTGTAATAGTCTGGTATCGTAATAAAATATTTCTGTTAATTTGTAGTCCCTGTTTCACTCACAAAGCTATACATCACTCATAGGACACTACTTACCAAACACAAAAGATAGTAAAATTAATTTTTTAATCCCCGTCCGAGCATCCAGATTTGAGTTTTGCATGGTTTCTCCAAACCACTCCAGATGAATGCTTCAAAGGCCTTGGCCGAATTCCTTCCCGTTCCTTGCCCCCCGTACTTTCCCGCCTCTAATGACCTCGATGTTGACGAAACGAAAAGCCATCAACAAAAAAGCATAAAATTAAACACATCTTTACAACTACAGCCCTACACTGCTGGTATAGTGTTACTCTCTATGGTCACACAGACCAAATGAAAGCCAGTGAATTATATGCGTTCAACTGGAAATGGTGAATATCAAACTAATGTCACATTTTTTCTTGGCGATTTTGAAGGAACAGATGAGTAAGATAAATGAAACGACCTTTGCCGACGAATAATGTTTGTTTGTATTTGTTGAGCTAAGAAAACTATAAAAGTATTCGATGTTGAAAAAAACATCGATGTTTTTAACCAATGCATCGAAAAACATAGATGCCGGGTTCCGATGTTTTACATCGAATAAAAACATCGATGTACTTTCTAAGTGGACACCCCTAGTTTATCGTTTCTACAAATTCAGGATGCAAGTGCTGAAGAGAATAGCCGGCCTTGGTAGCGTAGGGGCTAGAGCACTAGCTCCACGTACCGAAGGTCGCCGGTTCGAATCCGGCCGCGGGCATGGATTTTTAAGTGTTGTGTGTCTGTGTGAATGTCCTGTCCGTCCTGTGGTGTCCATACTTACAAGATATAATATACAATGGATGACTATTGTTCACTGGAAGCTAAAATATGATCACATTGAGCTGGCTGAATGGCCTTAGCCGCCGAAAGCCATTAAAAAAAAAAAAAAAAAAAAAAAAAAAAAAAAAAAAAAAAAAGTGCTGAAGAGATGGAATTCTATTACATGTTACTATAATTGTTGATTTTCCACCCTTCCCATTGTACCTAAAAGTCTCACCTGAAATTGCATATTTCCGAATAGTAAAATAGTGTTGTAAATGTTTTATGAACGTTGACTTCTATATTATTATTATTATTAAGAACTAATGTTCTGAAGTGTCATCTGCACCCTCTATTTCTAATTGTAATGTATTTCCTGACTCGGCAGAGCTCTCTGAAATGTAAACTGAACCGGGAAAGACACATTGGTCAAGCTGAAGGAAGAAGGTTCAAAATCCTGCTTAGGATCCCACAGCACAATGTTTTGATGCGTGGCAAATACTGCAGAGTTCATGTGCGGCAATAAAGGTTCGATTGCTTTTGATTTAGGAAAGAGTTCAGTGCTTCTAACCCCTCCTGTCACCTATTGATTGGCCTGGGATACACGTCTTGGCCATCCAATTCGACTTATTATTAGCCGGGGAACCTGGTGACTCGTACGATTTATATCATTTGAAGGCCACCTCTGTATTTTCACTTGTAACTGCAATCGTATTTATGTTGCGATAAACAGGAACTTTTGAGCAGACTTAATATTTCGTCATATTACAATAGCAGAAAAACCGTCTAACTCCACCTATCGCATGCAAACTTCATAGAGACTCAATCAAGAGCTGACGACACAAGTAAAGAAGAGATTACGACGCAAGTCTTACAAAGAAAATCATTAAGGAAAACACATTTAACAGCATCACAACGCCAACGACAGCTATCCATTCATTGATAACACCATAGCGAATAGGGTACCTACCGAAAAAGTGAAGGAATTTCGATACAGAACTTTGCTTGAATATGGTGCTGTAGTGTGGAGTTCACACTATCAAGCACGTGAGTACTCTTGTTCGCCGCTCCAGTGAGTCTCGGAGAGTGTAGCGACGCGTACGGAGGTAATGCGCATTTCGCTATTTACTTGCAACCGTACCACTTTGAACCTCATTTCTGCAAAAATAGTCTAAATTCAAGATAGCATGAGTACGGTTAACAGTGTTGCGTGGAAGCGTAGTTACGTTCTGTGTTGTGTATTTGTCAGTGTAGAATAAACTGCAATAATCCGGAACTTTGCTTGTAACTACTGTTTCATTACGCAAAACCTAGAATCCGTATCAGGCGAATAACACACAAGCCGCGAAGAACTCAACGCAGGCTTTCTATTAAAAATAAAACATCTATAACAGACTTTAGTTGCTTTCAGCAGCTAGTTTTCTACGCAGTCTGGCAATTCTGCTTTATCAACAATTACCTGGTGTTAAGACAGAAGACCACTGTCGGATCCAGGGGGGGGGGGGGGGGGGAGGCTAGGGGGATTTTTTCATTCTAATGATCTTTTAAGGGATGCATGACTATAAAGCCTACCCTTACCCGACTCAAGCCTCCTCCCCCCCCCCCAAATTAAATCCGCTCAAGCCCCTCCCAAACCAAAATCCTGGATCCGCCACTGCAGAAGACCGTCACCCTGACAAGAGGAAACATCAAGAAGACGTCACTATCCGACAGGTCAGTGAACCACGACCGATATGCAATCAATCAATTTTCACTCGGCCACCAAAAGTAGTCTGTTGTCATCTGCGCGACTCAAGCCCTATACCACACGCACCAAAGAGTAACCACTACAGAGTCACTGGAAGCCAGGAAGAGGGTGAAGATAGCGCTGGGAGTGTACATAGCGTACGTTGATAGAGGAATTGGGAATAGTTCGTAGAAGGGGAAAGATGACAATGACAACATGTCTAATTTCATGGATCAGGGGATGGAAAAATTTTCTTCTGCATGTAATGAATTCAGGAAATGTATAAATCACAAAGAGAAGTGCGGAATAATTTACCAAAAATTCTGGAACATACTCTAAAGGGAAAAATAGATGGTTGGGAAAATTAAACCTCTCGCGCAGCAATTGTAATTTTCATATTATAATAATAAATATCCACTCTTATTTTTTTGAACAACGTGTATTTTAAAACATTTCCTTTTTCATTTTACACATACATAAATTCTTTTCCATGTCATACCAAATCACAAAACGAAACAACTACTATTACTATTACTCCGCGATTCACTAAAAGTGTTTGGCGGAGGGTGCATTGCACCTATCAGGAAAGGTAATGGTTTGGAAGGGATATACGGGATATGGCAGGTGGCTCCCATGGGCTATTTTGAGGAACCATCCCAACATTCGCCTGGAGCGATCTAGGGAAACCATTGAAAACCCAGATCAGGATGAACACTTATTCCTCTAATAATATTATTTAAGACATTCTTGTATATTAACATCAACCATGTTACCACATAGTACTGCAATTATTACTTCTTTGGCATAAGCCCTGGTTATTATTAAAATACATAAACTAAATTAATTTCTTTAGTAATATTTTTCGTCATACATGCCCCCCCCCCATTTTGGCGTTATAGATTTTTCACCATAAAAAAAAAACAGGAACGACAAAATGTCAGCATCGACGCCACACATGTCCACATTTAAATATGTTTCTTTGTCCATATGATCAATAGCTCGAAAACATTTAAATTCAGATTCGGTGTAGTTTAAAAAGAATTTACTATCAATATTCGTTACTTTCAATCACTTTTTGGGCTTGAATCACACAAAGTAAATATGTAAATCATATATATATATATATATATATATATATATATATATAATATATATATATATATATTACAAAATTTTAATCATTTGTGCATCTTATAGCCTCAAGTTCAACTTTTATTTTCCTAGTTCCAGCTAGCCTAAATTAGGTTACCACGGGAAAATTCATATTCTTGCTAATTGTGCTTTCTTTGTAAGTTAAAAATACATTACTACTTCCTCATCTTCATTACTAAATCCTTCATCAATGCTAACATTGCCACTAAATGACTATCCTTTGCTGTCGCCACACATGTTCACATTTAAATACCTTAGTAATTCTTCTTCTTCATCATCATTATTAAATCCTTTATCAATGCTAACATTTCCACTAAATGTCTTTCCTTCTCTGTCGCCACCCAGCGCCTCTTCTTCTTCTTTATCGCAGCCTCTGCTGTACTGTAATTTTCTTCTTATCTTCTGCTAATCTTCGTTATGAACACCTGATGGCTCATCATTTTCCGTTATCAACCTTACATTTGCTTCATTCAGTTTGTTCTCATTGGCTTCCTTATAAATTCCCACTTTAATCAACTAACAAATTTCTACTTGTCACTATATGCAGGACTCTTTTTGTTATTATTAGCTCTTTATTTTGTATTATCTCAATACTCGAGGTTCGTGTGCCCCCACACAAAAAATTTGGGGTTGCTAAAACTCCAAACTTCTATCATGTCTTCCTTTTCTTTCTTCTTTTCCAGTTCCTTTCCATTTCTTGTTCGCTTCTCTCGAAAATTGGCCTCTCATTTTCTGAGTGCCGATTTTCTTCTCCGTTTTTCTCATAATTTCTCTCCCCAAACTGTTCAAATTTGCTCCCTTCTGCCATTCTGTTCATTTTCTCTTGTCATCACGTTGTGTGCTCCGTAATTATTCTTCTAGACGTTCTGATATTCCGAATAGTGACTCACAAATGTATGTCACAGTGCCCTTGCGTTTACTGTATGGTCTGCTGTTTCGCAAATCACTTTTTACCTTCCTTTGATTTTTTCTAGATCGGTTCCTATCTAGAAAGAGCTCCGAAAATCTTCAAAATGCTGACATTTTTCAATGACCTCGCAGCTCCATGTAATAACATCTACATTCAACATATTCTTCAAATATTTAATCTTTTTCTTGTCCGACCTGTCTTCAGGTAAAATATATCTGCAGGATTTTACAAATATTTCAAAATGTATGCTTCCTCCAGGCGTAAGTTTTATTTCCTGTAACTTTTTCCTTTATGTTACCATTCATAATCGCGAAACGCTGTTGCACCATATCTCTGACTACACTATCGATCTTTTATCGACTCTCCATTATCTTTGAAATTCTCCATTTGCTCCAGCTCATTTTTAGTCATTGCAGTGACTTTTACGTTTACCGTTGTCACCCGTTGGTCAACATCCGTAGAGTATATCTCTATTTTATCCATATCATTCTTGCTGTCAATTTGTCTGCTAAAAATCGCACTGCTAACTAAAATTCTCAATGGCGTCATATTTTCTTTTTAAATTGGTGACATTGTCCATTATCTCATTTTCGACTTCTTCTGTGCATCCATGCTTCAAAATTCCCTCATTCTC
Source organism: Vandiemenella viatica (assembly GCA_031002005.1). NCBI lineage: Eukaryota > Metazoa > Arthropoda > Insecta > Orthoptera > Morabidae > Vandiemenella > Vandiemenella viatica. The sequence continues at coordinate 207,416,693 of JARYHS010012519.1, read as the reverse complement.
ATTTATATGTTCATATACATTCTGTGTTTTGATTTCCATACTATGTTTTATTTCATCCATTTCTTGATGCAAAGCCTGCCGTAAATTTTCTACATTATGTTGCAATTTTTCAGCAATGTTTTTATTCATTTCTTGAAACTGTCCCGTCGTTTTCTGTTCTGATAATTCAAATCGTTCTGTCATTCTCTGTTCTGATGCTTCAAATCGTTTATTAAATTGTTTTCTGCTGTGACAATTCAATTTTTTTTATTCATTTCCTGTAATTGTTGTAAAAGAATTTAAAACAGGGCCAATATCACCTCTCCTATCTTGAGTATCAGTTTGTTCGATCTATGTTGGCGACGACATATTACCCTTTAATATATTTACTTCTACATTGGAGCCAAAACTGATTACAGCAGAGTCATCGCTATCTATTGATGTAAATTCTTTATTTTCCTCATATATGCAATTCTCAGAATTTGTGCTAACAAGCAATTCATTCTTACTTTTCATACTTAGTTTAAAAAAATGTATCTTACAATAGCTTTCTGACCAAAGATAAACGCTAGCCACAGGAATATTTTTTTTAATGATTTCTTCCAGTATCGAAACTACGAAAATCAAGCCAACGCCGCTTATTGTACACAAAACCACTTGTACCAAGCAAAGAAACACATACAATAAATTAAACAGTTTTAAAGGTAAGAAAACACAACAGGAAATCACTTGACAAAAATTTCAATCAAACACACATACAAAATTTCTGAATATGAAATGATTTAAATTACCCCGTTCAAGATAAGCATTGAGCTTTATTGCTTACTTAAGAAGTGCAGTGCTTATTATCATTTGTAACTTTAGGTTAATTCTTGACATAAAAAAAATGATTTTTTCAGTTTACATTTACCTTATAAAATAAAATTTTAAAATTTAGTCACTGTTTGCTTTTCTTACAAATATTTACTTTTTAAGTAAAAACAAATGTCTCGCCAATTGCACCGGTTTCTTGAATGAAGTTGGCCACGCGTACGTTACTGCCTTTCCCAAGAGAAGAAAATCTTTGTACTGCCAAATGCATCCGAAGATCTCAAGTTAAGTTTCGTCACAGGTCGCCATAACGGGAGAAGCAATTGTAATTTTCATATTATAATAATAAATATCCACGCTTCTTTTTTTGAACATCATGTATTTTAAAACATTTCCTGTTTCCACAACACTATCCGGCGGTACACCCGTGAAGACTATATTGCAGTCATACGCCGGGAAAGTCTTCGTTCTTACATTTCCTTTTTCATTTTACAGATACATAAATTCTTTTCCATGTCATACCAAATCATAAAACGAAACAACTGAACATCTATTCCTCTAATAATATTATTTTAAAGACATTCTTGTATATTAAAATCAACGATATTACTACATACTACTGCACTTATCACCTCTGTGGCATAAGCCCCAGTTATTATTAAAATACACAAAACTAAATTATTTTCTTTAGTAATATTTGGCGTCATACATCCAGTGAATTTAAGATAAATAAAAAATGGTAAAATAGGCGTGCAGGTAAATTGCCACCTGAGCATAAAATTGCAATAAAATTAAATTAAATATAAGCCGACTACAAGGGGAAGTGGATGATACGATGCCACAAATCCATTGGTAATTTGCTAACAGAAAATACACGTTTTCTTAATGTGGGAGTTCCCACTAGTCACTTACAATATAGCCGCAGGCAACTTCTACATGCAGGGTAGGCAACGGTAATGCCTTGTACAGGGGTCGAAAAGGTACCTCCGGTTTTAAAAGAAAGGTCGAAATAATTTTTATCTGCGTATGGTTTAGTTAATCGAAGGCTCTTTTTCCACTGAAATGATCATATTTGCCATGCTGTGAATAACGTAACAGAACAGATAGCTGTTGCTGCGAAGTCAGTGAAAGGAAATTGCGGTTTGTATGGCAGAAGACAGGTAATTGTTGATGGGTGTTTTACATGACGAGGGGTGGAACTATGGGGCAGCGGCGATTCTGCGTATCAAGTGACAGGATATGCCTGGAATGTATATCTGATTTGCTAATTGCTGGAAGAGGACTATTTAGTTAAACTTCACATCTGTTAAGTGTAAGAATTTCCGCCTATGAATGGAATTGTTTTACAAACTACATTTCATCCATTTTTGTTTTGTTTTCTTAATAAATTATAAGTTGTGAAACATTACAATTTTAATTTTTGTAAATGCAAACATATCCCTTCAAGATTAATCATTTATATATCATAATTAATTTAATTATCTTAATTAACAATTAACTTTTACTCGCCTCTAATGAACTCGATGTCGATGAGGCGTAAAGCCATCAGCAAAAAAACTTTTTGCCAACCTAAATTATTTTTTCTCTTTTTTATATAAATTATTTGACCATTTAGGCTATTCTGTTGTCGATATAGTTCTTGATCGACCATGGCTTGTACGTTTACTTGCAACTGAGAAAATTCATTTTTTTTTTTTTTTTGCTTTTAATTCTTCCTTAACAATTATAGTTTGCTGAAAGGTCAGTTGTAGGGTTGTTACGGTGGTCAGATTTGTGGATGCGGATGTTCAGTGCATGACATTCGCGGATCGGATGTTTTGCGGAAGCGGAAGTGGAAAAATAAATTCATAATTATTTAAATTTTAATATTTTATCAAAATAAAACTAAGAAAGTATATTTTTAAGCCAAATTGTACATTATTTCATAGGTAAAGTCTGTTTCCATATAATACTGCCTTATTGAATTATTTTTTGCGTCATCTTTCAACAACTTCAAATGTGGGATGATTTCACAAGTGAATCAAGTTATTTACACTATCACACACGCATCAAGCATGGTGGGTGATCGTTTAACGTTCTGGCCTCGCATTCGGGACGACGCCTGTTCGAATCCCCGTCCAGACATCCAGATTTGGGTTTCCCATTGTAGAGGCTCCCAGGATATTTTTGGGTAAAGCTGGGCAAAAATTTTTTTCTTAATAAAATTAATTTCTTCATCCAATATCATCTTTTTGTCTCAGTACAAACTGTAGTAGAGGTTATTGTTAAATCGATGAATACTTTTTGTTGCTTTGACATAAAAGGAGCCATTTTAAGCGCTTGCAACCAGCAGTCTCGCGATCACAATTTAAACTAAAATTGGGAGTGAAATTGTGATGTGTGGAGGGAAGCGCCATATGATTGCCCTGCTGATTGCCACTGCAGATTCCGAGCTTAATTTGCTCACCCGTTACCTCCTTTATCCTGAACTTCGGTAACAATGACCCAAAACCATAATTTCGCACCAAACCTTTTCCCATTCTTTGTAGACCACGGAGGAAGCAATGGACTTGAATTCTGTAAGGTATTGAGACATTATCCGTCTCCGGGGCCCTAAGCTGACGTCTGGCAGTTTTGGCCACTAAATCATTTCCTTTTACTCCCATGTAACTTGGTACTAGTGGATTTGATCCCGAGATCCCGAAATTCTAGATACCGGGATCTCGGCTCATTTCCAGTACCGAAATTTTCGGGATTAAATTTTTCAATTCCGGGATTTCCAGGATTGACAAAAAATAGGAGAAAATGTAATGAAACATTAACCATAACAGGCAAAATTTCCGAACAGGATTCAGTCATTTTATCTGCCACTGCCACTTGGCTTTCATGTTTTAACAGCTAAATTTAGATGAGTTTGCGCCGTCAAAAAGAAAGGTTGGAAGAGAAGAGGTGTCTAAAAAGCTGTGCTTTTGCATTGTGTAAGTAAAATTATTTATTCTTTTTTCGGTTAAGTAGCATAAATTACCTAAAATAATGGTTATGTACAAAGTTTGGAAATCATTTTATGGTTATGGATGAAGAGTGGACGATGAAATAAGGGATTTGTTTAATAGCCCCACCAGGAATCTTATATATAAAAAAAAGAAAAATAATTTCGCTAACGGAAAAACTAAACATTAATAGTAACTTGTCAGACCATGACATGCAAATGACGCAAACCAAACCCACAGTAGAAAGCAAAATTGATTTAAATCTCAAATAAAACTTTAATGCCGAGATAGGTGAAAGCATGAAAATACTGTCTCCATGGTCATACACAGATTCGAATTTTTCCAAAACCTTGAAGAAGGAAATGAATCTTTTTGAAACCTAAAGCACTAGTCGGGGCTGTAGGTATTTATTAACAGTCCGTCCAACCGAGTACGAACGAGTACGAACGTACTTTCTCGGCAGCAGCAATAAAGTTAGAAGGAGGCTCAGTGATCAAACACTGAACGCCTTGGTATTTCTTCGATCGTATTTTCGCAATTCGCAGAAAAAATATATTTAAAATTTTTACGAATTGTTGACTGTAAGATACGCGAATTTGACTGATTCGTATTTTAACAGATGAAACGTTTTCTGTTACTGCGTGTCTTGTTAATATGTGGAAGTCAATTACTTGCCAAAATTTATGAGAATCTTTGTTTTGAAAACTATCGTGATTGTGTGAATTCAAATCTGATTAGTAATAAATGACCATTGTGTAGGGAGATATGTTACTAAAATTACAATGAAACAAAAAAACCGACTTGTATATTTTTAATTGCCATCCCAAACCCCGGAATCCCGAGATTGTCTGTGCATAATCCCGAAATCCCGGGATTAGAAAAAAGGGCTGGAATGGGATTCTCTACTTGGTACCCACTTCAGGTTTACTTATATTCGTCTAGCTGCGGTTTTCTGCAGATCTCTAGCTGTTGCTTATACTAAGCGGTTTTTACATCTGCCTTTGGTTCCCAATAGCCTGCAAGGCGCTTTTGGAATTAGAACAAATAACTGAGTTAGCTTGCGCTCGCCCTTGTGTGTATTGTATGGCTCTTTCAGGCTTCATTGACGTCACAATCGTTGTCACCTTCACTTTGATTTACCCCTGACACATCAGCATGTAATGTACTTTACGACACACCTTCACCTCAGATTTAGAGTTTCTGTTGACAATTGCTTTAATTCTTCCTCCCAACGGTTTTTCTTCTCTATTCTATCATTAGTGAAAAATAATTGTATTGGAGACTAGAAGTCCGATCTTTGCAATATCTCATTTTCATCTCCACTGGGAAATTAGTAGTCATGCATTTTACATTGTTTAGGTGATTTCACTAACGTCTCATGCGAAATAAGTAGCGAAGTCTCCGATCAGTCTTATTGTCAGCAAATCCTTGGCAGTGGTATTCCACTCGGTTACTCAGTAGGCAACACTAGACGTTACGGAGTAGGCCAACTCGGAACTGCGAGGGCTTTTAAGCAGTTTAGACGGTGTATTGATGATTCCATGATGTAAATTTAGAGTCTAGCCACATACCCAACAACTTTACCTCTTAGGCCACCTCCAGTGCCGCACCATTTCAAATTCATTGCCCTGAAATTGCGGGGGGTCGTAAGTATGATCCCACAATCCCCGAAATATTTTTTTTCTGTTTGTATTTTCTTTATTGCTATTCGATCTTGCAGCATTACAAATTTGTTTTTAAACATATTCTCCAAATTATTTATTTTTCTTTGAGAAATATGCAAATGTTTGGATTATGTAAATTATAAAAAACATTTGACACAAAAATTACATGCACACCAAGAACATTTTATGATGGATATCCTTCCACAGCGACATACAGTATTTATTATTGTTGTAGGAAAGCTGATACTGTATGTGGCTGGGGAAGGAAATGTTCTTGGTGTACTCGGAAAATTTTTGTTTCAAATGTTTTCATAATTTACATCATACAAACATTTGCGTTTCTCTCAAAGGAAAATAAATAATTTGCAGAATTTGTTTCAAAACAAATCTGTAATGCTTGAAGATCGAATAGCAATAAAGAAAATGCAAACAGAAAAAGAAAAATATTTCGGCGGTTGTAGGATCCAAACACAGCGTCTCAACAAGCACGGATAAACCGATGTAATCAACAAATGTTCTTCCGTAGCGGCATAAGTCAATTAGACATAATTTTTACACAATTCCTCCCCGGCTTCTCTTAAAGGGAGGCCCAACAGGCAGTACTGTTTTAGGGCGAGAAAGCAGAGGTGACGTACTATTCTTCAGACTTGTTCGTTTCCACACTGAAGACCTCTCCTAATTGGAACTTGGTCGCCATTTTACCGCCGCCGTTAGTGCCGTAATATTTTGCCGCCTCCGAAAACGAAATTATTTTTCCACGTAAACTAAACTGGGAATCGCATTGAGCTCAAACCGCAAAATACTTTCTTTATGTGCTTCGTTTCTGAACTGAATCAGGTAAGTACGTTTAATTAAATTGATATTCTGCTGCTATTTTTGTGCAGATATGTTTCAAATTGAGGTTGGTATGAATTATAAAAGTTCGTTATATTTATTTGTTCGTGATACATTCGGGAAAAAATTCATTTTGTTTTGTAACTAACGTTGTTTAATTTCTCCCTGTAATATGCATTTATAGGTTCAGAAGGTTGCAGCAGCATATTGGTGTCCAGCTCTTGCCAGGGTTTGAAGCTCTCTGGAGTAAGCAGTTTCCACTGTTGCTGTCATGGAGTATTGGCGGTGTTTGTCTTCTAATCAGCAGATTATGTGCGAAAATCCAGGACAAACCTCTCCGCAATGCTTAAGGATTCGCGCTGTCTTCTAAAGATGTGTCTTGTATAAAGAAATTGCAATAAAAAATAATAGGTATTAATAAAACAACAACAATAATACAAGACCGAAATTAAATCGTAACTGGTTAGCATAGTTTATTGATAAGACTTTTTTTTTTTTTTTAAAAAAAGAGTGTTTCTTTATATTGGTTTTGTAAACAGTATTTTGTCTGGTGTTTTTATTTTGTTAAAAAGATTATGATCTTTCGTTTTTCAGAATTTACGTCTTTCGATTATTGTCAGTCATTACTCTCGTTGATTTTTCCATAATTTTTTTAGGAACACCCTGTGAAATAGAACTGAAGGGATGGTTACTTCAAAAAGTCAGAGCGGAATTCCTTCGCCTTCCCTTTCCACAATCCCGCCCCGCCACTAATGACCTCGATGTTGACGATTCGTAAGGACAAAAATGACCAGTAGATTCCATTTTTGGAGAAAGCGGTACACAAGCATTAAGCACTCGTTTTTTTTCTGTTTTTGTTGAACTTACGAACAAGAAAATGACAGATGAAATTTAAATGTGACCGTACTTGCAACTAAAATTGAAAATTGATGTACATATGTAAAAAAATGCTATTTTTTTTGAGATTGTTAAATTTATTTAAAAAATGCTGATCCAAATGTGGTGAAATTACAATGGGACTAGTTCGAGGTCATACTCTTAAATTAAAAAAGATTCACGGAAATCGATAGCGTCGTTTTTAGTCCTCGTTTTTTGAATTCGGTTAGGTTTTGGGATCTTTCCGAAGGAGGCGTACTTATCCAAAATGTCAAAGATACGAGAACAATTACGGGACGTACAGTGCATGCATAAACTATATTCTTTGATGAATTTATAAGAAGGCATTAACCAGTTATGAAGAAATTTATGTGGTAGTTCAAAATATTCGCACTAATCGTTAGAGCTTTTTCGGATAAATTGCTCTATATGCAAAAAAATAATTTTTTTTTGTCTTTTATTGGTTTTACAAATAAAAGTACTATTGACTTCAGAAGTGCAGCTCAAGGTAATGGATCGTACCCATATGATCTAACATATCTAACATAAAACAGAGTGATAATTTCATTTATTCGTGTTCTTTCTTAACAAACAACATATTGGTTTTATTGGACAATATGCGAAAATCTTTAATTAATGGGTGCAATGAAATTCTTCTTCCGCCAACCTTGTAGTATGACAGAGTCATCCTCCAATGAATATAGAGGCTGCGACCTGCTATATTCAGATTAACTATAACGATTCAATCAATATACATTGTATTGGGGTTATTCAATTCATAGGCAATTTATTTATAATAAGCTCGGGAGGCCAAATTATTGTTATATAATTTTTAGTTAATGCAAAATTGCTGTTATAAAGGAATAAATGGTGAAAATGCTAGCGGTCAGTGGAAAGTTTTGAACATTCGAATAACCAGACAACGCTGTTCACTGGCGCCGAACACAATGAGCGGAGTCCAGGGAGAGAGAAATGTGCCGTTAGCCGGACGAGGGCATTGTGCCCTCGGACAGACGCTAGAGGGTGGATGGTCACCGGAGCTGCGCGCAAAACCAAACGGCGAATAACAGGCGCTTCGCAACTCACGTGATTTTGGCATACGCCGATTCACCAATGGTGTATAAATACGGGGTCGACAAATATTAAAGCAAAGCTTCTTTTTCATGTCACGCGGAAGCTGTACTGAAGGAGGGGAGCTTGCTTCTTCGTGGTGGCAGGAAGGAGCCATAACTTCACTTTCTGGCGGGACGTGGCCTGTTACACAAGACTTTCTGAACGGACTTGGCCTAAGGCAGACTTTCAGTTCGGGTGTAGCCCGATACACATGACTTGCTGTTCAGACGTGGTCCAAGACAGACGCTTTCTGGCCATACGTGGCCTGATGCAGAGCGTACTGTCTCGCTGAGGCAGTCACCGTAGACGTACCTACACAGATGAGCCATCCGTGAGATCGCTATCTGACAGTGGCACGTTGTCCCGCAATTTTCAAGCAGCTGCAGGTAGACGGTAATGTGTTACGACGCCAGGTCAAGGTTCTATGGTTTTTTAACGAGGCTTTAAATACCCATAAGTGATACCTGGGAATAGACTCTCAGCTTTAATTGTGGAAATGTCCCTGAGCTAGCTTGCATTTCATTTTCACCCTATATTGAACTCACGGCCGGCTTTAGTAATTTCGCAGCCCCCTGCGAAGTTTGATTTCGGGGCCCCCTTCTTCTTTTCTTGTCTACACTCTTTGATCATTTCCGTGATTTTATATACACGCACAGACACACAGACTGCCACAGCCACATACACACACACACACATATATATATATATATATACACAAGTGTGTGTGTGTGTGTGTGTGTGTGTGTGTGTGTGTGTGTGTATAGAGCTCAAACAACGATTAAAGGGACGGACTAAGATTTCTCTAAATCTGTGTACAAAAGGGTCAGCAGTTTATTGAGTATTAGCTGAACGGGACCAACTTCGTCGAGTCTTTGGTGTTTTATCAATGCATCTCATATCGATTTCCCAACTACTGTCAGTTTCATTTCTGGCTAAGCCCTGCTGCCCATTGTGTCAAATGAAATTTTGTATCACAATGTACACACTTTGACAATAAATTTGGCCGCCGCTGAAAAATTCTATCACTCTTATCAAAGTCATTCGAGGAAACAGTAATGCAATACTGGCAAACCAGTATTGCGTTACTGTTTTGTACGATGACATTGATGTCAGATTGTGCAAAATAAGTGTGATAGAATTTTTCAGTGGCGGCCAAATTTATTGTCAAAGTGTGTACATTAGTAGAAACACTGTTATTTCGATTTAAAAATTTACTTAATGAACCCTTTTGCCGCAACTGCTCTTTTAGGATATATCACCTATTTTTTTTTCTTTTTTTAACTCCTGACAAGTACTTATGATCCATTCTACATTCTTGTGTGAAACAAATCACAGATTCTGATACCACCAGACATATACACACACAAACTGCGCTCGTACTGCACACCTGACTGGGTTGCCGAACCAAGGTATTTTTGGGGCCCGTTATTCGAACGCGGAAATCCCAAACAGCCAGCCAGCATTGTGAGCAGAAAGGCGTAGTGCACCTATCGGCGACATCAAACGATTTTGGTTGGCATTTCCTAAGAAGCCGGCAACCGACTGTAACAGAAATGGAATGCTACATCATCGTCAGTTCAAGAGAAGATCGACAATCACGGTATTCATCAAATGTGTACAGTTAATGGGAAAATAGGATCAAGGTGCTCTCGACACTAGCACTATTGTGAGCGCCGCCTGTTAACATTCTAAATTTGTAGATTATTTATTTTAGCAGGAAAATTATTCGTTAAAGGAAAAATTTTGAAGGGGATCGTGGTGGCCCCCCCCCCCCACAAGCTTGAGGTCCCCCATGACTGCGGTTCTTGCGGTAGCCTTAAACCGGCCCTGATTGAATTCTAAAAGCTGCTTGTTCATTGTAACATGGTTCAAATAATGTTGTCTTCATTTTAATTGGCGCCCCTGGGATTTTTTAAAATAATATGTTTAACATTTATTTGGTGGCCTGCGATGCCACAATGTTTCATATTCATTTTTTTAATTTTTGAGATTTTTAAAATCCAGTTAATGTTTGCATTAATCCGGCAAATTGTAAGGTCTGGGTATTGCTTGCTTGCTTTGCATTGTCTTGTGTTTAATATTAAATTTAAATATACCCAGCAATGTAAATACCATAAGACCCAATAAACTCAATATATTATTCACCTGTAATTTCACCGCATTCGAGATTCTGGCTAGCAAGATTAACAAAATTAATATTCATCTCGATATATCTAAAAGTAGTAGTTGCCACTCCCCCCCTCAAAAAAGGCACCCCGTACAACCTATTTAGGTCTCAATGGCAGGAGGGATAAGATTAGAGAAATAATATGCCGTACTGATGCTTTTATGTATTCTTTCTTTCCTCGTACTGTTCGGGATTGGAATGCACAGAATTAGGATTGGTGCTTTGCACCCTCTGCCACCTACAGTATTTGTGAATTGCAGAGTATAGATGTAGGTGTAGATGTAGATTAATCTCTTTAGTATACGAAGACTAAACATTTCAAAATTGACCGTAATAAACATGATTATTGTAGTTAATTTTTTTTCAGTTTGCAGTTCAGTGAACGTTCTATTGATATGTAACTTGTTTCATTGCACCTTTAGTTAACTGGAAATAGGAGTTCAAAAAAATTATGTTTTGCTGTTATGTTTTAATTGGTATCTCCTGTATTTTTGGTAGTTTGCAGCCGCAATCTTCAAATAAGAACATGCTTAATTTTATTCCTCACTCATTTTTAGGAAAGCGAACATAAACATTTCGCGTAGAATATGAATAAGCAGTACTAGGTCACCAGTGCGTCAATTGCGCTGAATAGCTACTGTATGCGCTGAATTAGTGAGTAGGATAGGGAAGAAGAACCGGCTCAGCTGTAGCAGTGTTTACTTATCAACTGAAATACGTACAGTAGCAAAACACTTACAAAATAATGGTGAAATGTATTCCTAACAGAAACAAAAATAAGATGGAATTTTCTCTCGGCGTCGAAAATTAATATAGTCTTCTATGGTGACTAGCCGAGTAAGCAGGGTGTTTACTTCACGATATTTCGGCGATCGGAACTCTGTCACCATCTTTCGTAAAGCTCCTAGCACTAGAAAACTCACACGGTTTAGCAGCAGCACACGCCTTCACTGCCTTATTGTAAAAGGCAGGATATGGTGGAGGTTTTGTCGGTTGACATTTCCACCTATTGGTGGTAGATGTTGCATGTCTTCTAGTCTGGTATGTCTTCATATAGGCGTTTTTTTTTTATTATTATTGAAAAATCTTCAGTGGTCGGTAATGTGGTCCAACATCCATCGCATAATTGCCAAGCACGTTAACCAAAGGATTTTTAGATACATGACATTGTTTGTAGAACTTTTTCTGAAACTTGCGCAACCAATCTTTCAACATTGATATATTTGCAGGTTCATGAAGGGCGGAAGTAGGAAACCTTGTGTCAAGATGTAGGGCTCTCTTCAGAGCTCTGTTTTGTATTGTTTGCAGGCGGCGATGATGTGTCCCCACACTGGACAGGCGTACTCGAGTATCGGCCTGACCAATGAGCAGTAAAGACGCACACCCGTAGATGCTGCGAGCTTGCTGTCCCTGTTCAGAATTGGATACAGGGCTTGTAGTCTGGCACTAGCTCTTTTCCGATTTTCTTCTATGTGTGCACGTCACGTCAGGCTACTGTCAAGTGTCACATCGAGATAGCGGACCGTTCTGGCGCGTGGTATCTTTTTTCCGTTTAACTGAAGCTGAGGGTCAGGCTGAATTCGCTGACGAGGTCCCAGTCATTTTTTGAGCATAATTGCTTGAATGATGGCTAGGTTGATTTCAATCCGCCAACACCTCGCACAATCTACTGTCTTCTGCAGGAGGGTGGTTACTGCCCTGCTGTTGATGCTGGTAAAAAACGCCGTATCATCAGCGTAGGTGCCAGTATGGACCGTTGGCTGAGTTGACACGTCAGCAGTGTAGAGTGAGTATAAGGTAGGTCCTAACACCGAGCCTTGAGGAACACCTGCCATGATTAGTCGTCGAGATCAAAGTTCTGCGCCAACTCGTACGCAGAATGTCCGTCCCTAGAGATACGACCACAGCAACTTGATTAAATGACGTGAGAACCCCTGGTCATATAATTTCATCAGGAGTCCCGAGTGCCAGTTGGAATCAAAGGCTCGTGATATGTCTAAAAGCACCAGGCCACAATATTCCTCGTAGTTGACTGCATGCGTCGCAGCCTCCGTAGCTCTCATCAGCCGTTGGATGGTCCAGTGGCCACGACGGAACCCAAGTTGGTGGTGGGGGGAGGGGGGGGGGGAATAACGGCGGACATTTTGATGTGACGGTTACATCTCAGTGACAATTGATGCTGCTATCTAGTGGTAAAGTGATACTCCTAATCGACACCAGCGCAGCCTAGCAGCTTGACTCTGAACTATCCCATACCCGCGACCTTGACTGTTCACAATTTTTGCCATTTACAGGTTGACTTTTTTTTTTAAAAAATCCTATCATAATTAATGGTTTTATCAAAGTGGAGAACTTAATATTTAGAATGATACCTTATTAATTTCTAAAGTTTTAAGAGAGAAAGAATACTGGTAACGAAAAAATACTTTTTAGGAACAATATATGCTAGATGACCTATGCGAAAATTTCGCCAATACAATTAATAGTAAGATTTGGGTTTATAATATTTAATAAAATTGGGATGGAATGCATTTCCCCTCCACGCCCTTCTTCCCCCTTAACTGCACTCACCTGCTTTTGCCTTCTGCAAATTCTAGCTTTAAATTCTTTCAACGTTTTGGTGAATTATTCAACATTTCTCTTGGTAACTTATTCCAATCCCTGACACCCTTACCTAAAAAAGAGAATCTACCAACACCCTTGTGCCTGAAATCGAGTGCCAGCTTGTGGTCATGGTAATCTTTCCCCTTCCATGCATTACTTTTAATTCTTTCACCAACATCTTTCCATGCATCATCACCAATATAGGACTTGTAGACTCTCATGACCCTCTTCACCATCCTCCTGTCTTCCAATGAATCCCATTCCAGATCTTTTATCATATCTGTTATCATTCTGCGATAATTTCCAAAAACAAATCTAGCAGCCCTTTATTGTACCCTCCCCAACTCCTGTATTTGATACGTAAAATGAGGGTCCCATACTACACTACCATATTCAAACAATGGTCTGACCAAAGTTTTGTAACCCAATTATTTTCCTTCTCTTGTACATCCCATCATCACTCTCTCCAACAATTACAGAATTTTGAAACCTTTTCCTACTACATAACCAATGTGTTCTGCCCAGTTGAGCTTGTTATCAAATGTAATGCCAAGATATTTACATTTGAAATCTTCAACAAGCAATTTATCCCCATCTTATAATCGCAATTAACCATTAGTTTTTTATTTGTGTATCTAATAAGCTGACTCTTCTTTGCATTTATCTTCATTCCATGTTTACCAACCCAACTAGATATACTGTCCAGATCACCCTGCAGCTGTTTACAGTCCTCTACCGTTTTGATCCTTTTATATAGCATTATATCATCTAAAAACAATCTAATTTCTGATAGTAAAGAAACAATGGTCTCAGTACGCTACCCTGTGGCACTACCATTTTTACACTTCTTTTGATACTGCATTTCCTACCCTAACGTTCTATATTCTACCTTTTAAAAATTCTTCTACCCAGCAAATCACTTTCTCATCCACTCCAAAGTTTTTACCTTATTTACTACCATTTTATGACTAACTCTGTCAAAAGTCTTTGACAGATCAGTGCTACAATATCAAATTGGCCTCCCTTGTCCATTTCATATGCCCGTATATATCCCACCAACTGAGATTCACATGAATATCCTTGCCTAAAGCCATATGGCCAACTTGAAAACTATTTATGCTGCTCATATATATTTCTGATGTGGTTGCATATCAATCTCCCCATTAATTTCTCTACCACTGATGTCAAACGGATCGGCCTATTATTTTCGACTCTATTTTTTTTTGTTTTTTTTTTTATCTTTCATTCCCACTGCTGAGGGCAGAGGGCAGAGGGCGGGCCGGTGTAGAACTTGAGTTCTTTTCAGCCAAAGGTTTACATTTTATTGTGTTTTTCTTTATTTGAAACATTTTGATACAATTAACTTAAAACTAAAAACATAAAATTCTTAATTTGGGGTTACAAGTTATTTACAAATTCTTACAATTAATCTACTTATTTTATATTTTGTTTATTATTTTCTAATATTTACATTTCTGTTTTATCTAATATTTACATCTGTTATTTGGCATCAGGCGACAATTTTAAGTGGTTTCATCTTTAATTAGTTATTATCCGCATCTGTTCTGGGTTTTTCGTCAAGATGTGTTGGAAGTTGTTCGTCTTGCGTCAGTTCATTTTCCTGTTCGTTTGTCGCAGGGAAGGTCTTTTCCATATTAAGGGCAATTGTTCTTGGTGGGTATAGCTATTTGTGTTTTGGTTTAATGGCTGTCCGTGGTTTTTTGGTCATAATGTCTCTCATGTCCTCTCTGTGCGTCATTAGTATCTACCCGTATTTTGCTCTTATCGTTGCCAGTCTCGTCTGTAGTGGAGTAATATTGGAAAGGTGATAAACTTGTTCAGATGGGGTTTTGTAATGCAGTTTTAGGATGCTTCTAAGTAGTTGTCTTTCTGTAGCAAATAGTCTTTTGGCTGTGGGTTCATTTATGCTTGCAAAAGGTACTGCTGCATACTCTATTATTGGTCGAATGTAAGTCTTGTATGTATGAATAGCTGTTTCGTTGCTGCATCCATAGAAGCGTCCTTGTACTAGTCGGATTAGGTTCTGTCTTTTACGTATTCTGTTTAGTGTCTCTCTAACATGCGTCTTCCAGTTGAGGTACTTGTCAATGTGGACACCAAGGTACTTTGCGCAGTCAGAAAGTCTTAGTTGTTGACGCCAGATTGATAGTTGTATGTCATCTTGTCTTTGTTTGCGTTTCTGGGTTAAATTCCTGTGTCTGAACAGCACCATCTGCGTTTTGGTCGGGTTCGGCTTTATCCTCCATTTTCTCATCCAGTTTTGCAGTTTGTCTAAGTATTGCGTCGCTCGTATGTTTGCTGTTTTTGTATTTGGAGCTGAGCACCAGTAGGCAGTATCGTCTGCATATGCTTCGACCGCCTCGTCCTGTCTGTCAGCTACCGGGGTATCGGAAGTGTATTTGATGAATAGCAGGGTCGAGGGAATCCCGCCCTTCGGTACTCCGGCTTCCGGCGTGAATGGGTCAGACGAAGCGTCATTGCAGTAAACCTTGCATTGTCGTGTGTCAAGCTGGTTTTTAATAAGTCGAACAAGTTTAATTGGTATATATTGGTTAGTTTAAACAGTAGTCCGTCATGCCAGATTTTGTCATATGCCCGTTCAATTTCAAGGAATACAGCAAGAGTGCAGTGTCCTCTGTTGTTGCTTCTGGTCACGTGTGCAGTAAGTTTTAGTAGTGGGTCATTTGTCGAGTGATGTCTCCTGAAACCTGATTGTATGTTGGGGATTAAAGCATTTTCTTCGGCGTATTTCATAAGTCTGTCCGTAATTATTCTGTCAAATATCTTTCCGAAAACGTTTTGGAGTGATATGGGTCCGTAGGAGTTTGGGTCTGTAGTTGGATTGCCGGGCTTTGGTATCATAATTATTTCGACACTATTTCTTACCCCTCATTTATGTACCGGCACTGCTATCGCACTTTTCCAGCCCTGTGGTAAGCAGCAAGTATCCAGACTCAGTTTAAATAATATTTGAAGATAAGGTACAATATCACATCCGGCTATCTTTAAGATATCTGTAGTAATATTATATACACGACTCCCTTTATGATTTTTCAGCTTTCTTCTTTCCTTCATGATATCCTCAGGATGAATTTCAAGTTTTTTGGTCTGTTCATTTCAAATTGTGATGTTAAGCTCGTTTTCCGAGTTATATCCTCCCGTTTCTGATTCATTGTCCCTAATGCTCTCACTAAACCAGTTGCTTAAAATCTCTGCCATTTTTCAAACCCTCAGTAACTTTTTCTAGATCTTTATCTACAATTGTTTCAACATCCTCCCTTCTCCTCATTTTTCTAACAAAGATGCATCAGTCAATGGTCCCCCTGCTCTGAAAATACTCTTCACAAACCCACCTTTAGCCATCTTCTTAGCTATTATTGTTTTAAATATTCCCTACTACCCTGCTGTCTCTTAACTCTGTATGTTCTGTTCTTACCAACCTCTTTAACCTCCTCACCTCCATATTATAGTACACAGGTTCTCTACTTCTCTTTACTTTCCGTTTTGGAATAAATTTTTCTTCTCCCTTTCTTATTATCTCCTTGAACTCTTCCCTCCTTGACTCTACTGTACTTGTGTCATCTCTCCATTTGCTGGAACGTTCTCTGAAATATATCTTCAAATTCGAAAGTTGACCGTTTTTATAATTGTACCTACTTCCCCTTCAATTTTTGCTGCTGGTTTACTGAACCCTCTTATTTCCATGAGAACTGCTTCATGATCACTTATTCCTTCGGTTATTTGACACCCCACAAGGTTATCATCGGGCTTTATTAGAAATATATCCAATATATTTTGTCCTCAAGTGTCTACAACTTGTATAAATCCTCCTTCCCTTATTAGGGTATTTGCAAATCTCTGTTCCCTTGTGTTATTAATCTTATTTCCTACCCAGTTTACACATGGTAAATTTAAATCCCCACTAATAATTACCATTCTATTCTCACCTCTAAAATCTGAGTATGAATTTAATTTCTCCCCAAGAGCTTCATCTTCATCTGTCATTCTTCCAACACCCTGATTTTTTCTTTTTATTATCCCAGAAATCTACCCTAAGTAAATCATGGTCATGACCTAAGAACACCAGTGAACTGTGATAATTTTTGTTAATTAGTATAAAAACTCCTCCACCAATTGCTCCTCTGCGGTACACTCTGTAACTATTGGGAAAAACCTCACTGTCACCAACTTCATCTTTTAACCAAATCTCTACCCCAATTATTACTTGTGGTTGGTATACATCTATTAAGTTTTCAAATTGGATTACTTTGTTAATTATACTTCTACAGTTCACCAGTAACACTCTTATTACTGGCTTTATATTTTCAGCATTAGCCTCCTTGTTCGCAGTTTTACTGCAGTCAGTTATTGTTTCAGCAACTTCATCTATTTCTTTAACAAATGTGATTTTTCCCATCGTGGATCTACAATCAGTATCACTTTGTTCATCTATTTCCATTCCTTCACCAGCAGCCCCTATCCTAAAAAAAGTCACAGTCCTGAAGTCATCATCACTGGAAATGTGAACCCTTACTGCTTTAGCTAACAACTCAGAAAGTATCCTCTTGCCCCTTCTATTTAGGTGTAGGCCATGCCTAGTGAAACCCCACCTACCAATGGTGTTCACGGGCACAACCCCCAAGACGGAACAAATGTCCTTTCCCAAGTAGCACTTCCGTTTCCACATTAAGTTCAATTGTGGCCGGTCAAGGCGACTTAGGACCTGCATCAGATCCACTCTGGTATGCTGTGGGGTGAAAGAAGAACCTCCTCATTTGTTTCAATTGTTTATTTATTTAGTGTAATAGGTACGTAAAAAAGTCGACGCCAGTGAATCAGTTTATTAATATCTCTGTGATATGTGCCACTGTTATCTAGTTTATTAATATCTCTGTGAGATGTGCCACTGTTATCTAGTTTATTAATATCTCTGTGATATGTGCCACTGTTATCTAGTTTATTAATATCTCTGTGAGATGTGCCACTGTTATCTAGTTTATTAATATCTCTGTGAGATGTGCCACTGTTATCTAGTTTATTAATATCTTTGTGATATGTGCCACTGTTATCTAGTTTATTAATATCTCTGTGATATGTGCCACTGTTATCTAGTTTATTAATATCTCTGTGATATGTGCCACTGTTATCTAGTTTATTAATATCTCTGTGAGATGTGCCACTGTTATCTAGTTTATTAATATCTCTGTGATATGTGCCACTGTTATCTAGTTTATTAATATCTCTGTGAGATGTGCCAATGTTATCTAGTTTATTAATATCTTTGTGATATGTGCCACTGTTATCTAGTTTATTAATATCTCTGTGATATGTGCCACTGTTATCTAGTTTATTAATATCTCTGTGAGATGTGCCACTGTTATCTAGTTTATTAATATCTTTGTGATATGTGCCACTGTTATCTAGTTTCTTGGCTCTGAACTGTTTCATATGGGTGGCATTCATAGTTATTACTTTTGCCCTTTAAGGGTCAAATAATGAAAAATGTCGTTCATAATTTATAATGTTGCTTGAGTGGAGACCTTAATCTTTTAAATGTTACCTCATTTATCGATTTAGGTAAGGTGTCAAAGGAGAAAAGTGGCTGTAAAAAAAAAAAAAAAAAAAAAATACGTTACGGAAATAATGATACCTATGACGACAAATCTTCTAGGGTTTGCAGCCGGATTTTATTATAAAGCGTCAAGCTTTCGGCTACTAGCTCAGTAGCCATCTTCAGGTCGATTATGTATCGGCGATCTTGCCTTGATGGATACCAGGCGTTTACTGGTGTCGCTTAGCAACCTCATGACGCTCGCAGTCCCGCTTCACTGTGATTGGTCGAGGCGGCGGTCACCCATCCAAGTTCTCACCACGCTCAGCGTTGCTTAACTGCCGGAATCTAGCTGTTGTGGCTTTATAATAAAATCCGGCTGCAAACCCTAGAAGATTTGTTGTCATTTATTCGCCGGGAAAGCCTGTATTCGCATATAATGATACCTTTGTCCTTGAAGGGTAGAATTCCGAAAAATTCCTTTCTTAAAATATAATGTGGCCAAAGCAGAGACCTTAACCTTTTAAATCATACCTCATTTTTCTTTATCGGTTAGATATCAAAGGAGACAAATGGCTCGTGAAACAAAAATGCGTTGTGGAAATATTGATACTTTTACCCTTAAAGGGTCAAATTCCATTTTAAAATTATGATTTAACCAAAGTAAAGAGACCTTATTCTCTAAAATAATACCTCATTTCTCGATTTCGGCTGGATGTTAAGGGAGATAAATAGCTCATGACAAAAAAAAAAAAAAAAAAAAAAAAAAAATGTTATGGAAATAATGTTAATTTTGCCCTTAATGGGTCGAAATCCCAAAAGTTCCTGTCTTAAAATATGATGTGGCCACAGCGAAGATCTTAATCATTAAAATGATACCTCATTTATCTATAATAAATGGCTTGTGACACAAAAGGTGTTGCAGAAATATTGATACTTTTGACCTTTAAGAGTCGAATTCCGAAAAATTCCTGTCTAAATACATGATGTCACCAATGTGGAGGTGCTAAGCTTTGAAATGATGCTTCATTTAAAAATTTCAGTTAGGTATCCAGGGAAATAAATGGCTCGTGACACAAAAAACAGCATTTTAGAAATATTTGCCCTTTAAGGGTCGAATTGGAAAAAATTAGTTTCTTAAAATGTAATATGATCAAAGCGGATACCTTAATCTTTAAAGTGATACCTCATTTATCGATTTCGGTTAGGTATGAAGGGAGATAATGGTTTGTGACAAAAAACACCTAATAACAAATATGATAGTTATTCATGCTGCTGGAAGGCGTCACAGAGCTGGACGGATGAATGCGCTCACTGTACGTGTCTCGCCAACTTATAGAATAAGAAAAGCAACTACCATCTTCTAGCCACTTCAGTTCTTTATTTGCAAAGAAACGGGGTTTCGTTACAGTGTAGTTATTTTCTACTCCATGAAGCCATCGGGAATTATAGTCTCTTCAAGATGTTTCATCATTATATTCAAAACTTTTTTTGCTATCGCCACATAGAGTGATATGAATGCCACTGCAACGTGTTCAGCTTTATCCTTTGCTTCCTTTGTGCACGCACCTTCCGAACATGCTAGTTCGTCAGAGTCTGCACGGAACTTGGTTGGTTTTCTTCTCAACATAGCGCTAAATTCATGAGCCGGATCCCTCACAAGTTGGGATTTCTCGTCTCCGCGCTGCTCACGCTGCCCTCGTTTCACGCCATATGCGGAGATAATGCAATACTGCAAAAAAAAAAAAAAAAAAAAAAAAAAAAAAAAAAAAATAATAATAATAATAATAATAATAATAATAATAATAAATAATAATAATAATTATAAAGGGAACATTTGACTCTTGAGTAGTTTTACTATTACAGTTCATAGATCAACTTCAGTTGCATAATAATGACCATGAGCTACTATCGGTAGACTTCTGGGGTGATACGAGTAAATAAAAGAAATAATCATGGAGTTGGGTGATTACCGTAGTGGAAGAATGAACGATGAATATGAGGTTCTTGATGAGAATTTGATTTCATATTCACAGAGTTGAGCATAGAATGGTCATTATTAATGGGGATTTAAATTTACCAGGTGCCAACTGAGTACGAGGTAAGGTTAATAACACAAGGGAACAGAGATTTGCAAATTCCTCAGTAATGGAAATAGGTTTTACACAAGTGGTAGAACAGAAAACAGAGGGACCAAGCATGTTGGATGTCTTCCTATAAAGCCTAATAATAATGTACGAGAGAAGTCAAGGAATTGGGTTACAAAACTTTGGTCATACCATTGCTCGAATATGGTAGTATAGTATGGGACCCTCATTTTACGTATCAAATACAGGAGTTGGAGAGGGTGCAAAAAAGGGCTGCTAGATTTTTTTCTGGAAATTATCGCAGAATGCAATCAGTGACGGATATGATAAAGGAGCTGGAAATGGGATTCATTGCAAGACAGGAGGAGGATGAGGAGGGTCATGGGAGTGTACAGGGCATATACTGGCGATGAGGCATGGAAAGATATTGCAATAGGTATGAAAAGTAGTGCATGGAAGGGAAAAGATGACCATGACCACAAGCTGGCACTCGATTTCAGGCACAAGGGTGTGGGAAGATTCTCTTTTTTAGGTAAGGGTGTCAGGGATTGGAATGAGTTACCAAGAGAAATGATGAATAATTTACCGAAAATTTTGAAGGAATTGAAAGATAAATTTTGTAGAGGGCAAATGTAGGTAGGTGCAGGATAGGGGGAAGATGGGTGTGTAGGGAAATTGCCACCGGAGCCTGTGCTCCATTGCAATTAAATTAAATTAACCTTCTGAGATTTGAAGTAACTGAAGGAATAAGTGATCACAATGCAGTTCTGATTGATATTAAAGGAATCCGTAAACCATTGGCCAAAATTGAAGGAGGAAGTAGGTACAATTAAAAAAAAAAAAGGTAACAAATCTCTTTAGGTGAAGAGGTATTTCAAGGGAAGGTTTTCCAAATGGAAGGAAAACACAAGTATAGTCGTAGTGGAAAGATTTACAGGAGATAATAAAAAGGGTATTGAAATATTTATTCCAAAACAGAAAATAAAGGGAAGCATGGAGCCTACATACTGTAGTAAGGAGATGAGGAAGTTAAGGAAGTTGTTGAAAAGCGTTTACAAAAGAATTACTTGAAATATTTGAAACAACTAAACAAGGAAGTACTAGTAACACAGAGGGAAGCTAAAGATGGGGTTATGAGGAGTGTAACTGGTACAGGGTGGCCACTAAACGATTCATGAAGAAATTTGCACGGTCTCATTATAAAACAAAAGGGAAAGTTTTCAGAAAACTATAGATCAGAATGAAGTTTTCGAAAATGAGAATGAGAGATTCGTTTATTGAGACGTTTAGGGTCTGCCAACCTGCAACCTGATGGAATAAATCTACAGAAATGAGCAAACAACAAAATTTGAAACAGGTCTTCAGCAAATTATTAACGAACTAAGAAAGCTAAAAGAAAGCGCAAAATAGCCGGTATAGATAATATACAACAGATCCAAGCTATAGCGGGATGTTATACCTTGAAATGTTATTTATGAGTTTGGAGTCTTGATGCTTACCGGAGTACTGTAAAATACGGATAAACGTACCTGTTCATAAAGAAGGGGCGACAAATAGGGTTGAAAATTACAGGCCGATTAGTTTGACATCAGTGATAGGCTAAACGATGGAGGGAATAATATGCAACTACATCAGAAATGTCTATGAGGAAAGAAACCGGTTTGCAGGCCGACAGAATGGCTTTAGGCATGGATATTCATGTGAATCCTAGAAGGTGGGTTATATACGAGATATTTCAGATAAATTGGATGAGAGAGGCCAAGTTGATAGTGTAGCTCTAAAGCTTTATATGGCATTTGACAGAGTGAGCCATAAAATGGTGCTAAATAGTTTGAACACTATTGGAGTGGCAGAAAAAAATTATTTGCTTGGTAAATGAATTCCTAAAAATTAGTTACAAAACTTTGGTCAGTTCATTGCTTGAATGTGGTATGTAGTTTGTTACCCACATTTTGGTTATCAAGTACAGCAGCTGGGAGGCGTGCAACGGAAAGCAGTTTGTAACCAGTCAGTAACTGATATGATAAAGGAGATGAGTTGGGAATCTACAGCGCGTATATTGGTGTTGGGGCTTGGAAAGATATTGGTGCGTGGAAGGGAAAAGATGATCATGACCACAAGCTGGCATGGGAGAGTGGCACAATTTTATTTTATGTGCGGGGGTTTTAGGGTACTGGAATAAATTAACAAGGGAAGGGATGAAGAATTTATCCAAACGCTCATGGAATTTAAAATTAAAATTCGTTAATGGCAAAAACATATTAGTGGGGAAATTAACACTCGTAATATATAATAATAATATAAGATCATAATATCAAAATAATGTAATAATAATAATAATAAGGGTTCGGATCTTTAGGCAAGTAATATTTATTTCCTGCCTTCTTTTTAAACTGAAATGCTGAATTAAACACTGATTCAACGTTTCTGATTGTATTTAAACGTATTTTATAAAGCAAATAAATGCATATTCAGAGAATTTTCTTAGTTTTGCTCATATTTCTATAATATTTATAGTCATATGGTCATATTTTGATGAAAAATCTGAGTTTTTTTTAAAATTTTACCGGGGCTTCACTAGATATAAGTGAGAATAAAGTAAGATTCACAGAACTGTACTTCTGCTATACACATAGGGGAAAAAAACAAAACTAGTTTTCACTGTTAAATTATCTGAAATTAAAGTGACTTCAACAAAATGATTTAAAATTTAATTTCCCAATGATGCAGCGAGTGCAAGGACGCAAATTATGCTCTCTACATGAAAGCGACATTACTAGATTAAATAAATTATGTGTAAATTCATTTATTCTATTTACATATAACAGGATCAAATAATCCATTAGGGGTAAATAGAAATATTGATAAAATTCCATTTCATCCATATTTTACATTTAAAGATTCAATCACCTTTATTATTATAATTACAGCATGATTTGATATATAGCAAATTTAAATGTTATTCATATTTTGTCATTTTTAGGTCATATTTACCCATTTTTAAGGTCATATTTCTCTAGTTCTTTGATCATAAAGATCCGAACACTAATAATGATAATAGAGACATTGCCACAGAAGTGTGTGTTCTGTCACAATTTAATTCAGTTCATTTTAAATGGTGGAGCTGTGATCAAATGTTCTTGATTGTTTTTGTGGGTGTCGGAATTTAGCAATTGGACCTTCGGCAATAAAGAACCACATGTATTGAAGTGAATATTGTTCATACCTATTAAAACAGCAGAAAAGTGTGTATCTTTTTTTTTTGGTCGAATGTTACTTATAACATTTCCTTGTCCATTTAGATTAAGTATGTTTTTCATATTTTACAAATGCACTAAAAATATTAGTTTTCACGATGCTTACAAAATCCTCCTTGATTACGGAACATAAGCAACAAAAAATTATTTTTATTTCCTATTTCTCATGGTGTCTTCTGTGTCAAAAATCACCCGGATCAAATTCTTTATTACATAAAAGTTTGAATGGCATTGTCCATAGCTTATTCAGATACTTTTATCAGTCGCAGCTTGGATGCAGATCATTGCTTTATTGATGACACCACTGCGGTAATTGTTTTCTTGTCAAATAACGCTTTCACTGGATGATGTTGTAGTGACAGGAAAAAAGATAAACCAACAGTAAAATGAAAAGTTAAGACATGGACCTGGTTTAACATACCTGACTTACCAGCAGCATAATGAGTAACATCGCCATCTTATCTCCACCCCGGCTAGATCTAGCACCTGCCAAAAAAGTGAATAATTTCACTCATTTAAATGATATTAAAACAATTACCTTGTAATGATATTAGGTTTAAAAACAAATACATTGGAATCAAGAGTAGACATTCTTACATACTTCTAAATCTAAGTATGTATTCTGTAGATCAAATACGAAAAATACATGATTTCTATTTGGAGACTTTATTTATTTATTTATTATTATTACTACCCCGCGATTCACTAAAAGTGTATGGCGGAGGGTGCATTGCACTTATCCAAAAGGGTGATAGTTTGGAAGGGATATACGGGATATGGCAGGAGGCGCCCATGGGCTATTGTGAGGAGCCATCCCAGCATTCGCCTGGAGTGATCTGGGAAAACCATGGAAAACCCAGATCAGGATGGCCGGAGTGCATTATCGAAAGCTACTCCTCTCGGATTTTAAGTTTAGTCGTCCGGTAAATCCTTTCTATTCCATTCCCTAATCGCTCGTGGAAAAAATGAGTACAGAAATGAATCGGTTCTGGCCCTGATTTCTCTTATCTTATTTTCGCCGTTATTCCGAGATATGAATGTTGCTGTTAGCAATATTTGTTTACTGTCATTCCGAAATACGTCAGTCGTGAATTTTTCAATTAGCTTACGTCGAGAGCAACGCCTTCGGTGCTCCAGATCTCCCCAACCTAGCTCCTTTAACATCGCACTTACGCTTTCCCTCCAATTATATATACCTGTCACGAATCGGGCGGCTCTTCTTTGGACCTTCTCTAATGCTTCCATTAACCCCTATTGATGGGGACCCCATACAGAACAACAATATTCTGAGTGAGGACGTAATAGTGACTTGTATATAATCCATTTAACTTCCGGAGTGCATTGATTTAAATTACGACCTAGAAATCGGAGCATACGATTTGCTTTCCCCATTAATTCTCGATATGCTCATTCCACGACAAATTATTACGTATTGTTACCCCTAGGTATTTAGCGGAATCTACTGTTTTAAGGACTGTATCATTAATTGTATATTCATAGTTAAATGGCGTCACCTTCTTACTTACACGCATGACTTGACACTTTTTAGCGTTTAACTCCAACTGCCAATCTTTACACCACGCAATTATTTTAATAATATCGTCTTGTAACGAAGCGCAGTCTTCGTGGGTTTTGATTTCACGATAAATAATAGCATCATCGGCAAATAATCTTTTCATCCCCCCTATTATGTCGCATAAATCATTAATGTATATGAGAAACAACAGAGGCCCTATCACGCTTCCCTGAGGTACACCGGACCTCACTTCGGTACGTGATGAACGCTCACCTTCGAGAACTACACACTGCTTGATGCTACGGGGTTGTTACGCAGTTGTATTTAACAAGATACACAAGGGTTGAGGACAAATGTGCAAATCACAAGATCAAATGTTTTATCCAGTCAACTGCTCTAATCGACGCATCGTGTGTTGCCACTATTGTTCCTTTGTATGTTCGAAGAGGACAGGCAGAAGCGATGTGGTTGGTGGATTGTGTGTAAGGTGGCTCCACAGTCACAATTTGCAGAACTGACCCAGTTTCACTTGTGTGGTAAGTAGCCGCATCTGTCTTGTCCTGTTCGAATCCGACTGATGATTCTCCATTGCCGTCTGGGGAGATCGAATCTTTATAATCGTACTGAATGGTCTTCAACTAGATGTTTATAGGCTACCGATGCCTGCTCCCATTAGGTTATCCTCAGCTTGTTGATGTTGTAAGAGGTCTCTGTAAGGTTGATTGTCAAGCGCCAAGACGGTTTTCGTATAAACTCAATTGTCCTACACGTGACCGCTGGGATGTGCTAAGAAAGCAACAGCCATAAGATCGAACTGTCTGAATATATCTCTCCGTCAAAGGATACACAGAAAGAAGATAGAAGTTCCTTTTCAGGACCCACAAGGTCGTAGAATTGGGCCATTCCTGCGCATTTGTTGTAAGTAGAGCAAAATGTTGAATAAACAAAGCCTCTCTTAACTCCTGGAGAAGCGCCCTCGCCGAATTTGTTAACCACGGCACCAACCTTGCATTTTTATTTCTATGCTAATGGCATAAAAACAGTAAAATTTGGTTCTCTTTGTACGAAGAGCAGCCATTTACTACATTTACTGGTGTGATGAACCCTTCCTGAAACTTTCGTTGTTAGGTCCTGCAATCATTGCTGATAGTGATGACTGCAGACAATCTCCGATTACTTAGCACAGTGAACTCTGTTTATTAAGAAAACGCGCTCTAGGAATCCGTGAAGAACAGGCTGTTTCAAACATTCAGTGAAACAGGTTCTAAAGAAGCTAAAGGTACAATGCTTTATTTACAAATATTACTAGTCTGTGGCTATTACTAAATAAACCGCTAATCTTCGTCACTGTGTGTCACATTGTGACGTCACGCAGCCAGTCCTCGTTGGTGGATTAACAACGACCAAAGACATTATTATATAGAAGAGGTTATGAGCTTTATTTAATAAGAGTTCTATCTAACCAAGAACACGCAAATAAATTTACTGCTAAAACACCGAAAGAAAAATAAATTTTCCGATTAAATGAACGTATTAATTATTAGATGCTTCTTGTTTATTTATATTCAGTCTATATAGATTTTTTCTTGCTCTATCCAGAGATATCGCTGTCCCTAAACTAAAATCAAGTTAAGTCATTTTTAAGGTTATGAGTGTTATTTAATAACAACTGTATTTGGTTAAGCAACAGCGAGGAAATGAACTGCCTGAATATTACTTTCAACCCATTATTTGAGACAGGCTTATCAGGGACTTATATTGGATGTAGATGTTTCCCCTATATTCTATGTCACTGTTATTGTAGACTTAAATGAATGAATTGCCAAAACAATAAATTAAAAGAATAGGCAAAATTTAGATCGCGATATATTTAATGTATTCATTCGCGGGTGATATAAGTTATGATTTTCGAAAGGCAATATTAGTTGTAGTTAGGCTGAAATGTAACCAGAACCAGAATCACAACAGCCACATTTTTCTACAGCGTAATTCTCTATTAATTTAATTTTGTGAAAAATTTATGTTGCTTTCATAAGCGCCATGTTACTGAAGTTATTACTTCATGACGATGGAAGTAGTTCCATATTTATCGCGCTGAATGTGACCTGCACCAAGATGAAAATTGATATTACGTGGTATAGCATAACCTCCATTTCATTGGTGGCATACATCTGTCGTCATTAATTCAGTAGAGGTTACGACCGTATCACTTCCAATCGAAATATATACATTATAAAATCGAGGTTTTAAGTATTACCTGGGTGACTTATCTTCGCTCGGCATCTTTCGATTTCTGTTCAATATATGGTTTGATTAAAGATAAACTTTTTTCTTGAAGGCTTCCTAGGCATTTTTAAGAGAACAGTTCCATGCAAAGAGAAGCTTAACTAACATCAGGAGGCTTACTGATACCTTCTTCTTCTTCTCCTCGTGTCGATAACAGCATCAAATATGTGGCAGTTTTTCCGCCAATGGGATGGCTTTGTTTGTAGCTTATTGGCGATACATTCATTCCGATTTGTGGGCAAGACAGCAGATGTACCATGGTTTCTCTCTCCCCGCACGAACATGTGGTATCTTGCTGTATTCTCAGGTACCCCTATGTGGCAAGAGTATCTTTGGAACGACCAACTCCAAGTTGAAGCATATTTAACGACTTCCATATGGGCCACGGTGGTTCAGACCCAGGTGGCAGACTCTCTTTTGGCTTGAGCCACTCGAATTCATGTTGCATTCTCTTCTCCCAAGCCAGTATTCATTCATTGCTTGGTGCTCAATTTAGTGGCTTTGAAGTCCGCAGGAAGCTTGATCGGGACTTACTTCTCGTTGGCGCTGGTGTATATACCTGTAGAGAGTGTCGGGTGTATTCGTTCACTCTACGCCGTGCCACTCTGGTGGCAACTTCCCGGCGTATGTCTCCAGGGGCGATGCCAGCTTGTAACTCCACTTTGCTCACAGGTGATGGTCTGAGACAACCTGTGATGAGCCGGCATGTTCTGTTGATTTTTGCCACACAGGACATGCATACTCTGCTGCGGAGTAGCATAATGCTAAAGCAGAGGTGCGGATCACGCTTGGGTTAGCTCCCCAGCTAGGTCCGGTCAACTGGCTTAAGATATTGTGGCGTGATGATACTTTTATCTTGAGATTGCAACAATGGCTTTTAAAATTGAGACCTCTGTCAAGAGTTACGTTTTTTTTTTTTTTGTTGTTTTTGGTGTTACGCAAGAGTTACGCCGAGGTATTTTGGGTTTGCACTGAGCAGTAGAGTCGATCCATTCCAGGTCGCATTCAGCTTCGCTTAGCGAATTTATTGCGCAAGTGAAACGCGCAGACTTTTTTTTTTTTTTTTTGGATTTGGCTTGAGGTCGTTCTGCTTGTAATAAGTTCCAATGGATTCAAGAGCTATTGTAAGTCTACCCTCGACGACTTCAAAAGTCACTTGTTGAGCAGCTTGGGCAAGATCATCAGCGTACATAAAGGACTTTCTGTCCAGGGGATGATCATTGGTGTAGATGTTAAATAAAGCTAGGGTAAGAACACTTTGAAAGCCTTCTGGCTGATTATTGCTTTTAATTAAAAAGTCACTTATTGAACACAAACAATTATTAATTAAATAAAAGGTTACTTGAGCCGCGGTCGCCAGGTTTAGGTACTGTTCTTCGTCGGGATTACTAAATGAGAGAGTCATACAGTTTAGAGAGAATATGTACCAAAAACTTTATTCTACTTCATTAACCTCTGCCTCCTCCCCGACCGAACGTACCACCACCAAACAATATATCAACAAGGAATCGGACTTCTTCTTCGAAAACCACAGATTCGTGGGATAAGAGAGGTTGACTTACAAAATAGACTCCCACATTCACTATCGTCCTCTTAACGCTCTACAGTCACTTGAAAACACAGCATTTCATTTAAAACAGTGAGTTCCACGTAATACAAGTCTCCGTCATCCACTTCACCGAAGTTTTCACAATTTCTACTATTAGACAGAAAAATGTTCCCGCGTCAGACCTTCACCTGATGGAGGTCAAAGACTCACTCCCTCATACGAAGACAACATAGCATTAACACACGACGTCTGCCACAGATACTATTGCAGGGCACAGACGTTTGTAATGTTACAACTTCTTTGAAGAAGTCCATTTTTCGGTTTGCGTAGACGGCTTTTGAATTCTTAATGCTGAAGAAAAATTGCGTATTGCTGAGTAGTTCGTAGACTATTTTTGTGAAACCGAAATCCCGCTTAATTTTGTGTACTTTAGGAAGGATTTTTTTTTAAGCTGATCGTGGCATAGGCTACGAA
The DNA here is from genome assembly GCA_031002005.1 of Vandiemenella viatica. Taxonomy (NCBI): domain Eukaryota; kingdom Metazoa; phylum Arthropoda; class Insecta; order Orthoptera; family Morabidae; genus Vandiemenella; species Vandiemenella viatica. The sequence continues at coordinate 207,386,936 of JARYHS010012519.1, read as the reverse complement.
GAATACTCCAGTAGCTAAACCCTTTCCGAAGCCATCTTCAATATATTGTGAACCCGGCTTGTTGAGGTATCAGTTTGTCTTCAGTAACAGCCAACAGGTGAGAGACTTTTTACTGGTACCTGAATCCTTTCAGATAAGTATATCGTATATTGGCCATCCTTCCGCAGTTGCTTATTACACAATTGTAAATAAAAACACCGTCTATTAGCAACTGGTTTTATTGATGTAAGCTCAGACGCGTTTCGCCCTTGTGGAATGGGGCATCGTCAGCGACTGTGGATGTATATACATGTTGGTGTTAACAAAATTACAATATTAATATACAAAACTAACTAATAATAAACTACATTCTACTTACGACTTATGGTTGAGGCAGTTACATGGTGGTCAGGAATAGCTCCAATTGCTCTTTTTTGTGACCTGAACTGTAGTTATGGTTCCACATAACTATGAGAATAGCGGTTGTTACCCTGTTTTTGGAGGTAACCCTATCACTGTTTTCAAAATCTATTGAAATTGAAATAGATCAGTACCAGCAATCAGGGATATATGAACTGATTTGCCAACAATGTCAAGCCAAATACATAGGACAAACAACCAAGAACTTTAGTACAAGATACAAAGAACACATCAGAGCCATTACATGTACAAATCACTCAACATTTGCAGAACATTTGTTAGATCATAACCACCAATCTACCACGATTCAAACAGACATGAAAATACTGAAAATAAATAATCACAAGAAACATCTACTTACAGTACAGGAAAGTTACCATATTCACAAAGCCATTGCATCAAAGCAAACTGTACTTAATGAATTCACTCATTTAACAAATGAGACATTGTTTAAAACAGTGAAAAATAACCAAGACACAGGAATATAATACACATAAAAAGTAAATTACAACACTGACACCACTGCACAAACAGAGACATAATTTAATAATACATAGACGTTATATTACAAGCAAAAAAACATTAGGTTGGCATCACTGTAAACGAATGTAAACAACAAGGTGTTGCTGTTCATCAGACAAAAAAGTGTCAATTTCAATAGATTTTGAAAACAGTGGTAGGGTTACCTCCAAAAACAGGGTAACAACAGCTATTCTCATAGTTATGTGGAACCATAACTGCAGTTCACGTCACAAAAAAGTGCAAATGGAGCTATTCCTGACCACCATCTAACTGCCTCAACCATAAGTCGTAAGTAGAATGTAGTTTATTATTAGTTAGTTTTGTATATTAATATTGTAATTTTGTTAACACCAACATGTATGTACATCCACAGTCACTGACGATGCCCCATTCCACAAGGGCGAAACGCGTCTGAGCTTACATCAATAAAACCAGTTGCTAATAGACGGTGTTTTGAGTAATATCAAGATGAGGATACCGCTGCGGCCTCGCGTAGTAAACACACAGATCACGTGGTATATATGACATCATTGTGACGTATGGTCCAGGCTGCATTACAACATAAACTCAAAAGATGATTGACGAAACATATTTTATAAATATGCGTTTCGGTCGTAATGCAGCCTGGACCAAAGTGAAACGTAACCATAACGCACGATATTGCAGATATCAAATTTTCAGATCATATCTATAGCTGTTACAGTGTTGGAATTTGCAAACTGAATACGTCACAATGATGTCATATACACTTCGTGATCTATGTGTTTACTACGCGAGGCCGCGACGGTATCCCCATCTTGATATTACCCGGTGTTTTTATTTACTTTCAGATAAGCTATGAGCCGTTTCCAAGATACCAAAGTTAGGAATTGTTCTTTTCTTGTATAATCGCGTTACAAACCTGAAAAGCAAAAGGTTATCTACATTTGAAATTTCATCCAAATCGCTAGAGCCATTTTCGAGGTACCTGGTTTACCACCTCATAAATTGCCTTTAAAGAAAAATGATATTATTATGTTAAACAGAAATATTAATGTTAATCAGAGATTAATTAATCGTGCAAGATTAGTGATAATTCTATTAGACCAGCACATCATCAGTGCTAAATTAATACACTCCGAAAAAACTATGCCCTTACCTCGCATTAACCTCACACCACCAACCGTGTCTTCCCGAAGGATAAGAAAACAATTCCGAATTAAAGTAACATTCACTACGAACATTAATAAAGCACAAGGTCAGACGCTTCAAAAGGCAGGAGTGTGTTTATCAGAACCTGTTTTTCCGTATGAATACACGTATGTGGATTTTTCACGCGTCTCTAGATTCATTAATATTTATTTTTGTGTTAAATGATAAAAATTAAAAGTTAACAATATTTTAATTCTCAAAATAATATTAAAATTTTTTAGCATGTCTTAAATATATTTGGAGGTTTTACATTTTTGGTTTTAAATTTAAACCAATTTTTAAATAAATAATCAAAAATAATTAGTCTTAGGTCATATTATGTGCCTTACAATACATCACATTAGTTTAAAAACATGGTATGCATAATGGCCAAGTCTCCTGAGTTTTTTAATTATTATTATTCTAAATAAACGTCCAGTAACACCGAGAGAAAGTATTATATTTCACAAAGTGAAGTGAATATACTCTGTAAAGTGTAGATTTGGCTCAGAACAAGATCTCATATCTTTTTGTCACTGCACAAGCAAGAGACTTGGCTCATTTTACAAGAATTATTTGTTTGGAGTTCATTATTGTGTGTGCTGATTCCTTGATAGATCTGCACGTAAGAGCTTAGGTAAGTCGAGTACTTTTAATCCACTACTCCTTACTTTTAACAAAGAAGTTCTGAAACATAAACTTCATGTAGTTTGCACGGATTAGTGTAAAATTAAATAAGCTGAGACCAACCTGACATCAACATTGCTGCAAGCGGTATGAGTCTTAGATTAGTCTCTCGCAGTTTAATACTCTCAAGAGAAGAAACGAAATTCAGTTACTTTTACCGTCTTTAACATAAAATTCATAGCTTCTTTAGAAACAACTGGATAAAAGATTTATTAAAGTCGATAAAGTCGTTAGGGTAAAGATTCATAAATTTAACGGAATTGATATTTTAATAGCTGTAGTTCAGATGTTTTGTCATTAAAACCAATTATTTTTTTATGCTGCTATTGAGGTTTGTGATGCGTCGTACGATTCTGGCTGTAACGACTCGTGCTTTCGCGTACCGTAAAATGTTTGTGGAAAAAAACTGAGAATTACTTCAAGATCTAACTTTTCTGTGTACCCCGTTTGCTCACGAGTACAAAGTTAACAATTCAGTTGTTGATACGGTCGATTCCCTGAAGTATCTAGGCGTAACAGTACAAAGCAACATGAAATGGGACTTGCACATAACTTCAGTCGTAGGCAAAGCTAATTCAAAACTACGTTTTATAGGTCGTATTTTGAGAAGCTGCAATGCTCATACAAAGGAAATAGCGTACAAAAAACTAGTGCGTCCGCATTTGGAATACTGTTGTGCAATTTGGAATCCGTATCGCAAGGGATTGATTGACACGTTAGAGAAAGTACAGAGGAGAGCCGCTCGATTCGTGACCGCTAGTTACAGTCCTTATGTAAGTGTCACAGAGCTGATACGTGGGTTAGGCTGGGATTGTTTGGCGGACAGACGACGACGTTTTCGTTTAAATTTGTTGGAGAATATGCGAAAAGCTCTAATTTACGAGTGCAACGAAATACTTCTTCCCCCAACCTATTTAGGTCGCAATGACAAGAGGGATAAGATTCGAGAGATAAGATGCCGTACTGATACATTTATGTATTCTTTCTTTCCTCGTTCTGTTCGGGATTGGAATACTCTAAAATAGGATTGGTGCTTAGCACCCTCTGCCACCCACAGTAATTGTGAATTGCAGAGTATAGATGTAGATGTAGACCACATTCGTATATTATTTGTGTTTGTTTTTTGATGACCTGGGACCTGAAATTCACTCCAACCCAGCTATGGCGTAGTCTTGTCAAAAGAAACTAAATGCCCCAACAAATTATAGTTTCTCGTCCGATTATCATTCGAGCGCAGCTGCGGTATAGCCGTGCCACCTGTTACCCTGGACTTGGTAAGCGTGAACTTAGAATCGGATATAGAAAACTGTAAGTTACGTAAAAGTTGTTCCAAAAAGCACGGAGTACTCAACCACTGTACATGTCTCATGAAGAGAACCGATTTCCAATATGTTTAAAAACAGCGACCAACTAAGGGGAGGGGAGAGTTCCCCCAGCGAATTTTTGTTTGTGGTTTAAAGTTATGTCACTTTCTGGGACATCTCATGTCAGTACCGTTTTGTACCCAACGTTTTTGATATTGCGGACCTCTGCTGAGATACATAACCTTTGGGCCCACGAGCTACCTGCTACATAGGAAAAACGGGTGTTTTCCATGATGACACAGAAATGTTGCAGAGGCCGGCGGATAATGTGGGTATGGTGGGTAGCAGTACCCACCCCGGAATCTGAGAGCGACTGAGGGTGCATAAAGGAAAGGAATAATAATAGAAAGAAAGAATGAGAGACCAGACCAGCTAAGCATATTAGTTTCATTATTCAAAAAGCGTGTAAAATAGGCTAAGTATCCACGACAACACCACGAGAGAGGCGCAAAATTCCTTTGATGTTCCAACAGAGATAGGAAACCAAGCTATCGCCTCGATCGACGGCAAACAGTAGTTCTGCGTGAAAACAAGAATGCTGCAGTAAAATGTCGCGCATCCAAAACCGTCATGCGTGAAAGCCGTCCATAAATTACATGAGGTGAAATAGGGGGGGAGGGGGATCAGGCGAAATCTCACCAAATCTCACCAAGGGGGAGGAGGGGGGGGGTCAATTGAATCTCACGTGAGGATTTGGAATTTTTTTTGTTGGAACGTAGAGCTAAAAAAAAAATATCTCAAAAGTTGCGAGGGTGATTTCTATTTCTAGAAGGGGGGGGGGGGCCGGTTGGGCCAGATCTCACAAAGACTCACGAGAGGGGGGGAGGGGTGCCGAAATCCGGAAAAGCACCTCCCGTAATTTATGGATGCCCCCTTAATGTATTTCGAACAAAAAGTTCATAAGGATAAATTCGTAGTAAGGCAGTAAAGGAGAAAACGAAAACAGCAGCACGTTGGGATAAATTTGCATCGTCCTTAGACGTAGGTCCACTTTGAACTTTCAAAGATGGCATCATTGTTCAGTCAGCTGACAGTCTTATTTTGCTTCTTCACTATATACACAAGTATATAGGTAATGAATATTCACGCGTATGTTCTAGACATGAAACGGAAGTTATATTATGTAAGCGGAAACAGAAGCAAAATTTACATGAAAAAGTTGTATAAAAATGAAATATTTACTTCCTAATTACTTCTATTTGATAAAAGTGTCAAGGGAAATTATTTTAAGAATCAAATCAATCAGGAAGGAGATGACTTTAAAGTAAATAATAATAATAATATTTTTCTGATTAATATAACTAAATTCTAGAGTTAAAAATGGAAGGTTAAATTTTAAAAACAAAAGCTCAGCAACATTTTCTTATCTTAAATTGCTTCTTTTTTCGCCATAAATTAAGTATTTTCTCGCTAGCAACACTGATAGGCAGATTAATAACAACAATATGGAAAATATGTGAGTGTTCATTTACCAACACTTAGGAGATTCTTCTTTGATGGAAGTCGTATATGCTTCAACTATTGCACCAGACTCACATTATAATTTTCTTTCTTGTTCCTACAACTTAAGAACTGCATTTAGTTTCTAACACTCGTCAAACTCTTCTGGAAGCATACATTTCAAATGAATTTATAATGTAATGAAGAAATTCTTTTTCACATAACGTACACTTTACCAAAGATTAAATTTTTTCTCCAGATCGGACTGGTTTCATTTGGAGACACACTGCTGGTTATACAACAAAATACGTAATTAGCGGTTGCACTCTCACGACACTACGCTGAAGTATTAAATAACAATAGGATCAACATGACACAATCGATACCAACGGCTTTCAGTCCAAACAGATATTCGATAACAGTAAGAGCTGTCGAAAATATTAGTACCTTTAAGGCCTTGGCGAGACAAGGTTTTCTGTGAGAGGAGCCAACAGCGATAAATATTCAAAATTCATGGCATTTCTGAAACCTCGAGCTGAAGATGTGACTGATCTAACATCGTGGCTGCAAAGATATGGTTAAAAATGGCTTCATAATGACTGTCAGAATTAAATTATTGATTTGAAGGCTACTATACTATTGTCTGGAATTATGGAAGAAATAGGATCATCTTGCCTGAAAATCGTTTCGGAAGATTTCATTG
>JARYHS010012519.1:207347553-207379651 GCA_031002005.1 Vandiemenella viatica | reverse complement strand
AAAAAAAGAAGCGTGGATATTTTTTATTATAATATGAAAATTACAATTGCTACTCCAGTTATGGCGACCTTGTGACGAAACTGAACTTGAGATCTTTGGATGCATTTGGCCATGGAGGAAGTCCTCCATGCATTTGGCAGTACAAAGATTTTTCTTCTCTTGGGAAAGGCAGTAACGTACGCGTGGCCAACTTCATTCAAGAACCGGTGCAATTGGCGAGACATTTGTTTTTACTTAAAAAGTATATATTTGTAAGAAAAGCAAACAGTGACTAAAATTTTTTATTTTATTTTATAAGGTAAATGTAAACTGAAAAATTAATTTTTTTATGTCAAGAATTAACCTAAAGTTGCAAATTATAAAAGCACTGCACTTCTTAAGTAAGCAATAAAGCTCAATGCTTATCTTGAACGGGGTAATTTAAATCATTTCATATTCAGAAATTTTGTGTGTGTTTGATTGAAATTTTTGTCAAGTGATTTCTGTTGTGTTTTCTTACCTTTAAAACTGTTTAATTTATTGTATGTGTTTCTTTGCTTGGTACAAGTGGTTTTGTGTACAATAAGCGGCGTTGGCTTGATTTTCGTAGTTTCGATACTGGAAGAAATCATTAAAAAAATATTCCTGTGGCTAGCGTTTATCTTTGGTCAGAAAGCTATTGTAAGATACATTTTTTAAACTAAGTATGAAAAGTGAGAATGAATTGCTTGTTAGCACAAATTCTGAGAATTGCATATATGAGGAAAATAAAGAATTTACATCAATAGATAGCGAATTCTCTGCTGTAATCAGTTTTGGCTCCAATGTAGAAGTAAATATATTAAAGGGTAATATGTCGTCGCCAACACAGATCGAACAAACTGATACTCAAGATAGGAGAGGTGATATTGGCCCTGTTTTAAATTCTTTTACAACAATTACAGGAAATGAATAAAAAAAATTGAATTGTCACAGCAGAAAACAATGGAAGAAATTAATAAACGATTTGAATTATCAGAACAGAAAACGACGGGACAGTTTCAAGAAATGAATAAAAACAACACAAAAAATTGCAACATAATGTAGAAAATTTACGGCAGGCTTTGCATCAAGAAATGGATGAAATAAAACATAGTATGGAAATCAAAACACAGAATGTATATGAACATATAAATGAGAATGAGGGAATTTTGAAGCATGGATGCACAGAAGAAGTGGAAAATGAGAGATAATGGACAATGTCACCAATTTAAAAAGAAAATATGACGCCATTGAGAATTTTAGTTAGCAGTGCGATTTGTAGCAGACAAATTGACAGCAAGAATGATATGGATAAAATAAAGATATACTCTACGGATGTTGACCAACGGGTGACAACGGTAAACGTAAAAGTCACTGCAATGACTAAAAATGAGCTGGAGCAAATGGAGAATTTCAAAGATAATGGAGAGTCGAAAAAGATCGATAGTGTAGTCAGAGATATGGTGCAACAGCGTTTCGCGATTATGAATGGTGACAATGTAACAGATAAAGGAAAAAAGTTACAGGAAATAAAACTTACGCCTGGAGGAAGCATACATTTTGAAATATTTGTAAAATCCTGCAGATATATTTTACCTGAAGACTGGTCGGACAAGAAAAAGATTAAATATTTGAAGAATATGTTGAATGTAGATGTTATTACATGGAGCTGCGAGGTCATTGAAAAATGTCAGCATTTTGAAGATTTTCGGAGCTCTTTCTAGATAGGAACCAGTCTAGAAAAAATCAAAGGAAGGTAAAAAGTGATTTGCGAAACAGCAGACCATACAGTAAACGCAAGGGCACTGTGACATACATTTGTGAGTCACTATTCGGAATATCAGAACGTCTAGAAGAATCTTTTGCAAATAATTACGGAGCACACAACGTGATGACAAGAGAAAATGAACAGAATGGCAGAAGGGAGCAAATTTGAACCGTTTGGGTGAGAGAAATTATGAGAAAAACGGAGAAGAAAATCGGCACTCAGAAAATGAGAGGCCAATGTTCAAGAGAAGCGAACAAGAAATGGAAAGGAACTGGAAAAGAAGAAAGAAAAGGAAGACATGATAGAAGTTTGGAGTTTTAACAACCCCAAATTTTTTTGTGGGGGCACACGAACCTCGAGTATTGAGATAATACAAAATAAAGAACTAATAATAACAAAAAGAGTCCTGCAAATAGTGACAAGTAGAAATTTGTTAGTTGATTAAAGTGGGAATTTACAAGGAAGCCAATGAGAACAAACTGAATGAAGCAAATGTAAGTTTGATAACAGAAAATGATGAGCCATCAGGTGTTCATAACGAAGATTAGCAGAAGATAAGAAGAAAATTACAGTACAGCAGAGGCTGCGATAAAGAAGAAGAAGAGTCGCTGGGTGGCGACAGAGAAGGAAAGACATTTAGTGGAAATGTTAGCATTGATAAAGGATTTAATAATGATGAAGAAGAAGAAGAATTACTAAGGTATTTAAATGTGAACATGTGTGGCGACAGCAAAGGATAGTCATTTAGTGGCAATGTTAGCATTGATGAAGGATTTAGTAATGAAGATGAGGAAGTAGTAATGTATTGTTAACTTACAAAGAAAGCACAATTAGCAAGAATATGAATTTTCCCGTGGTAACCTAATTTAGGCTAGCTGGAACTAGGAAAATAAAAGTTGAACTTGAGGCCATAAGATGCACAAATGATTAAAATTTTGTAATAAATATATATATATATATATATATATATATATATATATATATATATATATATATATATATATATGCTTTATATATTTACTTTGTGTGATTCAAGCCCAAAAAGTGATTGAAAGTAATGAATATTGATAGTAAATTCTTTTTAAACTACACCGAATCTGAATTTAAATGTTTTCGAGCTATTGATCATATGGACAAAGAAACATATTTAAATGTGGACATGTGTGGCGTCGATGTTGACATTTTGTCGTTCCTGTTTTTTTTTTATGGTGAAAAATCTATAACGCCAAAATGGGGGGGCATGTATGACGAAAAATATTACTAAAGAAATTAATTTAGTTTATGTATTTTAATAATAACCAGGGCTTATGCCAAAGAGGTAATAATTGCAGTACTATGTGGTAATATGGTTGATGTTAATATACAAGAATGTCTTAAATAATATTATTAGAGGAATAAGTGTTCATCCTGATCTGGGTTTTCAATGGTTTCCCTAGATCACTCCAGACGAATGTTGGGATGGTTCCTGAAAATAGCCCATGGGAGCCACCTGCCATATCCCGTATATCCCTTCCAAACCATTACCTTTCCTGATAGGTGCAATGCACCCTTCGCCAAACACTTTTAGTGAATCGCGGAGTAATAGTAATAGTAGTTGTTTCGTTTTGTGATTTGGTATGACATGGAAAAGAATTTATGTATGTGTAAAATGAAAAAGGAAATGTTTTAAAATACACGTTGTTCAAAAAAAATAAAAAATAAGCGTGGATATTTATTATTATAATATGAAAATTACAATTGCTGCGCGAGAGGTTTAATTTTCCCAACCATCTATTTTTCCCTTTAGAGTATGTTCCAGAATTTTTGGTAAATTATTCCGCACTTCTCTTTGTGATTTATACATTTCCTGAATTCATTACATACAGAAGAAAATTTTTCCATCCCCTGATCCATGAAATTAGACATGTTGTCATTGTCATCTTTCCCCTTCTACGAACTATTCCTAATTCCTCTACCCAACGTACGCTATGTACACTCCCAGCGCTGTCTTCACCCTCTTCCTCGCTTCCCTTGACTCTGTAGTGGGTACTCTGTGGTGCGTTTGGTGTAGGTCTTGATTCCCACAGATGGCAACAGACTACCTTTTGGTGGCCGAGTGGATACTGATTAACTGCCTGTCGGTCGTGGTTGACTGACCAGTCGGATAGTGACGTCTTCTTGATGTTTCCTCTTGTCAGGGTGACGGTCTTCTGTAGTGGCGGATCCAGGATTTTAGTTTGGGAAGGGCTTGAGCGGATTTAATTTGGGGGGTGGGGGAGGAGGCTTGAGTCGGGTAAGAGTAGGCATTATATTCATGCCACCTTTAAAAGATCATTAGAATGAAAAAAGACCCCTAGCCTCCCCCTCCCCCCCCTGGATCCGACAGTGGTCTTCTGTCTTAACACCAGGTAATTGTTGATAAAGCAGAATTGCCAGACTGCATAGAAAACTAGCTGCTGGAAGCAACTAAAGTCTGTTATAGATGTTTTATTTTTAATAGAAAGCCTGCGTTGAGTTCTTCGTTGAGTGTTATTAGCCTGATACGGATTCTAGGTTTTGCGTAATGAAACAGTAGTTACAAGCAAAGTTACGGATTATTGCAGTTTATTCTACACTGACAAATACACAACACAGAACGTAACTACGCTTCCACGCAACACTGTTAACCGTACTCATGCTATCTTGAATTTAGACTATTTTTGCAGAAATGAGGTTCAAAGTGGTACCGTTGCAAGTAAATAGCGAAATGCGCATTACCTCCGTACGCGTCGCTACACTGTCCGAGACTCACTGGAGCGCCGAGCAGGAGTACTCACGTGCTTAATAGTGTGAACTCCACACTACAGCACCATATTCAAGCAAAGGTCTGACCAAAGTTCTGTATCGAAATTCCTTCACTTTTTCGGTAGGTACCCTATTCGGTATGGTGTTATCAATGAATGGATAGCTGTCGTTGGCGTTCTGATGCTGTTAAATGTGTTTTCCTTAATGATTTTCTTTCTAAGACTTGCGTCGTAATCTCTTGTCTAGTTGTGTCGTCAGCTCTTGATTGAGTCTCTATGAAGGCAGCATGCGATAGGTGGAGTTCAAACGGTTTATCTGCTGCTGTAATATGACGAAATATTAAGTCTGCTCAAAAGTTCCTGTTTATCGCAACATAAATACGATTGCAGTTACAAGTGAAAATACAGAGGTGGCCTTCAAATGATATAAATCGTACGAGTCACTAGGTACCCCGGCTAATAAATTTCTAAGTCAAATTGGATGGCCAAGACGTGTATCCCAGGCTCATCAATAGGTGGCAGGAGGGGTTAGAAGCACTGAACTCTTTCCTAAATCAAAAGCAATCGAACCTTAATTGCCGCACATGAACTCTGCAGTATTTGCCACGCATCAAAACATTGTGCTGTGGGATCCTAAGCAGGATTTTGAACCTTCTTCCTTCAGCTTGACCAATGTGTCTTTCGCGGTTCAGTTTACATTTCAGAGAGCTCTGCCGAGTCAGGAAATACATTACAATTAGAAATAGAGGGTGCAGATGACACTTCAGAACATTATTTCTTAATAATAATAATAATATAGAAGTCAACGTTCATAAAACATTTACAACACTATTTACTATTCGGAAATATGCAATTTCAGGTGAGACTTTCAGGTACAATGGGAAGGGTGGAAAATCGACTATTATAGTAACATGAAATAGAATTTCATCTCTTCAGCACTTGTATCCTGAATTTGTCGAAACGATGAACTAGGGGTGTCCACTTAGAAAGTACATCGATGTTTTTATTCGATGTAAAACATCGGAACCCTGCATCTATGTTTTTCGATGCATTGGTTAAAAACATCGATGTTTTTTTCAACATCGAATACTTTTATATTTTTATTAGCTCAACAAATACGAAAAAACATTATTCGTCGGCAAATGTCGTTTCATTTATCTCTTACTCATCTGTTCCTTCAAAATCGCCAAGAAAAAATGTGACAATAGGTTGATATTCACCATTTCCAGTTGAACGCATATAATTCACTGGCTTTCATTTGGTCTGTGTGACCATAGAGTAACACTATACCAGCAGTGTAGGGCTTTAGTTGTAAAGATGTGTTTAATTTTATGCTTTTTTGTTGATGGCTTTTCGTTTCGTCAACATCGAGGTCATTAGAGGTGGGAAAGTACGGGGGGCAAGGAACGGGAAGGAATTCGGCCAAGGCCTTTGAAGCATTCACCTGGAGTGGTTTGGAGAAACCATGGAAAATTCAAATCTGGATGCTCGGACGGGGATTAAAAAATTAATTTTACTATCTTTTGTGTTTGGTAAGTAGTGTCCTATGAGTGAGGTATAGCTTTGTGAGTGAACAGAGACTACAAATTAACAGAAATATTTTGTTACGATACCAGACTATTACAATTAAAAAACAGACATTAAATACAAATGTCTAAATCTGCCTAAAAATTTTAATATTTAACCACTCAACACCAATGGTGTTTAGGCAAACATTGCAGAAATAAAGTTTACTCATTCGTTTTCCTTTCATTCTGTTCCTTTGCTGACTGACTATTTGAGCAGCCTTCCTAAATAAATCAATTTTTTATGAAGGTGAATAACACGCCAATGCAATTGAATTTTGTTTTATTTTGGTGTCGTACGCGTTTCGCTCTATATCAAGAGCATCATCAGCGACATCTGTTAGATATTTATTCATTTATTTAGTTACATTTGATTTACAAAACAATATAAAGTTGAGGTGAAATTAAATCTACTTGACTGAATCTAAGAAATTGATTTTATTCATTCAGTGATATGGACAGGATAACCAAACGCATGTGAAATTCATTCTCACCGTTGTTATGTCCCGCAAATTGCTCACAGGTTAATTACAATTATTTTAATTGATATAATTTAATATTCAACAAATTTAGTAATCTTAACGTTTATTCCTATTATTTTTGTCATTATTAGCCCGAGTTCGCTTTTTTTACGATTCGATGTTTTTATATAAAAAAATCGATGCATCGAATAGAATATTATTTTGTCAAAACAACGAATCAATCCGATTGATCGTATGGTAAACATCGACTGGATACGTTGCATCGATGTTTAATTAATATCCCTAGATGAAACAATAGTATCATTGAGACCCAAAACTATCAAACATACCGGACGTTTCTAAGAAAAGCTGAATTTTAAGGAAGGGAGACACAAGCGAAAGAAGAAATGATCAAGAGAACTAAAGAAGGAAGGATAAAAATCGAAACCGAGACAATAGAGTAGAAAAATTCAGGAAGACATGAATAAGATGTCCGAAAGAATACAAACAAGTTGTATTATCACCTCTCCCAAAACGCAGTCTCACCAACTTACAGGATATAAAATGATTAAATGCCACGATTATCTGGTGATTACAATCTTTATTTGCAAAGAAATATTATTTCAATGCAGTATAGTTTTTTTCCCCGCTGGTGTATCCACTATAGGATTTTTTTCGTCTCAAGAAATCCATTACTACCATGATTTATCACCTCTTTCGCCAATGCCACCAAAAGATCTAAAATCGCCAAAGCAAAGGATTCAGCTTGATTCCTTACTTCTTCTGTACATAAATTACATGATCTTTCAGATGTCATAAAAAAATAATTCAGTGACAGCTTCTCGATTGCCCTTTTGATCCTGGAGATGTATTCTCGGGCCAGATTCTTGGCACCTGTAGGTTTTCCATGTGTGTGACGTTTGTTTAGCTGAATTCCAGAAACAATTGAGAAGCAATACTGAAAAATAAAAAAGAAAGTTATTCAGTAGATTTAAACATTTAAGTTCCGAGTCAATAAATTCAAATCATAGGAACCCATGAAACAAATGGAGGCTTGGACGGATGATGACATGTTCTGGATTGTTTTTTGTCTCTTATTCAATTGCAATTTTGGAACTTTAATTTTGAAACTGCACCTTCAGGAGTAAACAACATATTTCAGTATTACATAAGGCCAGATAGATATTATGTATAGTTACTAAAATATATGAGAATAGTAATTTATGCCGAATGATACTTACGACCAAATGTAATCCATCTTACGTTATATAGGTTTTGTGCATTTTTATATTTTGTTAATGCACGAAAATGATTTGTTTTTACCGTAATTTTTTTAAAAAAGATCTGATTTGACCAAACCTCCGTGGTTACGTAATAATTTTTGTATCCCATGTCTAATGTGTTTACCATATCAAAAATTACCCTCATAAAATTATTTTTTAGGTATAATTGTGAGCAGGATAGCTGAACATATTATATCAGCCATTTCATACCAAACAAATTTATTTTTCACCATCCTGAATAGTAAACTCATGTTCACCTACAAACTAATTTTTCATTATTTTTATTTTTTTAATTATTAGGATGTCTGAAATGTGAAATGTAACATGATACCCACGTCATTTCCATAAATAAACTATATTTTGTGAGTGATTATATCAGATATTGGGAAAGATAGAGAAGGAAAAGGTCACCGAAACGTTTCCATATTCATAGTATTACGAGGGTCACACTGAAATTAATGAGTAAAAATGTGTACAAATCAAATGAAATCAGTAAACAAAATCCAAAAGGATTATCTCAATCTACATACTTAATGCATGGATTATTATTATTATTTAATAGCAATGGAGCACAGGCTCCGGTGGCATTTTCCCTACACAACCATCTTCCCCCTATCCTGCACCCACCTACATTTGCCCTCTACAAATTTTATCCTTAAATTCTTTCAAAGTTTTCGGTAAATTATTCATTATTTCTCTTGGTAACTCATTCCAATCCCTGACACCCTTTCCCTTCCATGCACTACTTTTCATACCTATTGCAATATCTTTCCATGCCTCATTGCCAGTATTTGCCCTGTACACTCCCATGACCCTCCTCATCCTCCTTCAGACTTGCAATGTATCCCATTCCAGCTCCTTTATCATATCCGTCACTGATTGCATTCTGCGATAATTTCCAGAAACAAATCTAGCAGTCCTTTTTTGCACCCTCCGAACTCCTGTATTTGATACGTTAAATGAGGTTCCCATACTACACTACCATATTCGAGCAATGGTCTGACCAAAGTTTTGTAACCCAATTCCTTTGCTTCTCTCGTACATCTCCTCTTCACTCTCTCCGACAAGTGCAAAACTTTGAAACCTTTTCCTACCACCTGCCCAGTTAAGCATGTTGTCAGAAGTAATGCCAAGATATTTACATTTCAAGTCTGCAGCAAGCAATTCTTTTCCCACCTTATATTCATAATTAACTTTTTGTTTTTTATTTGTGTATCTAATGCGGCGACTCTTCTTTGCATTTATCTTCATTCCATGTTTACCAACCCAACTAGATATCCTGTCCAGATCACCCTGCAACTGTTTACAATCCTCTATCGTTTTGATTCTTTTATACAGCATTATGTCATCTGCAAACAATCTAATTTCAGATAGTAATCAATCAACACAATTAGTCATTAGAATAATGAATAGCAATGGTCCCAATACGCTACCCTGTGGCACATCCATTTTTACTTCCACTTCTTTTGATACTACATTTCCTACCCTCACTTTCTATTTTCTTCGTTTTAAAAATTCTTCTACCCAGCAAATCACTTTCTCATCCACTCCAATGGTTTTTACCTTATTTACTACCATTTTATGGCTTACTCTGTCAAACGCCTTTGACAGATCTAGTGCTATACTATCAGTTTGGACTAACTTGTCCATTTCATCTGAAATATCTTGCCTATATCCCACCAACTGAGAATCACATGAATATCCTTGCCTGAACCCATGTTTCCTGTTGGAAAACCACTTACATTGCTGACATATATTTCTGATGTGGTTGCAATTAATTTACCTACCACTGATGTCAAACTGATTAGCCTGTAATTCTCAACTCTATTTCTCACCCCTCCTTTATGTACCGGCACTACTATTGCACTTTTCCAGGTCTGTGGTAAGCAGCAAGTATCCAGATTAAATTTAAATAATATTTCAATATAAGGTACAATGTCACATGCGGCTATCTTTAAGATATCGAGCCCCTTTATGTTTTTTCGGTTTTCTTATTTCCTTCATGATTTCCTCAGGATGAATATCGTCATTTCTAATTGTGTTAAGCTCGTTCTCCGAATTAGACCCTCGTGTTTCTGATTCATTGTCCCTAATGCTTTCACTGAACCAGTTACTTAAAATCTCTGCCTTTTTCAAATCGTCAGTAACTACTTCTCAATCCTTATCTGTAAGTGTCTCTACACCCTCCCTGCCCCTCAGTTTCCTGATATAGCCATAGAAATTTCTAGATGCATCAGTCAATGGTCATCCTGCACTGACAATACTCTTCATAAACCCATCTTTAGCCATTTTCTTTGCTGTTATTAAGTCCTTGTTTAGTTGTTTTAAATATTCCCTACTACCCTGCTGTCTCTTAACTCTGTTATGTTCTTTTCTTGCCAACCTCTTTAACCTCCTCACTTCCCTATTATAGTACATAGGTTCTCTACTTCTCTTTATTTTCTGCCTTGGAATAAATTTTTCTTCCCCTTTTCTTACTAACTCCTTGAACTCTTCCCACCTTGACTCTACTATACTTGAGCCTTCCTTCCATTTGCTGAATTGTTCTCTGAAATATCTTTTCAAATTTGAAACCTGTGCCTTTTTTATAATTGTACCTATTTCCCCCTTCAATTTTGTCTGCTGGTTTACTGAATCCTCTAATATCCATCAGAACTGTTTCATGATCACTTATTCCTTCAGTTACTTGATACCTCAAAAGGTTTTCATCGGGCTTAATTAGAAATATATCCAAAATATTTTGTCCCCTACTGTTTTGCTCAACCACTTGTGTAAATTCTCCTTCCCTTATTAAGATATTTGCAAATCTTGTTCCCTTGTGTTATTTATCTTATTTCCTTCCATTTTTACACCTGGTAAATTAATATCCCCACCGATGATGATCATTCTATTCTCACCTCTGAAATATGAGTATGAATATAATTTCTCCCCAAGAGCCTCATCCTCTTCTGTCATTCTTCCACTGCGGTAAACAGCCAACACTCTGATTTTTTCTTTTTTACTACCCCAGAAATCTACACCAAGTAACTCATGGTCTTGATCTATGAACGCCAGTGAACTGTGGTAGTTTTTGTTAACTAGTATGAAATCTCCTCCACCAATTGCTCCTCTATCTCTGCGGTACACTCTGTAACCATCAGGAAAAACCTCACTGTCTAGTACTTCTTCTTTTAACCATCTCTCTACCACAATTATTGTGTGGTTCGTGTATCTTTATTAAGTTTGCAAATTGGATTACTTCGTTAATTATACTTCTACAGTTCACCAGTAACACTCTTAATACTGGCTTTATATTTTGAGGATTAGCCTCCTCTTTCCCACTTTTACCGCAGTCAGTTATTGTTTCAGCCACTTCATCTAATTCTTTAACATCTGTGACTGTCCCCATCGTGAATCTGCAATCAGTTTCACTTTGATAATCTATTTTTGTCCCTTCACCAGCAGCCCCTAACCTAAAAAAATGCACAGTCCTGACCCCATCATCATTGGAAATGGGCTCCCTTACTGCTTTAGTTAACAACTCAGAAAGTACTCCCTTCCCCCTTTTATTTAGGTGTAGGCCATGCCTAGTGAAACCCCACATACGAGTGGTGTTCACAGGCACAACCCCCAACACAGAACTAATGCCTTTCCCAAGTAGCACTTCAGTTTCCACATTAAACCGCCTCACAGCATAGTTCAATTGTGGTCGGTCATGGCGACTTAGGACCTGCGTGAGCTCCTCCTCAGGGCACTCTCTATACTATAACTCGCGTTTCTATCAATACTATTTCCCGCACCTCCCACTATCACTACTCTATCATCCTTACTGAAACTCCTACAAAGGGAACCTATATCCTCTATTACCTGACCTAATCTTTCACTAGGTTTGAAAAAACTTGTGATCTGGTATCCTATACCTAACTGATCCTGCAGAAGAGGGCCTACACCTCTCCCATGGCTACTACCTAGCAGCTGAACCCTTTTCTCCTATTGTTGCCCTGCTCACCCTTATTCCTAAAGGTCTGCTGCATCTTACCTACTCCTACATCTATATGAGGCTCTTCTCCTCCTGACTCTGGTAACAGGTCAAACCTATTTTTTCTCACAATTGCTGAAGTGTCTGGCTTGTTCATCCTGTTAACCATGTTTCTCCTACGACCTGTTACCAGCTCCCACCCATGCTTATCAACTTCCTCCAACCCACTATCTCTACTTTCTGCCTCTACAGCTTGAGCCTCGACAAGCTCAGCCCCCACAGGCTGGGCCTGTACAGTCTGAGCCTCCACAGGCTGAGCCCCCACAGGTTGAACGTCCACAGGCGAAGCCACCACAGGCCACGCCTGCAGCGTCTGAGCCTCCACAGGACGAGCCTTAAGAACCCTGATCCTTTCACGCAACTCCCTAATCGTTTCGCCCATCTCTTCAGATACATTTATCAGTCCTAGACAGCACCTTCGCTGATGATAGAGCTAGAGTATTTCGTCGGGAAAAGTAAATGAGTTATTTTCAAAAACAGTATTAAATTCATTTCTCAAACAAAATGTTACGAACACACGAAAAATATTAAATTAAATTTGAACAGTGAATTTAAGAGATAATAACGTACCTGCGTGACCAGTAACATAATCAAGAACGTAGCCATCCTAGATCCACGCTGGCTAGCGCTACCTGTCAATAAAGTGAATAACTTCACTCAGTTTAATGATAGACTATCAAAATAATTAATCTACCTGAACAGTGCTAAAGATTAAATACAAATTCGCATGAATCGTAATATTATTATTATGGATCCTATTACATCGTGCAAAACCTTGATTCTCAACATTACTTACATTTACGTCCAGTGTATCCGTTAAGTTCAAAGACCGAAAACTCTCGAAAGAAAACCGAAAAAAAGGCAAAACGCGTTGTGGCTATCTCAAAAGGCTACAACTCAAAATGTGCGTCGTGTCTCCTATGATATTTGACCACTACGCGTTCTGAACGTTAGCTGATGCAACTAGGATTGCAACGATCTATCGGTCAACCGATAATATCAGTAATATAGGACAAACCTATCGATATCTATATCAATATTATTACATGCTCGATACGAAAATGTCGATATGATGCAGTGATTTATCGAAAACTACAAGCCCCTTAGCACTAAAAATTAATGCAAATAAATTTATGTGTTATAGGGTCCAAACTTGAATAAAAAACAAAAGGTTAATTATGAATATAAGGTGGGGAAACAATTGCTTGCTGAAGACTTGAAATGTAAATATCTTGGCATTACTTTTGATAACAAGCTTAACTGGGCAGGCCACATTGGACAGGTGGTAGGAAAAGGTTTAAAAGTTCTGCACTTGTTGGAGAGAGTGATGAGGGGACGTACGAGAGAAGTAAAGGAATTGGGTTACAAAACTTTTGTCAGATCATTGCTCGAATATGGTAGTGTAGTATGGGACACTCATCTTACGTATCAAATACAGGAGTTGGAGAGGGTGCAAAAAAGGGCTGCTAGATTTGTTTCTGGAAATTATCGCAGAATGCAATCAGTGACGGATATGATAAATGAGCTGGAATGAAACTCATTGTAAGACAGGAGGAGGATGAGGAGGGTCATGAGAGTGTACAGGGCATATTCTGGCGATGAGGCATGGAAAGATATTGCAATAGGTATGAAAAGTAGTACATGGAAGGGAAAAGAACACCATGACCACAAGCTGGCACTCGATTTCAGGCACAAGGGTGTGGGAAGATTCTCTTTTTTAGGTAAGGGTGTCAGGGATTGGAATGAGTTACCAAGAGAAATGATGAATAATTTTCCGAAAACTTTGAAAGAATTTAAAGATAAAATTTGTAGAGGGCAAATGTAGGTGGGTGCAGGATAGGGGAAAGTTGGGTGTGTATTGAAATTGCCACCGAAGCCTGTGCTCCATTGAAATTAAAAAAAATGCCAAACACGATAACCAAATCGATAATGTTCTTTTGTACTCTGTGGCTCCACGCCGTATCGCGGGCATTATTCGTTCCTCATTCATTTACGTTCACCGTTTTATTATTTAATCTCGCCTTCGTTGGTTCTTGTTTCCCTCTGGGAGGTATTACAATGTTCTAAAAGGGGTAAAAAATACGGCAGTCCAACTGATACAAATGCTTATTTTATCAGTATTGATAATAGCCTTTTAATGCAATTGAAGGGTAAGGTTATAAGAATTAAAAGAAGCGCTTAGCACCCTAATATACTCTTTTCATTGTACTATCAAAAGAAAAATTGATAAACTTTAAAAAGTTGTGAAGGGGTAGTTGAAAATGGTTTTCCTATTATTTCGTGTATGTGATCTACAGTAATTTGGAAATTACGGTAGATTTTTTTGTTGAATAATGATTAAAATCAATCTAGATTGGTATACGAGTTGGATTAAGATATGTTCAAAATTGCAATTAATCATTTACTCAAAGTAGCTTCGTCGCCAGGAACCACTGTCACTCAAAACAGGAATACACGGGAAAAGCAAACCACTGTTTTCACTATCTGTTGACTATGAAATGTTTGCTGCAATAAACTAATTCAAATTTATTATTCATTTTTTATTTAAATATTTTTTTCTAATTTATAATACAAAATATACAAATAGCTGAAAATATCGATGTTTGTGGTTTGATGCAGCCGATATTATCGATATCTGCCAGGCGTCGATATAAATAGCGATATACTTATCGATACTGATGTTACCTTGCATCCCTAGATGCACCCACGATACGGCGGGCAGGTTGTAAATATATTTTCTGAATGTTAATTGATAATTTGGTGATGTTGAGAAAATAAATCACTCTTTTTAAGTACCGTTTCTTAATCTTTAATCATTTTCTCATATACGTTTAGTGGCCTTTAAGAGATAGCCGCAACGCGATCCTGCTGTTTTTGTCAGTGTCACAACGGGAATAACGTGTCATGGGCGTTGTTTTCGGTCCTTGAGCATTACATTTGCACTGGGTAGTCAGACTCAGCATTGTCAGGATCAGGAGCAACGGCAAGCCTTAACGTAGTCAATTACGATTTGTCCAATTTATGGTTTCTATGATAGGTGTCTCTTTGTTAATGAAATGTATAATTTATTAGGCGGAGATGTAGGAACATCCCGGCGATATTAGAACCCTTTAGGACAAATCTTACGTAACTTTCAGCTTTCTATATCCAATTCTAGCATGAAATGCTAAGTCCACGAGTGCGAAGTCGCGGGTGATAGTTAGTTGGAGTATTAAGATTCTCTGCAATCTTACCGAGCTATTGACTAGTAACGCACCTACATTAGATCAGCCGATTTCAAAGTCACTCACCAGGCTGCAACAACACAAAAAAATTCTTATGATAAGTTCCAATCTTCTGGATAAGAATATCTTTTAGAAAAGTGAGAATGCTCTGTAGGATCAACCTGTATCATTTTTGACGGTACGAGAACGGTTGGAAACTATTATTCCACTCTACTATTACACGTATGTGAACGCCTGAAAAAATTATGTATTTTTTCTGCAGTGAAACTGGGAACTGATTACGCTGCAGAAAATCACGGATTTCTTGGCCCAGTGGATTCTATTTATTAAGAAAATGCTCGTGAGGATTTCGTGAGGAGCAAACAATATATATATATATTCGATAAAATTTTGTGCATAATATTGAGCTGCATTCCTACCGCGGAATGTTTCTAACAATCTGGTAGTTAGTAGTCGAAATGTGGAATTTAGCTTAAAAAGAGCATTTTTTATTTCACTACTCTTTGCCATGTGCACTAACTAGTAGTAAAGCAGTGTGGCTAGTATATAATTTCCTAAGCTCCTTCACTGACTCACTCAACTTGATAGCTGTTGGCTGGAGAACGATGACGTCATGCACAGTTCCACTCCCTCAAATTGTGTCCAGAGATATTATTACAAATCAGAGTTTTTGTGCAATGTTTAATAGCTGAGAAATTCCTATGAAATTAATTTGCCGACTACGTTAATTATGTTTGACTTTGGTATTATTTCATTCTTTAAGAAATATGGAAAAACGTTTCGGCTGAAATAACTTGGAACTACTGCAGTTACATGTCACTTATGAAAGCAATGTCAAAAAATTTAAAAATAGTCATGGTCTCTGCTGTAACAAGGTGTGCCAATAGTAATTCCGTTCTAAACTAAATTAAAACTTTTGTTATTATTACTGCTTGACAAAAGTTTATACATTACGGTTTATTTGTTTTTTTATTTCTTTATTTTTATTTTTTATTTTTTTACGTATTTGACTGACAACTTCCGTTAATGGTCTTTATTTGTATTCATTGTAGGTGAGTTATTACGTTATATAACGTGGACATCAAGATAATATATTTCACCTAGACGAGTATCCTGGCAATTTATTTCCTCGGGATAGCTTAACTACTCAATAATCTGATGTTGCTAGTAAGTTCTCTCGCCACAATGGACACAATGACCAAAGATTACTTTTTGAACGTTTGGCCGACCTCAATCAAAATCAAAGTGATGCTTTCGAATCCATTGTTGCTGCAATGGATGATAAAGCTTCCGTTAAACTAAATAGAAATTCTTCAAATGTCATACAGCGTTTCCTTAGGGTTAAATGTAAGTCAAGTTTGTATTACATCAGTTCGAGTGTAGCAACCGCGATCATTCCTATCTGGGTTATATACTTTAAGCCAAGAGATTTTATTCAAATTTAATGGAGTTAACCCTTACAGGTCAATTTCGTATTTGGTCAGATCAGGACAATCTATCATAACCTTTGAAACTAAAAACAAAACCTATTGTTGATCCGTGACCTTGCTCACAAAACAGTCACGGGCTTAATAAGCGGAGACTTACCTGACATCAGCATGGCTGCAAGAGAATTGAGTTCCACGTCAGATTCTTTGACCTAAATATACTGTCGAGGAGTGAGATAGCATCTCATTATTACGTTTATCGTCTTATGCGAAAAATTCAAAACTTTTTTTGTAATCAGTTGCATAAACGATTTACTAAACCAGGATGAACGTCAATAAAATTAGTAAAGAGGTAGAGACAGTGAAAAGGTTACAGGGCAATTATTTTTTATATTCGAATGTTTTATCACCAGAACCGAATAATTTCTTCTTGAAGAGGGTTTATGGCGGAGATGAGCGATATTGGCGTAACGACTAATCAATTGAATAAAACTGCGCAATTACTTCAATTTTCTTCGTACGACATTCATATGTTCGGTATTATTATTTGTGGATTCTATTTAATTATATTAGTTTTTTAGTAACATGAGGCTCGATCTGTGTGAAATTCGCTCCCCCAGCTACGGCGTTATTTCATAGGAAAACAGTATATACGCCACTACATTTAAATTTTTAACTAACTTCAAAATAGGGGAGGTTCTCAATTTCAATGTATATGTTTTTGGATATATGTTCAGCGATATCTTCACCAATTTTTAACGGATTTTATAAAGATTCTTTTTTAGTGGATAGGGTATACCTTCTACCCCTTTGCACCCCTTAATTTTTTATAAAAACCCACACTTTTTTTCGATTTAGATGAAACTTAGCACACGTTTAATCTATATAATTTCGTAAGGTCATCCACTCGCCTCGATAGCTATTGGCTGGAGAACGGTGTCACGTGTCAGCCTTCGCTCACAAAACAGCGACCAGAGATACCATTAAAAGGAATTCGTGGTTAAGTCTACAATTTAATAACTAAGCAACTGCTACCAAATTAATTGGCATATTATATTCATTAAGTTTGCTTTTCATAACATTTCATAGTTAAATTTTTTTTTCATAAATTTTGCGCCTACTTTTCAGTAACATGTTACTAATAAAGCAACTTAAAAAAACTTTAAAAAAATTAAATTACTCATAGTCTCTGCTGTAACCACGAATACCAATTGTAATTTCGGCTTAGGATAAATTTCAGTTTAATTACAACTTTCAGTAATGATGTTGCTTGACCAAAATTTATGCATTACGGTTTATTTTCTTTTTAGGTATTTTACTAACTACTTTAGTTAATGGTCTTTATTCTTGTTCGCTGTATGTGAGTTATTAGGTTATTTTAAGTGGACATCAGACCAAATGTGTCATCGAATCTACTATTCTGGCAACTCATTTCTGCGGAGTTGCTCAACTGTTTCATAATATGGAATGTGTATTAAGTTCTCTGGCCGTCGCAGATACTATGACCAACGTTTACATTATGAGTGTTAGCTCAGTCTCAATAATAAACAACGTGATGCTTTCGAAGCAAACAGGATTTTTTTTTAAAAAATTTGCAGAGTGAATTTTAAGGGTCAAATACAAGTGAAGTTCGAATTTAAGCAAGTTCGAGTGTATGACCTTTGAAACAGTTACACGATAGCGTGATTCTTCCTTTCCGTGTTTAATACCTACCTCTGTTAATGCTTCTGAGTTCTTCAAGCTCAAGAGATTTTATTCATCCTAAGGGTGAAACACAGGCCAAGCTTATATCTGGCCAGATCAGATCAACCTGTCATAATCTTTCATCGTAAAAACTGGAACTGTTCTAGACCCGTGACGATACGCAAAAAACAGTCACGGGCTTACACTAGTAATCTTTAAATATAAAGATGAATGTATGTTTGTTTGTTAGTTTGTTTGTTCTTCATACAAATGCACAGTTTTCATCCGATCTCGATGAAGCTTTGCACACTTATCCTTTGAAACAAGGAGAAAAATACTGTCTACATTAGGTTGAAAAGTTATCTGTATAAATAACACATTTTGTCTCATAACTTCGAAATACGGCGACAGACACACGCGTTGGATATGGATGTCTCCGTACCGTGTTTCCGCGAAGTGGGCTGACAGCTCAGTGGCACAGTTGGCCCTCTGCGGGCGTGTGCTGTGCGCTGCGGTCCTCTAGGCTCGGCAAGTGGAGGCGCTTGTTCAGTTGGTTGTTGTGATAATTCGCAAACGGTGATGGACAGATATTAGAAAGCAAGATGAGTCAGCCTAATAGAAGAGACACACTGAAGTTTATATTCGACGCGAAAGCACAAAGACCTAACTCATTTGAAATTGAATCATGGCTAGAGGACGTAGTGAAGATCTCATTCGACGATATAATAGGAATACATCTCTCGATTGTGGCTAGTATAGTTTCTGTGAAGCTATCAAATAGAGCAAATTGTCGAATCCAGTGGCGGTACATATAAGTTCAAACATCGCGACGGCAACGTAAGTGATGTGATTGTCAGTCATGCAGGCTTTGGAATAAGGACCGTCCGTATTTTTGAGCTTCCTTTCGAGGTTACTGCTGAACAGATTAACGCAGTGGTAGCACCTTATGGAAGAATACTCAGCAATGTCGCCGAAAGGTGGTCACCCGCACACAAGTTCCCTGTGCTGAATGGAATTAGACAGGTGCGAATTGATCTACACAAGCACATACCGTCTTACATTAGTGTTTGCGGATATCGTGGAATTGTGATGTATGACGGACAGCCTAAGACCTGCGCGACGTGCGGCGCGACCGGCCACGTGCGCTCACAATGTCTACAACGCCGCGTGGCCCATTTGCCGATCGGCGAAGATGCGCGACCCCCGACCATGACGACGCTGCCCGTAAATTACGGGGCGGCAGCGAGCGGAATAAGCCCTGGGAAGTACCCCACAGAAATCACCCAGAATGACTCCGCGCATAACATAGAATCAATAACGGGGACCGGTGACCATGGACCGTCAGCACGACAGGAGGAAAAAACCGAAGAACCAAATGCACCTGTTCACAGGGAATATACCTCAGAAATGGAAGTAGTGTATGAGACGAAACCGACCATAGACAACATGGAAGAATCCGAGTTTCCACTGACCAAAGAGACGGAAACCATTCCGCAGAGTGAGGCAGTTCGTCAGAAGGAACAGACCCAGGACAAGATGGAAACCGAGGCTCAATCAGCGAAAGAATATGAAAGTGCATCAGAGGCCAAAGTACTAACGAGCGACGATGAAAATTTTCCAAGAAGAAGCTCATCAAAGAAGAACAAGAAGAGGAGATTGGCGCACCAGGGAGCTGAAGAATTGGTTAAACCACTTCGAGAGAAAGCACAACAGATCATCAAAAAGCAAAAGGAGGAAACAACCCACAACAAGGTTCCGAGGAAACAGCCATCTGACATATCGGAAGATAAAATGAAGTCACCGGAGCCCACGTCATTATATAATATATCACAACAAAAATTACAGACGGAAAACAAACACAAAAAAGAGCAAGCCCTTCAGGAGACGAGACATGCAGATAATGGAACAACAGAAATCAATCAAAGAAAAAGTTGGGCAGACGAGACAGAAGAAATGGATGCGCATACAGAAATGGTAGGACTGGACGAAAAGGGGCAAGTCTCTGCCCAACAAGCAGAAACACCGCATGGAAAAGGAGATGCTTCTGACAGTACGTTGTAACGCTTATGTGCCATGTAAATGATTTATGGCTGTTAGCGTATATGTTGATAAATACATTAATAAGTCTGTTCAGATCAATTTACTAAACAAACAGTTGCATTCAGTTTCTGAGCAGCTTTAGATATGCTGCAGGTTCGATATTGACCACAGTCGCCACGGGCAAATTACCCGAAATAAAGTCATTCAACGGAGCTACTAGCATGCAAAGAAAACATCACTCCGGAATACAGTTCACACTTATTTATTACGTAAATGTTCTCAAACTACTACAAACCGTAGAAACCACCAAATGAATAATGTTAATCGGACTTCGTAAATCTGAAGATTGTCAGGTTCGTTTAAGCAATGAACAAGACAATAATTATCGCCACAACTAACACACATGCAACGGCAACGCACTTCAGTGTTCACAGTTCCTACTTATTACCACTTTTCACTGAAATCATCACTGCCATTAAGTCTGTAGTCACACTTAATAAAGTTTCTGTAGCTGACTTACAGTTTACTAGTTCATCGAACAACCAGTTATTATTCCGCGCGCTTACACATCCATATCATCTCGCGCCATCTTCCCTTCCACTACTGATACTCCGCTCTCTCTGGTAAGGATCGATATCGATCTATAGCAGAATTCTTTAAAAGTGAAATTGTTCCTCTATTCGATAATCGTCAAGACCACATAATCCTAGCTGGTGACTTTAACTGTGTTCTCAGCGCAAAAGATCAGACGCCAAACTACAAAAAGTCTATAGAGCTGGAACAAATAGTTCAACAACTGCAGTTAACAGACACGTGGGAACATATCCAGGCTTCACATATAATACCAGCCACTCAGCAAGCAGGCTAGACAGGATTTACGTCTCGTCCAATTTAAAGAACCATGTACTACAGTCTGAAGTGTGGCCAAATATCGTTTCTGACCACGCTGCGTACATTACCACACTAAACATGAACAGACAGGAGACTTACCGAGCAAGAGGACAATGGAAGCTCAACACCACTCACCTACAAGATGAGGAATGTCAAGCGGCATTTCAGGACGTATGGGAAGAAAGTGAAAACAGATTCAAACAATATACTTGAGGTATAGCTTAGTGGCTACAATATGCCAAACTCAAATTAAGAAGAATGCTGATTGAATTTTCAAGACAGAAGAACTTTTGGATTAAAAAGACGACTGAGTTTTACTTCTGCTGCCTCAGAGAGCTGTACACCCAGGACGAGAGACTAATAGAAAACTACAGACAGATTCAGAAAATTAAAGCAAAAATACTAGCACTGAAGCGGAGGCAAACAGAAGGATATAAAATACGAGCGAGGATGCGAAATGTCGTAGAGGAAGAACCATGTGATGCGTGAGAAGAAGAGAGGTAACAGGAAAATTTTGACTGAGGTCAATTTACCTGACGGGTCAACGAAAACCAAACAGAAGGACATCCAGGACGCGCTCCACAAGCATATTTCGGCGATAGTATCCAACAAAAGTACAGAGGAGAACGCACATCAAGAACTTATTAGGAACATATCACGAAAAATCAGCACAGAGGAAGCAACAACTCTCGTAGCTGATATAGAAGAGGATGAATTGGAAGATATAATAACACAGGGCCCAAAAAATAAATCTCCGGGACCTGAGGGAATTCCAATAGAATTTTATCAGGTTTTCTGGCCAAAGATGAAAAGCAAGCTGCTGTGCATGTACAACGAACTGATGAAGGGAAACGCATACGTTCCAAAAGAATTTCCAGAAGTAATAATAATCCTAATCCCTAAAAATACTGCTAGTAAAGGAATTGAAAACCTGCGTCCGTTGACTTTACTCAACAGTGATTACAAAATCATGGCTCGTGTAGTAGCAAGAAGAATGAAGTCAGTTATGAACTCCATAATTGGGCCGTACCAAACATGTGTAGGCAAAGACAAGAATATCCAGCAAAATATATGCGAATATAGAGATATAATATCCGCTGCAGATGTATGCCGTATGAAATGTGCAATAGTGTCATTAGATTTTGAGAAGGCGTTTGACAGGGTGGATCATGGATATCTTCTCAAAATCATGGAAGTGATGGGATTCCCACCACCTATCATGCGGATCACGCAACAAATATTAAGTAACAGCACAGCACGACTTATGATCAACGGACAGCTAAGCAAACCCATTGAAATGACCACATCCGTACGACAAGGTTGTCCATTGTCAATGAGTCTATTTGCAATAGCAATAGAACCTCTACTCTTGGCACTCACGCAACAACTACAGGGAGTATACATCAATGACAGAAAAATAGTATGCAACGTGTATGCAGACGACGTGGGGTTCCTGGCTACAAAGGAGGATGAAGTCCTTTTAGCTCTTCAGATAGTTCACACATACGAACTTGCATCTGGCGCCAAGATAAATAAAAGGAAATCTTGCATCATGAACATAGGAAGAGGAGTACGAACGCAAAATCAGAGACAACTACCAGAAGTATTCAAATTGAAATGTTGAGGCATTGAATTCAGAAGCAATATTCGGCAAAACATTACTGCTAATTATAAAAAACTATTAACAAGCATACAAGCATCCAGACAGGAAAATAACCTTAGTAAACTAGACGAGATACAGAAAATCAACCTAGTTAATGTATATGTAACATCCAAGTTGGACTATACCGCTCAAGCCCTGCCAGTGCCTTTAGAAATAGCCAAAAGAATTATGGCAGCAGTAGGAAACTTTGTGAGCCGAGGCAATGTCTTCAAAGTGAAGTTTGACACACTGACACTTCCAACAAGGAAAGGAGGACTAAACCTCATAGACGTAAAGTACAAGCTACGAGCGCTATACGTGTGTCGAATGTACAAACAGTGGAAACAGTCGTCCAATACCCTGATGGCCCATCTACTCAACGAAATTGTTCCGGCCAGTTTGGAGCCGCCCATAGACGTGCACCACATACCGACTAGATTATGCCATCTAAAAAACTTTCTTGTCGAGTACAGCTACGTCTCATTGAAGTTCTCAGAGCAACAGCCACTGAAAGTTAAGGACATATATGTATACCTAATGGAAACCAAAGAACCAAACAGCATTGAAGGAAAGTACCCTAATTATAACTGGCCTGCAGTATGGTAAAACATCCACGACCGGAAGTTACCCTCAAAGGTAAAAGCAAGTGGTATAATGCAGTAAATAGGAAAATTACAACAAACTCAAAACTGCACGCAATACACCTCGCAGAACAGTCTACGTGCGCCAATTGTAAACTACAAGACACGGAGGAACACAGGTTTGTGTGCGGAAGAGCTAAGGACATCTGGAATATAGTCACACAGAAGTTGGCTGTAATAAATAGAACCTCGCGCGAACACCTTCAGTGCCATGGATTTCCTGATACCCGATGCTGTGCCTTACCCCGTTATGAAAAGAAACGTCACCAATTGGATAAAAGGTCACACGGTATACTATATTATGAAAGAAGAAAATAAGAACAAAGAAGATTACTGGGTATATCTGACGTCCCAACACCACCACTTGACACGCATCCAAAACTACAACAAACATTATGCCTCTTTACTACAAAGAATTATAACGTAAAAAAAAAAAGGTGGTAGAGCATTTGACTGCAGATCAAGAGGTCCCTGGTTCAAAAAAAAAAAAAAAAAAAAAAAAAAAAAAAAAAAAAATTGATATGGCGTCGGACTTCGGAAAAAAAATGGACAAGCCAAAAAAAATAGTGGCTAACGCGCTTGCTTACGATCGTCTTGGTCTCCGGTTCAAATCTCCGTGGAGGCTAAGATTTTTAATAATTGTTTTTCATCGTAAGAGTCACGGTTAGGCCGTCGGTTATTCGGATTGAATGTTAAACTGTAGATATTAGAAAGTTAGGGGTGCAATGCGAGGCAATTCGTAGGTAGTCTTGCAATACAGTAGATGTACACTTTTTTTACGTTATATTGATCCATCAGGGGTGGTTCGTAGTCAGTGTGTAATCTGCAGTAGGAATACTATAAATGCGGAAGTAAGTCTCTGTCTTATGTTACGTTTTGACAATTAAATGCCTATACCGATATTGACGGAATTTGACGAGCAAATGTGTAGGGAGGGCACTGGACTTTGTTTGTTCTTCATACAAATCAACAGTTTTCATCCAATCTCGAAGAAACTTTGCACACTTATCCTTTGAAACAAGGAGATAAATACTGTCTACATTTGGTTGAAAAATTATCTGTGTAAATAATGTATGTTGTCTGATAATTGAAAAATTTCTCGTCGAATCGAAGTTGTCCGGTTCAAACAGTGCAATTAGGAGCAGAGATATTCGTAATAAAAATGAAAGAAATGATGCCGAAATATTCGTAACTTGAATAGTGTCAATACTCTGCAGTATGCCACGATAATCGACTATACTCCGAGCGCCCCAGCGAACACGTCTCTACTACGGCCGAGCAGAGCTCAGCCCATGTAGCTCTCTAGCCGCTTCGCCAGGCAGTTGGCGCTTTAGCTCAGCGGTACCGCGCTTTGACTGTCAAGCGTACAGCTCAGGTTCGAATCCTCCTTCCCACAACTACGATTATTTCACTCACTTTTCTTCAACTTTCCAGTGTGTTCTCGACCATCTATCTATTCTTTGGTAAAACAAGAATAATCTTTATATATAAAGATGAATGTATGTTTGTTTGTTTGTTTGTTTGTTCTTCATACAAATCCACAGTTTTCATCCGATCTGGATGAAACTTTGCACACTTATCCGTTGAAACAAGGAGAAAAATACTGTCTACATTTGGTTGAAAAATTATTTGTATAAATAACACATGTTGTCTCATTACTTCGAAATACGGCGATAGACAGACACGTTGGATATGGTCGTCTCCGTACCGTGTATTCATATAGTGGACTAGCAGGTTAGTGGTTAAAGCGTTTGTTTGCGCTTTCTGTGGTCTCCGGTTCAAGTATCCGTGGAGGCTAAGATTTTTATTAACTGTTTTTCATCGTAAGAGTCTAGCCTGGACCGTAGGTTATTCGGATTGAATGTTAAACTGTAGATATTAGAAAGTTAGGGGTGCAATGCGAGGCAAATCGTAGATAGTCTTGCAATGTTGTAGGTGTACACTTTTTACGTTATAATGATCCTTCAGGTGTTGTTCGCAGTCAGTAAGTAATTCTTCATACAAATACACGGTTTTCATTCGATCTCGATGAAACTTTGCACACTTATCCTTTGAAACAAGGAGAAAAATACTGTCTATATTTGGTTGAAAAATTATCTGTATAAATAACACATGTTGTCTCATAACTTCGAAATAGGGCGATAGACAGACACGTTGGATATGGTCGCCTCCGTACCGTGTTTCCGTATAGTGGACTGGCAGCTTAGTGATTAAAGCGCTTGTTTACGAACGTCGTGGTCTCCGGTTCAAATCTCCGTGGATTCTAAAATGTTTAAAAATTGTTTTTCATCGTAAGAGTCAGGCCTGGGCCGTAGGTTATTCGGATTGAATGTTAAACTGTAGATATTAGAAAGTTAGGGGTGCAATGCGAGGAAAATTGTAGGTAGTCTTGCAATGTTGTAGGTGTACACTTTTTTACGTTATAATGATACTTCAGGTATTGTTCGCAGTCAGTGTGTGAGTGTGAACCACAGTAATATTATAATAAATACGAAAGTAAGTCTCTGTCTTTTTGTTACGTTTTGACGACTAAATGGCTATATCGTTGTGATGCAATTTTATAAGGAAATCTGTGTGAAGGGCACAGGATATTTTTTCCAGTATGATTAACAGTTGTTTTGAGACCTTATCGAATGGTGACAGAAATATGTTGGAAATTGATTCTCTTCAGGAGACAGGTTCGACGGTACAATGATATATTGATAGCTTTCCTGTCATATTATTCCTACTCGATATTGTTTGGGACCAATCCTTCGTTAGCAACTTTCTATATTTAATTCTGGCAAAAAAATTCTTAATCCACGGGCACGGGATAGTAATAATATAAAAATAAAAATGGGTTTCGCTATATTTCAATTTTCATCAAAAATTATCTAGTGCACATCGCTGGTGTTTGTATGTGGTAGTAGCATAGAATCAGCAATCGTGCACAACGTTGACTGAATTTAGGTAGCTGTGGGGGTATGGGAGGTATGGTGGTTGAAACTGACCGATCAAGGATATTTTAGTATTTCAGCCAAAGACATGTATGTCTATATGTCACATTGCTGCCTGAACTACATATCTAAGAGCACAGGTGATTTGTGCGTTGCAGTGGCCTGGAGTCTCCCATCGTGCAATATGGTAGTTAGATGTCGGTAACTATGACGGTGTGGGAGATATAGTGCTTGAAAGTGGTCGACGTAGAGTATTTTCCTATTTCTACCAAAGACGTTTATGTCCCTATATTTCACATTGCAGCCAGAACTACTAAGCGCAGACCACGGGTGTGTGTGTGTGTGTGTGTTGTGGTAACCTGGAGTTTTCGGTCGTATACTATGGTGATTGCATGTTATCTTGGTTGCCCGGGTTGAACCGAGTCAATTTATGAAGACCTAACGTTTCGGCCATCATTTTGTGTCATTCTTCAAAGGCTTCTGAAGGAGGCCACATAAATTGACGCGGTTCACCCCGGACAACCAAGATAACATCGACAACGACCGCGGAAGTCAGTGCACCCACATGGTGATTGCATGTTGGTAGCTGTGGGTATGTTGTAGATATGGTGGTTGAAAGTGGTAGACCTGATAAATAATAGACATGTGTGTCCCTATATTTCACTCCAGAGCCAAAACTGCACAGCGCAGTCCACTGGTGATTGTGTGTGGTATTATTCTCGAATCTCCCACTTTGCACCATGATGCCGTCAACATGTCGGTAGCTAGGGGGGCGTAGGACATATGGTAGTTGAAACTGGTAGACGGAGGGCAATTTCATATCTGGACCAAAGACATGTATGTCGCTATATTTCACTTTGCAGTCATAAATATTATGCTCAGATCACTGATGTATGTGCGTGATAATGGCCTCGAGTCTCCCATCGGGCACTGTGGTGGTTACATGTCGGTAGCTGTCAATAAAAATTCCTTACAATCATGAACGAAGTCGTGGGCATCAGCTAGTTTTTAAAAAAAGAAAAAAATATGTCACTTTGGTTTGCGAACTCCAACCCCTCTCCCCGTTTCCGGACCCTTAATTTTTGTCAATGTTGTTTATACAAAGCTACAGTCGACACCGTTTGACCGATCACCCTGAAACTTGGCACCTATATTTATTTTCACATGGAGAAGGTTTCTGATCATAAAAATCCATAAACCACCCCCTCTTCTCCATTACACCCCTTAATATTTATACAAACCCAAAGTGTTATCCGATTTCGATGGAACTCGACACACTTTTACTTTAAAACAAAGAGAATAATACGGCCGCATCAGTTTAACAAAAATGCAATCACTCTCCCTTTTTTACTGCCTTACTTATTGTTAATGTTCTTTATACAATGCTACAGTTTCTATCCAATTTTGAAGGAAGTTTACATTAATTTACTTTAAAACAAACAGAAAAATACGGTCAATATTTGGTTAACTCAAACCTAATTATTTCCCATTTTAGTTTTATAATTTTCTTTAAACAGAGCTACAGTTTTTATCCAATTTTGAAGGAACTTTGCTCCTGTTCACGAGACTCTCTTACATCATTTACTGTGTACACCTCGGTCCTTTTTTCATTACACGTTAACTTGTATAACGGAGGGGAAAATACAGACAGCAGCGCCATCAGCAAAATCGCCTGACAAAGATACGTGTCTCCCCTCAGATAATAAGCTGATTCGTTGATAATTCACCAACCCGCAAACTACTCGAGAGGACAATGAACTCAATATCACATGATTATTTCCCAAAGAATTGATTGGGGCGTTGATGAATGAAGATGACTAGTATGATCGGTGACAGGATGTGTGTCAACAAGAAATTGTAAAAATAATGGAAGCGATAAAACATATATCCTACGATCAAAAGCGGAAATTAGAGGGAATATTTTTGAAAAACTACATGGTGTTTCCCGATTGTCCATGGGGTGCAAGGGGTTTTAATGTAAACTAAAGATAAAGGAACATGAACCGTCTTTTGTAAAACATTATTCTGTACCATTAGCAAGCAGTAAAGCGGTGGAAGAGGAATTGGAAGGATGGTCAAATTATTGATATTAAATACGACAGCCCTCTATTGGTGGTAGGCTAAAAGGATATCACCGTTACACTGGTGCCGGATGCACCAAGATTGAATAAAATAGTGGACAGAGAAAGGGATAGATCCGAGAATTTATAGGAAATACTGCAGAGGTTTCATGAAGTACTTGATAAGTTTTTATTTGATCGCAAGATATTGATAGGTGCCTTTCTTGGCCAAGTAGTGACAGGAATATACAGCATTCTTACACGGTGGAAAATGTTATCTGTGCTGAATGGTACCGTTTGGCCTGAACATATCGGTGTCTGATTTTATACGAGCGTTGGAAAAGGTATTAAGTGATGATTTCCTGTAGATGAAAGATTAATAAGCGCTAAAACGTGGGAAGAGCAGTAGGTGTTAGTAGCATTGAAAACTGGAGCAATGAAGTTAAAATCTGAATTTGTAAAGGAAAAGTTAAACTTAGTAGGACATATTATCAGTAAGAAAGGAACAGCACCGGATCCTAGCAAGTTAGAAACGGTGAAGAATTCCCCATCACCAGCAAGTCGAAAGGAATTCGAATCGGATATTTCTCTCAGGGCAACTGCTCAACGATCCAGCCATTAACGTTTTGTTAAAGACAAATGTTTCTTGGTTTTTTTCGCAAGAGTGCCAGAATAGTTTCAAAAGTATTAAACAGGAGTTGAGAAAGGAAAGGATAATGTATCGTCCAAACTTAGAACTACCTTTTTGTCTTACATCGGACGCAAGTGATGATGGCATTGGTGTGCAGCTGTTACAAGTGGTGAAAACGATTGGTGCCTAGGAAGTCAAGACGATTACCTTTCCAGCCGTATACTAAATACCCGTGAGAGCAATTACGGAATTTGCCAGATTGAGGCGTTGATTGTTGTGTGGGGTTTCAAGAAACTCCGATACTATCTATGGTGTCACGAAACCATAGTATGCACTGATCAAAAAGTGCTGAGGAATTCAAATTGTTCCATTCGAGTCTCACAAGACGGGCTCTATACTTACTGAAATTTCACTACGAAATAAAGTACATCAGAGGATACGAAAATATGGTGGGCTATGCCTTATACCGTTTACCTTTAGGAAGCGAAGTAGTCGAGGAGAAATCTATTAATGTATTTAATATATACTATATGAAGCATGAAAAGGAGGACAAAGTGATAGAGCAGAAGTAACGGCGATCGCAGGACGAGGACGAGTATTAGCTTAAGTAAAATAAGAACTGGGAACAAAGTTGAAAAGATTTTACATGGTAAATGAATGATATGACGGATATGAAGGTATAATGAAGTGCAGGCTGAAATTTAAGCGAATAAGGAAGCAGTATAAGCAGAACAGAATGGAAGTGAATAAACTGAAACAATTTAGCACGAGAGAAAAATTTGCAGAAATTGTAGACTTAGGTCTAAGAAGTAACTCTGAAAGGAGCTCAACCGAGGACGAATGGAATGCATTAAAGACCGAAATAAAGAAAGCTGGTAAAGAAGCATTAGGCTTTAGGGAACAAGCTGCCAGAAAACATTGGATCACAGAAGAAATTTTGGAGCTGATGGACCAGAGGAGAAGGTACAAAAATGCTCAGTATGAAGCAGGAAGAGAGCAGTACAGGAAATTTAGAAATCAAATAAATAGGAAATGAAAAATAGCGAAAGAAAAATTGCTTCAAGAAAAGTGTGAAGAAGTAGAAAAGGAAATGGTAGTAGGTAAAGTAGATGTTGCATAAAGAAAGATCAAACACAATTTTGGAGAATTGAAGAAAAGAGGTATGAGCATTAAAGCTGCCGATGGGAAACCTCTTTTAAGCTCAGAAGATAGAGCTAACCGATGGAAGGAATACATTGAGAAATTGTATGTTGGGGATGACTTGAACAATAGTGTAATGGAAAAATAAGGCGATGTCGAGAAGGATGACTTAGGAGATCCTGTTTTGAAGACAGAATTTAATAAAGCTCTGAATGATTTGAATGCAAATAAGGCAGTTGGAATTGATGAGATCCCTGCAGAATTTCTTAAATCTCTAGGAGAGGAAGGAATCGAAAGATTATTCAAGCTGATATCAAAAAGTTATGAAACAGGAGAATTTCCAACTGATTTTAATAAAAATATCATCTTCACACTTACAAAGCCGACAAATGTGAGAATTGTCGCACCATTAGTCTAACATCACATGCATCAAAATTAATGACCAGAATAATATACAGAAGGATGGAAAGGGTAGTAGAAGACATAGTAGGTGAAGATCGGTTTGGGTTAAGGAAAAATCGCGGTACAAGGGAAACATTTCTGTCTTTAAGATTAATACTTCTAGGGCGGATCAAGAAAAACAAAGATACTTTTATGGCATTTGTTGTTTTAGAAAAAGCTTTTGATAATGTTAGGTGGGACAAGATGTTAAAATTTTTAAAGAAGTCAGGTCTAAAGTATCGAGATAGAAGAATATAAACTATATAAGAATCAAGTGGCTATAATAAAAGTAGAGAATTACGAGAGACATGCATCAGTTAAAAAGGGTGTGAGACAAGGTTGTAGTCTATCCCCGTTTATATTCAACTTATATGTAGAAGAAGCAATGAAGAAAGTTTCTATGTGGCATAAGTTTTCAGGGAGAAAAAATCAGTATGCTACGATTTGCTGATAGCATTGTCTTGTTAGCAGAGAGGGCTAAGGATATTGAGAAGTTACTGAATGGCATGAACAAAATACTAAAGGAAGATTTTGGACGGAATATAAATCCAAGCAAGACAAAGGTGATGAAATGTAGCAGAAATAATACCAATACTAGTAGATTATATATAAAAACTAGCTGACCCGGTGAACTTCGTATCACCTACATAATGAGATGGCAAGACCTGACATTACAAATCAAAAACTCTTTATTGTCATGACTGTACAGTTGTGTCTCTTTTGTGCACGTCACGGTTTATGCAGTTGTTCTACTACAGACATTTATGTCAACAAATAAGGTGCCTACAATTTTTTGTTTGGTCTGTAATGTAATATGCATTGCCCATTTGAAAAAAGTGGATCGAGCGGCAGGACAACCAAAGATCATGGCCTAGTTGTTATAACATTTTGTTACTTTGTGACGAATGTAAAACAATAATAATTTTATTACGGACGGATATGTTTTAGGAACAAAACCACATTTACATTTCCACATACACCCATACGCATACCCTCACACACATTCAGCATACTATATCTCACACTTTTGGTTGGTTCTTAAACGAAATTTGCTAATAATTCAATTGAATACAAATTTTTATCTATATTAAATACAACACATTTGTACACTTAATCACTTTAAAGCTTTCTGATAAACTATATTTTTTGTCTTTTTTGCGGTGCGTAAACATATAAAGACGATGGTTGTCCGACGCGCGAACACGCGACCGTATAATTGTCCATGCGCGAAACAGGGAAACTCTAAGTTGATTCCGCAAACTTTCAACGACTGGCCTTGCGATTTATTTATGGTAATTGCAAAGGCCAGACGCACGGGAAATTGTAGACGCTTAAAATCGAATGGCAAATCCGTTGGAATCATTGGTATACGCGGAATCAAGACATCCTCACCTTTGTATTTTCCCTTGATGATCGTGGCCTCGATCACGTTATTCATTAGCTTTTTCACAGCCAGTCTCGTTCCATTGCACAGTCGAGGTTGAT
>JARYHS010012519.1:207324278-207346553 GCA_031002005.1 Vandiemenella viatica | reverse complement strand
GTTTTCCATGTGTGTGACGTTTGTTTAGCTGAATTCCAGAAACAATTGAGAAGCAATACTGAAAAATAAAAAATAAAGTTATTCAGTAGATATAAACATTTAAGTTTCAAGTCAATAAATTCAAATCATAGGAACCCATGAAACAAATGGAGGCTTGGAAGGATGATGACTTGTTCTGGATTGTTTTTTGTCTCTTATTCAATTGTAATTTAGGGAACTTTAATTTTGCAACTGCAGCTTCAGCAGTAAACAACGTATTTCAGTATTACATAAGGCCAGATAGATATTATGTATAATTACTAAAATATATGACAATAGTAATTTATGCCGAATGATACTTACGACCAAATGTAATCCATCTTACGTTATATAGGTTTTGTGCATTTTTATATTTTGTTAATGCACGAAAATGATTTGTTTTTACCGTAATTTTTTTTTAAAAATACCTGATTTGACCAAACCTCCGTGGTTACGTAATAATTTTTGTATCCCATGTCTAATGTGTTTACCATATCAAAAATTACCCTCATCAAATTATTTTTTAGGTATAATTGTGAGCAGGATAGCTGAACATATTATATCAGCCATTTCATACTAAACAAATTTATTTATCAACATCCTGAATAGTAAACTCATGTTCACCTACAAACTAATTTTTCAATATTTTTTTATTTTTATTTTTTTAATTATTAGGATGTCGGAAATGTGAAATGTAGCATGATACCCACGTCACTTCCATAAATAAACTATATTTTGTGTGTGATTATATCAGATATTGGGAAAGATAGAGAAGGAAAAGGTCACGGAAACGTTTCCATATTCATAGTATTACGAGGGTCACACTGAAATTAATGAGTAAAAATGTTTACAAATCACATGAAATCAGTAAAGAAAATCCGAAAGGATTATATCAATCTACATACTTAGTGCATGGATTATTATTATTATTTAATTGCAATGGAGCACAGGCTCCGGTGGCAATTTCCCTACACACCCATCTTCCCCCTATCCTGCACCCACCTACATTTGCCCTCTACAAATTTTATCTTTAAATTCTTTCAAAGTTTTCGGTAAATTATTCATCATTTCTCTTGGTAACTCATTACAATCCCTGACACCCTTTCCCTTCCATGCACAACTTTTCATACCTATTGCAATATTTTTCCATGCCTCATTGCCAGTATTTGCCCTGTACACTCCCATGACCCTCCTCATCCTCCTCCTGTCTTGCAATGAATCCCATTCCAGCTCCTTTATCATATCCGTCACTGATTTAATTCTGCAATAATTTCCAGAAACAAATCTATCAGCCCTTTTTTGCACCCTCTCCAACTCCTGTATTTGATACGTAAAATGAGGGTCCCATACTACACTACCATATTCGAGCAATGGCCTGACAAAAGTTTTGTAACCCAATTCCTTGACTTCTCTCGTACATCCCCTCATCACTCTCTCCGACAAGTGCAGAACTTTGAAAAGCCTCTCCTACCACCTGTCCAATGTGTCCTTCCCAGTTAAGCTTGTTGTCAAAAGTAATGCCAAGATATTTACATTTCAAGTCTTCAGCAAGCAATTCTTTTGAAACCTTATATTCATAATTAACCTTTTGTTTTTATTTGTGTATCTAATAAGCTGACTCTTCTTTGCATTTATCTTCATTCCATATTTACCAACCCAACTAGATATCCTGTCCAGATCACCCTGCAACTGTTTACAATCCTCCATCGTTTTGATTCTTTTATACAGAATTATGTCATCTGCAAACAATCTAATTTCAGATAGTAAACAATCAACACAATTAGTCATTAGAATAATGAATAGCAATGGTACCAATACGCTACACTGTGGCACATCCATTTTTACTTCCACTTCTTTTGATACTACATTTCCTACCCTTATTTTCTGTTTTCTACCTTTTAAAAATTCTTCTACCCAGCAAATCACTTTCTCATCCACTCCAATGGTTTTTACCTTATTTACTACCATCTTATGGCTTACTCTTACTTTGACAGATCTAGTGCTATACTATCAATTTGGACTCCCTTGTCCATTTCATATGAAATATCTTGCCTATTTCCCACCAACTGAGAATCACATGAATATCCTAGCCTGAACCCATGTTGCCTGCTTAAAAACCACTTACATTGCTGACATATATTTTTGATGTGGTTGCATATAAATCTTTCCATTAATTTACCTACCACTGATGTCAAACTGATTAGCCTGTAATTCTCAACTCTATTTCTCACCCCTCCTTTATGTTCCGGCACTACTATTGCACTTTTCCAGCCCTGTGGTAAGCAGCAAGAATCCAAATTCAATTTAAATAATATTTAGATAAGGTATAATGTCACATGCGGCTATCTTTAAGATATCGAGCCCCTTTATGTTTTTTCAGCTTTCTTATTTCCTTCATGATTTCCTCAGGATGAATATCAAATTTTTTACTATCATCATTTCTAATTGTGTTGTTAAGCTCGTTCTCCGAATCAGACCCTCGTGTTTCTGATTCCACAGGACGAGCCTTAAGAACCCCGATCCTTTCACGCAACTCCTTAATCGTTTCGCCCAACTCTTCAGATACATTTATCAGTCCTAGACAGCATCTTCACTGATGATAGAGCTAGAATATTTCGTCAGGAAACATTAAATGAGTTATTGTCAAAAACAGTATTAAATTCCTTTCTCAAACACACGAAAAAGATTAAATTAAATTTGAACAGTGAATTTAAGAGATAATAACGTACCTGCGTGACCAGTAACATAAACAAGAACGTAGCCATCCTAGATCCACGCTGGCTAGCGCTACCTGTCAATAAAGTGAATAACTTCACTCAGTTGATTGATAGACTATCAAAATAATTAATCTACCTGAACAGTGCTAAAGATTAAATACAAATTCGCATTGACTCTACTGTACCTGAGCCTTCCTTGCATTTGCTGAATTGTTCTCTGAAATATCTCCTCAAATTTGAAACCTGTGCCTTTTTATAATTGTACCTATTTCCCCCTTCAATTTTGGCTGCTGGTTTACTGAATCCTCTAATATCCATCAGAACTGCTTCATGATCACTTATTCCTTCAGTTACTTGATACCTCAAAAGTTTTCATCGGGCTTAATTAGAAATATATCCAAAATATTTTGTCCCCTAGTGTTTTGCTCAACCACTTGTGTAAATCCTCCTTCCCTTATTAAGATATTTGCAAATCTTTGTTCCCTTGTGTTATTTATCTTATTCTCTTCCCAGTTTACACCTGGTAAATTTAAATCTCCGCCGATGATGATCATTCTATTCTCACCTCTGAAATCTGAGTATGAATTTAATTTCTCCCCAAGAGCCTCATCCTCTTCTGTCATTCTTCCACTGCGGTAAACAGCCAACACTCTGATTTTTTCTTTTTTATTACCCCAGAAATCTACCCCAAGTAACTCATGGTCTTGGTCTATGAATGCCAGTGAACTATGGTAGTTTTTGATAACTAGTATGAAGACTCCTCCACCAATTGCTCCTCTATCTCTGCGGTACACTCTGTAACCATCAGGAAAAACCTCACTGTCTAGTACTTCTTCTTTAACCAACTCTCTACCCCAATTATTATTTGTGGTTCATGCATCTCTATTAAGTTTGCAAATTCGATTACTTTGTTCATTATACTTCTACAGTTTACCATTAACACCCTTACTATTGGCTTTACATTTTCAGAATTTATCTCCTCTTTCCCACTTTTACCGCAGTCAGTTATTGTTTCAGCCATTTCATCTATTTCTTTAATATCTGTGACTTTCCCCATCGCGAATCTGCAATCAGTATCACTTTGATAATCTATTTCTGCCCCTTCACCAGCAGCCCCTAACCTAAAAAAGGCACAGTCCTGACCCCATCATCACTGGAAACGGGCTCCCTCACTGCTTTAGCTAACAACTCAGAAAGTACTCCCTTCCCCCTTCTATTTAGGTGTAGGCCGTGCCTAGTGAAACCCCACCTACCAATGGTGTTCACAGGCACAACCCCCAACACAGAACTAATGCCTTTCCCAAGTAGCACTTCCGTTTCCACATTAACCCGCCTCACAGCATAGTTCAATTGTGGACGGTCATGGCGACTTAGGACCTGCATGAGCTCCACCCTGGTATGCTGTGCCTCCTTCACCACCTTCCTCAGGTCACTCTCTATACTATAACTCGCGTTTCTATCAATACTATTTCCCGCACCTCCCACTATCACTACTCTATCATCCTTGGTGAAACTCCTACAAAGGGAACCTATATCCTCTATTACCTGGCCTAATGTTGCACTAGGTTTGAAAAAGCTTGTGACCTGATATCCTGTACCTAACTGATCCTGCAGAAGAGGGCCTACACCTCTCCCATGGCTACTACCTAGCAACAGAACCCTTTTTTTCCTATTCTTGCCCTGCACGCCCTTATTCCTAAAGGTCTGCTGCATCTTACCTACTCCTACATCTACAAGAGGCTCTTCTCCTCCTGACTCTGGCAACAGGTCAAACCTATTTTTTCCCACAATTACTGAAGTGTCTGGCTTGTTCATCCTGTTAACCATGATTCTCCTACGACCTGTTACCAGCTCCCACCCATCCTTATCAACTTCCTCCAACCCACTATCTCTACTTTCTGCCTCTACAGCTTGAGCCTCGACAAGCTCAGCCCCCACAGGCTGTGCCTGTGCAGTCTGAGCCTCCACAGGCTGAACCTCCACAGGCGAGGCCACCACAGACCACGTCTGCAGAGGCTGAGCCTCCACAGGACGAGCCTCAAGAATGTGGTGATTTCGATACCATTGTTGCTGCGATGGATGATAAAGCTTCCTTTAAACTAAGCAGAAATTCTTCAAATGTCATACAGTGGTTCCTTAGGGTTAAATATAAGTCATGTTTGTATTACATCAGTTCGAGTGAAGCAACCACGACATTAAAAACAATTATAGAATAGCGCGATCATACCTGTCTGGGTTTAATACTTTAAGCCAAGAGATTTTATTCAAATTGAACGGAGTTAACCCTAACAGGTCAATTTCGTATTTGGTCAGATTAGTATAATCTGTCATAACCTTTGAGAATAAAAACAAAACATATTGTTGATCCGTGACCATGCTAACAAAACAGTCACGGGCTTACACTAGTGGTAAATAAACAGAGACTTACCTGACATCAACATGGCTGCAAGAGAACTGAGTTCTATGTCAGATTCTTTGCCCTAAATATACTCTCGAAGACAGAGATAACGTTTATCGTCTTATGCGAAAAATTTCAAAGCTTTTTTGTAATCAGTTGCATAAACGATTTACTAATCCAGGATGAACGTCAATAAAATTAGTATCGAGGTAGAGACAATCAAAAGGTTACAGGGCAATTATTTTTTATATTCGAATGTTTTATCACCAGAACCAAATAATTTTTTCTTGAAGATAGGGTTTATGGCGGACATGAGCGATATTGGCATAACGACAAAACAATTTAATAAAACATTTTTCTGCGTGCGACTTTCATATGTTCGGTATTATAATTTGTGGATTCTGATTAATTATATTG
Organism: Vandiemenella viatica; assembly: GCA_031002005.1. Taxonomy (NCBI): domain Eukaryota; kingdom Metazoa; phylum Arthropoda; class Insecta; order Orthoptera; family Morabidae; genus Vandiemenella; species Vandiemenella viatica. The sequence goes on along the minus strand of JARYHS010012519.1, from coordinate 207,341,003 downwards.
GTTTTTTAATAACATGAGGCTCGATCTGTGTGAAAATCGCTCCCCCAGCTACAGCGTAATTTTATAGGAAAACAGTAAATACGCCACTACACTTAACATTTTAACCGACTTCAAAAAAAAGAGGAGGTTCAAATCTTCACCAATTTTTAACCGATTTTAAAGATTCATTCTACCCCTTTGCACCCCTTAATTTTTATAAAAACCCACACTTTTTATTCGATTTCGATGAAACTTAGCACACGTTTAATAAATATAATTTCGTAAGGTCACCCACTCACCTCTATAGCTATTGGCTGGAGAACGGTGTCACGTGTCAGCCCTCGCTCACAAAACCGCGACCAGAGTTACCATTAGAAGGAATTCGTGGTTATGTCTACAATTTAATAACCAAGCAACTACTACTAAATTAATTGGCGTAATACATTCATTAAGTTTGCTTTTCGTAGCATTTCATAATTAAAAAAATTTTCATAAATTTTGCGGCTGCTTTTCAGTAACATGTTACTAATTAAAGCAACTTAAAAAAACCTTAAAAAATTAAATTACTCATAGTCTCAGCTGTAACCACGAATACCAATTATCATTTCGGCTTATGATAAATTTCAGTTTAATTACAACTTTCACTAATGTTTTGGCTTGACCAAAATTTATGCATCACGGTTTTTTTATTTTTAGGCATTTTACTAACTACATTAGTTATTGGTCTTTATTCATGTTCGTTGTATCTTCTAGGGATTTACTGAATATATAAGACAGAAATGGCCCGATTTCCGCCGCATATTCTGAAAATACTCTTACTGGAATTCCATCCGGTGCTGGCACTTTCCCCCACTTCAGGAGCTCTAATTGCTTAATGATACCTGCAGTATCTATTCGTAATGATTCCATCTCCAACTCGACACGACGTGGGAAAACGGGACTGCTATCCTTATTTTCGTCAATAAATGAATTTTTGAATACATTATTTAGTACGTTCGGTTTATTGCGGCTTTCATTAACCTGGGAACCTTCACGAATTAGTGCAGGAATATTGCTTTTGGTACAACTGACTTTTCGAACATACGACCAAATTTCTTTGGGTTTTCTGGGAGACTCTTAGAGAGAGTGTTTGAATGAAAATAGTTGAAGGTCTCACGCATCACATTCTTCACACGTCCTCTTAACTCAGCCAAAGTTTCTCTTCATTCTGCAGCGTGCGTGTATCCTCCTTTGTTCTTTCAGTAATCTTTTGACTTCGCATGTGTACCACGGTGGATCATTCTTCCCATTTATTTTCCGCTTCGGTATATGTACTTCCATACCTTCCCTAACTATATGTATAAATCGATGCCACATCTCTTCAACAGTGTCCTTTGTTAACTTATAGTTATGGTAATTATTCCTTAGGTAGGTTCTAAAACACTCCTTTGAGGCCTTACTGAATCTGTATACAATCCGCCCTTTTTTCCTTTTTCGCTTGGTCATTAATTTGATAGTCGGAATTACCGCTTTGTGATCGCTTATTCCTGTGGTCGTTGAAATGTCGGTGAATAATTCTGGCCTGTTAGTAATCAGCAAATCTAAAATGTTTTTGCTACCGTTATGACACCGCGTAGGTTCATTAAGTAGCTGTTCCAGATGATTATGAGAGAACAAATCGAGAATTACTTCAGAAGCTGACTTATCTCTGCTACCAGTAACGTGAACGTAATCACGCCAGTCGATATAGGGCAGATTGAAGCCGCCTCCCAGAAAACGCTATCGCTATCGCTATGTCAGAATCGGGTGGACGGTAGAAGGCGCCTATGACGAGTTTTGACCCAGCAACATTTAATTCAATCCATATGATTTCACAGATAGTATCGACGTCTATTTCATTACATGGGAGGAATTTACTCACAGCTATAAATACCCCACCTCTTTGAGAATGTATTCTGTCTTTAAAAAAAAACGTTCATGCTGTCTTTAAAAGTTTCGGCAGAACTTATTTCCGGTTTTAGCCAACTTTCTGCACCGATAATGATATCCGCCTCTGTGCTACAAATAACGCTTCCAAGTTCCGGTTGTTTGTTACAAACGCTTCTACAGTTAATTACGAGTACTTTTAACTGTCGTGACTCTTTTACGTTCCTTCTACATTCCGGTGTTGCATCTGTTTGGGTTGCCCGTAACTGTATTTCGTGTTTCGGGTCTTCCTCCCTCAGACTAAAAATCCACCCAGTGCATTCCACACGGCCCCTGCCACCCATGTAGCTGATTCACGGTGTAGTGCACACATAACCTATTCAAGGGAACCCTACATGACTCAACCCTATCGCGGAGATCGAGAAATCTGCAGCCAATATCATCACAGAAACGTTGTAGTCTCTGGTTCAGCACCTCAATACGGCTCTGAACCAGATGTCCTCAATCAACTCTGTCTATGGTGCTACAGATGGTTAGCTTCGCCGATATCTTGCGGCAATTAGCTACAGAGTTCACCCTTTCAGCCAGCCAGCCGCCGAAAGGAAGAGAGGATAACCTCCGACCCAAGGCGACAAGCATCGTTGGTGCCGACGTGAACCACAATCTGCAGTTCGCTACACCCCGTCCATTCTATGGCATCCGGAATGGCCTGCTCCACATCTCGGATCAGACCACCCAGAAAACACACTGAATGGACGTTGGATTTCTTCCCCGAATAATCCGCCATTTCCCTAAGGGGCTCTATAAACCGCCTATCATTAGAGCTCCCAACTACCAGAATACCCTTCTGCGATCGCCCAGACCTACGCGGGCTGGGGGGCTGTCAACTCGCAGGATGACAATTGTGGGACTGAATCAGCCTTCAACAATACGTCATACCGGTTGGACAGCCGAACAAGTTCACAGTCTTGGCCTTTAAGCTTGTTGAACTGCCCCCGTGTGCGGCTTCGAAGACTGGCAGCAATATGCCAGTCACCGTCAGGCGAACGAGGCACATCCTGGGTTGCAGGTACAATGCTCGACATAGGTGAATCTGTAAGCGGCATGGCTGCATCAGGTTCCCCAATATCTCATCTGCTGTAACCTTCTACGGCAGCTTCCAAGTGTGTAACTTTCGCTAACACAGCTACAAGCTGTGCGCGCAGATCAGCCACCCCAGCTCGCGTCTGCAAACAGCAGGGAGCAACAGAGCTCATTTTCCAACTTACGTGGCAATCTGAAGGTCCGCTGCCGGATTGCCCGTGCAGATTGGGACCGAAATTGGATCGTTTGTAGCCTCTTTATACCACGGTTCGGCCAACTTGAGCTGCATGGGAAGGAGATAACGCTCTTAGAAAGGTTGGAGAAGTGCGCTTGCCCTGCTAAAAGACAAAAGAAATTCGTTCCCTGCATTGCTGACTCTTCGATGTGCGATGAAGTTAGGACGTTAACCATTTAAAGCTGAGATAATACATCCACTGCGCATCGGGAGAAAACTGTTAGAATAAGGATTACATACATATAACCGACATAATTTCCATGATGTGAACACTCTGTTGTCCTAAGAAGTTGGCGGTGAAATTAATTTATTTTTATGTTGCTAGAATTGAAGTTATGGTTTAAACAACGCCACTTGTGGGTGGTGCAGCCTCCGTTTGGAATCACTGGTGTAAGAAATGAAACTCTGTAACTACACTAAAATCGTCATTATTCATGTTACTTTGGATGCAAATCGGTAATCCACATAGAGAATTCTAAACTATTTTTTATAGGTCGTAATTTGAGAAGTTGTAATGCTCATACAAAGGAATTAACGTACAAAAACACTAGTGCGTCCGCATTTGGAATACTATAGTGGAATTTGGGATCCATATCGCATGGGATTGATTGACACGTTAGAGAAAGTACAGAGGAAAGCCGCTCGATACGTGACTGTTAGTTACAGTCCTTACGTTAGTGTCACAGAGCTGGGATTGTTTGGCGGACTGTCGACGTCGTTTTCGTTTGAATTTGTTGGAGACTATGCGAAAATATTTCATTTACAAGTGCAACTAAATACTTCTTCCGCCAACCTATTTAGGTCGCAATGACAGGAGGGATAAGATTCGAGAAATAAGATGCCGTACTGATTCATTCTCCTCGTTCTGTTCGGGATTGGAATGAACTTAATTCGGATTGGTGCTTAGCACCCTCTGCCAGCCACAGTATTTGTGATTTGCAGAGTATAGATGTATATATAGATAGAGGTGGTATACAAAGGAATATAAAGTTGATAATTAAATTATGAAACAGTAAGAAATTCACGAAAAAATGACAATTTACACATATTAACTTCTGCCCGTGTCCCAAGTTAGTAAAATAAATTAATTCTGGTTCCGAAAATCTTTTGGTACTAATTCTGTACGTTGGTGGGGTGACTGGTGTTTGAATATGAAAGAAAGAGAGTCTTTGGTAATGTGTTTGTGTGATGATGTCTAAATGTGTGTGTCTGTGTGCCTGTGTCGAAAGTGTTTTGGAGATTAAACGTTGGTGCATTCTTATTGTTCATAGACAAGTTTGGAAAAAATCTAAATGTCGTGAACAGAATACCTAGTGAAGGATTCATTGTGTGAAATTCAGCAATGTCATTTAATGTAATTTCACATTGTCTTGATGGTTCGAGTTATTTATCGGCTTCTGAAATACGCCTCCATCGCAGGCAACTGTCCTAACCCTGTAACGTATCAGGTATATACGAAGCCTGCAATTTAACTGGGACTATGAATATGAAATCGTTCTGCGTACTTCATATACACAAATCAAGCTATGACTGAGGTGAAGGATGTTTTAGGAGCCTCATCCATAACCGAGATTCAGAACGAGCACATTCCATGCCAGTCAGATGCAGTAACCACTGAGCCAACATAATTTGGATATAACAGATGTCCACAGCCGCAAGTGTGGAACTTTCACGTGAAATCCTATCTCCGCATCGACAATTTTTAATGTGGATGTGCAGTTGATGTTTTGTTTATATTGAGATGTACAGTATTCTTTTCTTTTATACGATATTCTGCCCATCGTCGATTAGTTATCAACAACCTGTTTGTTTTTTCTTAAGAACTTGCAATAAAAGTAACAATGAACTGAACGGAATAATTACCTAATCGATAACGCGGCCTATTCATCATGCAGCTTACAGAACTATCATACCATGCACTCACCCATTCACATTACTTGAAGAGGTCCAAAAATCTTCCAAACAATCCTTCCCACCAGTACTTTCTCGCCGCACACTTGCGTCCTTATCGCACACTCGCAAGATGTTTCTTCTGGTCATGATCCAACGGCATAGTATGTTAGACTGCAAGGAGCCGTGTTGGTTGAGTGTCGGTCCTGTGTCGCGTGTTGGTGAGCCGGGCGGAAGCTTATATAACTACGACAGATGGATTTTGGATTCGCCTGGATTGCCACCAGTAACCGGCACGAGTACTTTATGTGACATGATATCGAGCATTAGGTTAAATACTTATTTTGATACTAGCAGTTAGTAAACAAGCTCTGTAAATATCTATACTATATTCTGTTTGCATTTTGGCAGACATCTGAATGAACCCATAGCATAATTTATCTAGATTTATCTTATATCTTACTTCAGTGATCAGGTAGCTTGAAAGGAAACACACAGCGTATAAAGCAAATGGGTATTTATGAATAATACGTTGCGAAGGAACGAACACTATTACAATCACTTCAGATAAGATGTTGTTTCATAAACATACTGATTGCAATATAGTTATGATGGCACAATTGGGTATATGGTTGCGTAGCAACGATAGTAGGCTTGGTATTGAATCAATCTTCAATCATTAAATAAGTTGGAGGATGGAGTGACACGAGATAGATCCTGATTTAATGCAACACGGAATAAATAGCTAGCAGCAGATTACCCCATTATAATGATGTTGTTGTGAGTCGAAGTTGGACGCGACTAGCGAACGAAGGTTTTTGACATGATAGCGAGCAGTCGGCACCAATGGCGGGGGTAAGCTAGCTCCAAATTGGCTAGTTAAGATTTTAGTACAAGCAAGTGTTCTGACTAGCTACTAATGACGTATACTATGCACTCGGGTAGGGGGAAAGGCTTAACGCAGCAAGCTGGTAGCTGACGAGATCAGATGAAAACTGTGGATTTGTATGAAGAACAAACAAACAAACAAACAATCATACATAAATACGTACATTTATCTTTATATACCAGTCTAGCTCGAGCTTTCGTAACGACAACTTCCTCGTTCGGAGCGAACTTCCTCGTGTGAGTCTCACCGTGTGCGCGACCAGCCTTCCGGCATTCTGCGATTCCGCGAGAGTGCTTATACCACAGTGTAAAACGTTGTTTGACCTATCTAAGTGACTTAGTTAGGTTACAATATAAGGTTCCGTGATCCTACTAAACGATGGATGACCCGCCGGACACGGGTCAGACGGTCAAGACAGCCTTAGATACGTGCTACATCAATGACCAAATTCCCGTCCCACATCCAGTGAACCATATTACGAGTGAAATGCCACTTCCTCAAGCAGAAGTCTCACAACAACAACATCAACAACAGCTTCACCGCCTACAGCCGCAGCAGCAACAGCACCAAGAGCAGCTACATTATCATCAGCAGCAGCATCAGCCTCATCAACAGATTCATCAGCAGCAACAACAGCAACAGCCTCTACAGCAGCAGCCTCTAGAGATGGAAGCCGGCCCGGGAGGCGTTCTGCCACAGGCCCTGCATCCTCCAGTAGGCGCACCCACTTATCACACGGCTTGGAGAGAGGATAATCCTGCAAGCAGCGGTGAGTCCAACCCACCTGTAAAACGTAGATGTGTGCAGTTAACAGAAACGGGGCAGCCCAGTGTAGTTCCACAATCAGAGCAGATGGAAGAAGTAGAGATGACCGACACAGCAAGGTCCACTGAGGTTAATCTATCCAATGCCGCGGATTTAGAGCAAGCTAATATCAATAAAACGCACCCCGACACGATAGCGCCAACGTATAGAAGCAAAAATAATAGATACTCCCTCACAGACAGTGGCCCGTACCATATTTTTGTAGAGAGCATAGACAGGAAGGTCGGGAAACTACATCCTATGGCCATCGGTAAATTAATATTCCAACACAGTGACATACTCAAAACGGACGTAATCAACATTTCACCTTTAGGGAAAAATCGTCTCAAAATTGAAACAAGATCTGCTGGTACTGCTAATTCAATAGTGCAATTAGAAATTTTCAAAACCAAAACCTTGAAGCTTATATTCCGAACTTTCTAATACATAAACAAGGAATAATTAGGAACGTTGACACCTCATTGAGTGAGGAAGAACTAGCTCAAGAAATAATTGCCCCTGTCCCAGTAGTGCGCATCAAACGCTTTACCAAAAGGAGCCATAATAACCAAGATCTCATATTACCTATTCCTGTTTGCTTGGTATCATTTCGATCCCAAAACCTACCGACCTACGTCACGATACTAGGAACCCGATGTGCGGTGGAACCGTATGTCCCGCCTGTGATCCAATGTACGACTTGTTTACGGTTGGGCCACCGACAAGGTCAGTGCAGATCCCGCGAGCCACGATGCAGCAGGTGTGCTGGGCCTCACTTGTTGGTCAACTGCGACAACCCATTATCGATCTGCTGCGCCCTTTGCCGCGGCCAACATCATGCCACGGACAGAAATTGCCCTGTGTATCTTAAAAACCGGGAAACAAAACAAGCAACCGCACTCAGATCAAATGCTGTATCTCCTGATACAGAGCAGCATTTCCGGGGCTACGCGCAGGTGACCTCCTCCCCACCTCAAATAACGAGTTATACGGAATATCCGCCTCTAGCAGCACGACTTCCGTATTATTGGCCTACTATCTCTCAATCTCAACAGATAATGCCAACCAGGACTCAGGCTGAGCCTCAACACCCGCCGCTACAGATGCATCAACCACTCATAACACCACAGCTACCCTTTCAGGACATGACACCCGAAGGTCCCCAGGTGCCTTCAGACTTTAGCGGTGGACCACCACCCACAATAGCAAACACTGGTAATGTTTCTGAGATTGCCTTGCTACACAGTAGTGGAAATATGGTGGCCAATCAATATATGGCAGAGAGTAGGAGCGGTACACAGCCAGAATCAACAAGTTCGCTTCAGAAAAAATTTGGATTCAAACACCAGTAATAGGTACTCATGGACTAGGGCCCCTAAGTCGTATAAAAAAATCCTCGATTCACCAAAGAAAATCCATCTTAAATACAAAACAATACTTGTATTCATACAATGGTCCTATGTCTCCTATTATAACTAGTGACCATCACTATCCAACCGCAACTAGCTTCATGGAGAGCCCCCAAGCCACCTTCACGCTCTGGGAAGGTGATCAAGCCATTCGTAACATACAGCCCACAGCAGCACAACAATCAAATTCTCTCAATCAACCTACCGAGATAACCCAAACTAAAAATGGACCATTATTCGAAAAAATTCTTAAATTAATTGTGATTCTGCTCCAAGAAGCTAATTCGCCAATGAATATTACAGCAATATCAGGAATGCTCTCAAATATTTTCCAACAAGATGGCGGAAACTAAGCTAGTACAATGGAACGCTCGTTCACTCAGAGCAAATAGTGAACAATTTCAGCGAGAACTTCTTACCAATAAGATTGCTATTGCTATTATAGCAGAAACCTGGCTAAAACCAAACACACCGCTATCAATCAAAGGATACCATATAGTGCGCAAAGACAGGGATGATGGCAAAGGGGGAGTTGCTATTCTAATACAAACAGACATCCCTTTCGCAATAACCCACATTGACCTCACTCATATTGAATCTTTCGAAGTGGTGGCAGCCAGAGTACGGATCCAAAACTTGAACGTATCTATTGTCTCGGTCTATGCTCCCCCCAAAACAAAAATTAATACATCTGAATGGCGCCAGCTCCTACAACAAATAGAAGAGCCATACTTAATATGTGGGGACTTCAATGCGCATCACATGTCGTGGGGTTGCGAGTGGTCTGACATATTCGGGGACGCCATAGTTGAGATTATAGACGAATTCAACCTGTTCGTTCTTAACGACGGATCCCCCACCTTAATCTCTAAACCTGGTCACCGAGTATCCGCAATCGATCTAACCCTCTGCTCCCCCTCTCTCGCAACAGAATTGCGATGGGAAACCGTGCAGCAGTCGTGGGGATCTGACCACCTGCCTATTCTAATAACGACCAAACAGTCGGATGTGAGGCAGGAACGATATACAACCACAAAATGGAACATTCAAAAGGCGAACTGGATCCTATACGCCCAATACATTGATTCCAATATCTCACGAGTCCAGGGCAACAAACCACCCAGACAGCAATACAATACGTTCCTAGCCATCATAAATGAAGCAGCTGAAATGTCGATCCCTAGGTTAAAACGATCACCAAATACAAAGAGAATCCCAATACCCTGGTGGGACACAGAATGCTCACGAGCAGTAGCCAAACGAAAACTAGCATTTACTACGTACAAACAGATTTCTACTTGGGAAAATTATCTAAATTATAAGAAAACAGATGCCGAAACTAAACGATTTCTGAAGCTAAAGAAAAAAGCTTCCTGGAGGGAATTTTGCAACAACATAAATAAAAATACGCCGTTGACAAAAGTCTGGAATATGGTCAATAGATTTAGAAAGAAGCCAGGGGGAACTAAATTGTCAACCATTTGGTTGGAAGATTTTGCGAGCAAGGTGGCCCCTCCATCAGCCCCCTTTGGACCACTAACACCTCCAAACCAGACCAAGGAACAGGATCAATTCCCCCAAACTACTTTAGAAGAACCATTTCAACTGAGAGAATTGGAATCGGTCCTCAACTCAACACGAAACACGGCACCTGGAATAGATGACATCCACTATTCGATGCTTTTCCACCTACCGCACTCAGCCAAGGTCGTTCTCCTTCAAATATTCACCGGCATATGGAGAAAAAGTGAGTTCCCAGACGACTGGACCACCCACATCATCATTCCAGTGTTAAAAGTAGGCAAAGACAGTAACAACGCTAACTCATATCGACCAATAACGTTGTCATCATGCGTAGCCAAAACCTTCGAGCGAATCATAAAGAGTAGACTAGAATGGTGGCTCGAACACCACAATCTGCTACCAAACTGTCAGTTTGGATTTAGAAAGGGAAGGAGTACCTACGACAACCTCGGTGTTCTCACTCTAGATATAGAAAAGTCCTACCTAAATAAAGGCTACCTAACGTGCCTGTTTCTAGACATAACCGGCGCCTATGATAACGTCAGCATTACCATTCTAGTTGAAAAGCTAAGAGCACTACACCTCCCGGAGGTATATCTAAACGGAATCTATAACCTGTTTTATTGCCGGACCATATACATACGCCAGCAGGACAACAGCCTATATGGACCACGTGTGGTTTCTCTGGGCATCCCGCAAGGAGCCATACTCAGCCCAATATTATTTACCATATATATAGCAGACCTAGAGAGTATATTCAGCCCCTCAATAAAGGTGTTAAAATTCGCTGACGATGTATGTATTTACACATCATCTCCATCCCAGGGGCTAAACTTCTGGAGATTAAACGACGTTGCTAAGTTACTCTATGAATGGACCCGTGGTAAGGGCTTAACTATCTCATCTTCGAAGTCATCGGTTGTGGTATTCTCGCGGAAGAAGAACACTTACCGAGGTCCACAGATACAGCTGGGTCCTTATAATTTCCCTGTTAGAACAGAGACTAGACATCTAGGACTTCAGATGGACAGTAAACTGACATGGAAGGCACATATTGATCACATTCTAGCTAAAGCCGAACGCTGCTTAAATATAATACGAGCGGTAACTCGGGTATGGTGGGGAGCTGACCCTTCCGTCTTACTCATCTTGTACAGAACGCTAATACGTCCCTTACTGGATTACGGCAGTTTATGCTATGGAAATGCCCCAATGTACAACCTGCGTAAATTGGATACATTGCACTACCGGGCTATCAGATTGTGCCTCGGAGCGATGAATACCACCCCCACAAACGCCTTATTAGTTGAGGCTAAAGAAATGCCATTGGTAATACGACGACAATTACTGGCAAGCATATTTCTAATGAGGCGCGCCGCCATCAAGAACCACCCGGTTATCCAGAAGGCTTCTGACTATATAACAACGATCAAGAGGAGAGATAACAACCTCGGTCATAGAACCCCGCTGCTGGCTCTCTGTTTCACTGAAATAAAACATATAATCCCGCTAGTAATTCAAGATACTACACTACCCATCTTCGCATACCAGTATGCTATTTTGAGATACAGGCCCAATATATACCACCTACCTAACTGGATAACAACCTGTAACAACGTAAACAGCAAGATGGAGGAATTCTTGTCCATAACATGGCCAGAACATGTACAAATATACACAGATGGCTCGAAAACTACTAATGGTGTGGGGCTACGCCTTCTTCTGTCCCCTCACTCAAGAATCACGTAAAGTTCGCCTGACAGCAGAAACGACAGTATATACTGCTGAAGCTATGGCAATAAGAGATGCCTTAAATTATGGTCTCGAACACTTCAATAAAATACTGGTACTGTCCGACGCTAAAAGCGTGGCGCAGAGCTGAAAACATGAACAGACTGAGCGGAACGAATAGGATCCTATTCGACATCTTAAATGCAATGTACTCAGCCAAGGCGGAGGGCAAAGAAGTGCACTTGTTATGGGTCCAAGGGACATGCTTCCATACAGAATAATGAAAAGGTAGATCAACTGGCGAAAGAAAGCACGGCGGATGGAGAGCAATACTATACTCAGCTACCTCATACCGATTTTATTAATATCATCAGGAACAGTATCTTCACAAGTGGTCAGAATCGTGGACTTTGACACAAACAGTTAAAGGGAAGTTTTACGCATCAATACAACCTCACATACCAACTAAAGTCTGGTTCGAAGATAACCATTTGGCAAAAGATATAAAACATCTATAATTCGCATGCGACTCGGTCATGGCTGTTACCCAAAGCACCTCCACCAAATCGGTATAGCACAGACTCCCTTTTGCCCGGTGGATCACGAAGAATTAGCAGATCTCGACCACATCACTTTAGCGTGCACTCTATATCGGACTCAACAAAAGAAACTATACAATAGCCTTGTAAAGTTCAAAATTCCACTCCCAACTTCGATACGCATCCTGCTGAGAGGGGGAAGAAGTGACGTGTATGGGGCGCTGGCCACATACCTAAGAGAGGCTGACATCCGTATCTACAGACACCAAACATAACAAAATTAACAATCACATACAAGTTATGATCTTACAAATTCAGCACATTTCCTGCAATACCACCAACGGAATCGGTCGGAACTGCATCTTAGCTGACCTAAAAAAAATTACATTAATCATCAAGGAACTCTCACTAATCAGTTTAGTTATATCAGGTGCAAGGCTAACCGGATATTCCAAAGCCCAGTGAATCTTACCCTGCAAGGAAACATCACTGCTCCCCAAATGTGATTTTATTGTTATCGATATAATTGTCATCATTGTATTATTGTATCAATATACTTTCTAAATATGTATTACTATTCACTGAATAATTGTATTACCCATTGTGAAATAAGATCCAGCTTCATATTATCGCTGGCACAAATGTAATCGTGTATTCCCTTATCAGGGCTATCGCTGTATTAGTGTAATATTGAATAATTGTATAATTTAGTGTGAATTAAGAAATGAATACATGTTTGCTATACGATAAGAATCACATGTTAAATTAATGTAAATGATAAAGCTGGCCGTATAGTCGATAGACAGAAGGCCATTAAAATAAATAAATAAAAAAAAATCTTTATATATATATATATATATATATATATTGAACTCGAAAGACTAAATGCTTTTAATAATAGCTTCGATGAAAGATTTGTTGAAGTGGGGAAAATGTTAATAAAATTGTTAGCCACACAGAGATAGCTGGGAGGTTCTAAAACTTTGTGCAATTAATGTTTTAATTACTGCAATTTAGATGTTTTTGATTTGAACTAATTAATCTTTTCTTACGGTGGGAGATAAAATGTATTGCGAAGGTGAACGAGATTAGCCATAATGGCAGATATTGGAGTATACAGTTAAATGTGTATTTTAAAAAAAAAAACAGCACATTTACTTCACTGTAAATTTTTTATTTAAATCAGATTCATGAGCTCAATATTATAATTTGTGGATTGTAATTAATTTTTACCGTATTAGTTTTTTTTTTTTAGTAACATGGGCCTCGAACTGGGTGCAATCCACTGTACCCAGCAACGTTTTAATCTTATCGAGAGCTACTAAATCCACCACTAAACTTTTTTCTTCCGACATGTACCTTTAGTATTTAGGCAATGTTACATTTGTTATGAAACTGGTGGTACTGTACATTCCTTGCTCTTTTCCATTTGTTTGGTTCTTTATGATTTACAAAATATCTAGACTGAGGAATAATAGATTGAGAGGCGGCCCGCGCCAAGCAAAGGAGTCAGTAAAAATGATTCCAAAAGTTCATAAACAGTCGAAAGATTTCAACGATTTTGATCTTTGGCAAGTTGTTGATCCCTATGAATAGGTCGCTCCATTTAAGTAACCGTGCAAGCGCCGCGCTCTTGAGGAGTCATTGTCTCAAGGACGTTTCCTGATTTCATCGATTCCGGTGAAACCATCGCCGCTAAGTCAACTGCCGAGAAGATCAGTGTATGGGTTAGCACGGTTGTCGTGTGAGCTACCACGTCAACCAGAACCATCCGCTCGCTGCGTGTTAGTGTGCAGAAACCATCGGCCACGTGGGTAGACTACCTCGGCTGACTCCATATCACCATCACAAACATCATCCGTTACCCGTTTCCAGCCTCTGTATGAACCTACCAGGAACACAGCAGTCATCAGCTTCAACTCTCCTTCCACGATTCCTATCTTCCGCTGTTAACAACTCTGTCTTGCACACTCTTGAATGGAAATGAGTTTAATTTAATTCCAGTGGAGCGTAACTGTGGTCAGGGCCGGCGTTAGGGGGGGTTAAGCGGGGCAAAAGTACCCGGGGCTCGGGCTACCAAAGGGGGGCCCGCCGGCCTGGATGCCTAAATAAATATAAATCAAACACAAATTTTAAAATCTGCACCAATAATTTTGAAAATTTTTGTATTAAAATGTTCTGAATTTATCAAAAAAAAACAAGGTTCAAAGTAAAAATATCTTCGGGAGGGTGGGGGGGGGGGGGCTAAGATCGCTTACCCGGGGCCCGAGAATCCTAACGCCGGCCCTGACTGTGGTGGCAATTTACCTGGCCATCTAATTCCACCTTTCTTATTATTTTTATTGTTATCTTATACACTTTGTATGTTAAATTCCTACACCTATCTACTTTTACCATTTTCAAGTTTTAACCTTAAGTCCCTTCGGCTTTTTTTTTTTTTTTTTTTTTTTTTGTAAATTATGCATCACTTCCAAATCTCTGACAGCCTTACCCACAAACGAATATTTTCCCTCTCCGGTATGCATGAAACAGAACACTCTTGGTCATTTTTCGCTACGATACACTACTCCCAGTTCTTTGACCAGTACCGCTCTAAGTCACATACACATCAATGCACTATCTTCATCCTCCTCCTGTCTTCCATTGACTTCCAATCCAGCTCCTATATCAGGGGTCTCCAAACATTTTTCCCGTCGACCCCCTTCATAGAATATTTGCCTTCTTATCGACCCCCAGATTAAGTATTAAATAAAACATCAAATCATTTTGGCGTTTTTAATGCTAAGCAATAAGGAGACATGCATAACAACTCATATAGTTCCTATTTCTTATAAAATCTACCCAATAATATCTACTGAAAAAGTAAATATTTTACATTGTTATTACAATCTTAAAAAGTAGTAAGAAATTAAGGATAGATGGAATAAATATCGAGTAAAAGTCTGCTAAATAGAAAGGATGGTTCTTGCACTGTTTTAACTCGTTACATAGCAATGGATCCACAGTCCTAAGTAACTCTTCAGATGAGTCATACAAGTCAACACGCCTGTGCAAACTATCACCTCTTGACAACCACCTGACCTCAGTATGCAAAAGTAATTGGTTGAAAGTCAATAATTTTCTTCACATAACATGGCAAACAGTCAGGAATTCAGAGGATGAGCATTATTTTTATTTATTGATCTGATTTTTATTGAAATATTCCCATTTTCCTAAAAATGTTTAATTAATCTTCTTTAATGTTAATCGACCCCCTTCCGACCCCAGTGCAATAATCGACCCCTGCAGAACTCTTATCGGCCCCTTGGGGTCGATATCGACCACTTTGGGGACCACTGTCCTATATCATATAACACACTGACCCTTTCCAGCACCCACCTACATTTGCCCTCTACAAATTTTAAATTTAAATTCTTTCAACATTTTTGGTATATTATTCATCATTGTTCTTGGTAACTTATTCCAATCCCCGACACCCTTACCTAAAAAAGAGAATCTTCCTACATCCTTGTGCCTGAAATCGGTGTGCCAGCTTGTGGTAATGGTCACCTTTTCCTTTCCATGCATTACTTTTAATTCTTATTCCAATATCTTTCCTTGCCTCATCACCAATATTTTCTTCATTTCCAGAAACAAATATAGCAGCCATTTTTTGCACACTCTCCAACTCCTGTATTTGACACTCAAAATGTGGGGCCCGCACTACACTAACATATTCAAGCAGAGGTCTGACCAAAGTTTCGTAACTCAATTCCTTTACTTCTCTCGTACATCCCTTTATGACTGTCTCCAACAAGTACAGAATTTTGAAATCTGTCAAATGTGTCCTGTCCAGTTAAGCTTGTTATCAAACGTGATTCGAAGATATTTACATTTAAAGACTTCAACAAGCAATTCTTTGCCACACTTATAATCATAATCATAATAGTTTATTACTTGTGTATCTAACAAGCTGACTCTTCTTTGCATTTATCTGCATCCCATGTCTACCAACCCAACTAGATATCCTGTCCAGATCCCCTGCAGCTGTTTACAACCTTCTACCGCCACGTACAATGTCACATTCCGCTATCTTGAAGACCTCCGTAGTAATAATATACCTACACCAACCCCTTTATGTTATTTCAGTTTTCTTAGTTCCCTCATGATGTCCTCAGGATGAATTTCGAATTTTATGGTGTTGTTAGCTTGTTATCGAATTTAGAGCCTCCCATTTCTGATTCATTGTCCCTAAAGCTCTGAATAAAACAGTTATTTAAAATCTCTGCCTTTTTCAAATACTTAGTAACTTCTTCTCCATCCTTATCTTTAAGCGTTTCAGTAACCAATCCGCAGTTGTCTAATATAGCCATATAAATTTCTAGATGCATCAGTCAATGGACCTCTGCACTGACAATACTCTTCATAAACCCGTCTTTAGCCACCTTCCTAGCTATTATTAAGTCCCTTGTTTAATTGTTTTAAATATTCCCTACTTCCCTGCTGTCTCTTAACTCTGTTATGTTCGCTTCTTACCAACCTCTTTAACCTCCTCACCTCCCTATTATATTGCTCAGGTTTTCTATTTCTCTTTATTTTGTGTTATGAAATATATTTTTCTTACTCCTTTCTTTTTATCGCCTTGAAATCTTCCCACCCTTGACTCTATTGTACTTGTGCCATCCTTCAATTTGCTGAAATTTTTTGTGATATATATCTTCAAATTCGATATTTGTGACTTTTTATAATTGTACCTAT